>JACYXH010000794.1:0-83992 GCA_026745465.1 Lota lota
CACGTACATACTATATTTACATAGACATGTAATCATACATACACGTACATACTATATATAGCATAGACATTGTACTCATACATACACGTAATACTCTATATATACATAGACATGTACTCTATACATACACACGTACATACTATATATACCAGAGACATGTACCTCCCAGAACATACACGTTACAATATCTCTCAATATACCATAGACATGTACTCATAAATTCACATAATACTATATATACGCATAGACATGTACTCATACATACATACAATATACATGAAGGTACAACATAAAAGTTACATAACGTACAAATACATAGCGTTTTTCACATACGGTATGCATACTCATACATACATATTCATTTCATATAGTGCATCATATGTACACCTTAGCTACACACATCCGTATACATACTCACATGTACAAATACAGAACATTTACATTTACATACGTAAATATGTAATCATAGTACATATGTATAAATACTCATACATACCTGTATATGTGTACACATACAAGGTACACATAAATACGTATACATACGTATACATACTCAGACATGCGTATAAATAGGTACACATACATACATACATACATACATACATACATACATACATACATACATACATACATACATACGTACACAGACATAAGAACACACACATATACATAAGTACACATACATATACATATACATACGTACACATACATAGTATACATATACACATACGTATAAATACACATACATAATCTCATGTACACATATGTATACATACGTACATATATGTTAACATCCATAAACAAACTACTACTATGTTTTTTAGAAGCAATAGTGCATATCATTTTTAAGATAATCAAAATTTATTGCAAATCCAATGTGTGTGTGAGTGGTGTGAGTCCCAGTAAAAACATTGAAACCTAAAAAAAGTATGAACTGCATCTGCTCCCGCAATATTTACACTAAATACACATATTATACATATTATTTTCATTTGCTTTTGTAACGTGACCCTCTCTCGTTCCGTCCGCTGCCACCATCTAGTGGCACCCAGCCTCACTACACCATGTGCTTTTGTTTACTCCCCGTTACTAATTAACCACGTGCACTCCGGTCTACACTCCTGCCAACAATTACCAATCACCCTCCAAAGTACTAAAGCACTGGCTCCCCACAGAGCCAGTGCTAGTTCGTTTGTTCACCTCTCACGGTAACTTCGTCCCCGCCTTTTAGTCTCTCTTGTTCCCGTTCCCGTTCCCGTTCCCGTTCCCGTTCCCGTTCCCGTTCCCGTTCCTGTTCCTGTTTCGGGTTCCACTCCCGTTCCTGTTCCTGTGATTCGCTCCCATTCCTGTTGCCTAGTCCCTGCCTGCCTGCCTGCCTACCATTGCCGAACCTCGCCTGCCTGACATCGCAATGACGATGCTGAAACCATATGTGGTGCAGCCCTACTACATGTTATTCTTATTATTAAGCTATTATTATTCTTTATTATTCTCAACAAATTTTGGGACCTTACTCATTAAAATAAATTCACCTACCGACTCCATTCCAATTTTAAAACGTTCGTATTTGATTGGAATCACTCGCTATCATTGTTATTTTTTTTAATATTGATACTTTTAAAATAATATTTAACTTAAAAAATATATTTTTGTAATAGAAGTCAACGCTCATTCTGAGACTTCAACTACTTCAGACTTCGCAACTCGGCCAATTTGTTTTCTTTAATGTTCGTTTAAACATTTTACAAAATCATCACCTTTTGATCTTTCTATTTATCTAAACAGATTTTCTATATAATTTATAGTTGATGAGATTTAGAACTGTTCAAATATTTTCACGAGTTCAGCTATTTAACTTTTCCATATGTCTTAAACTATGTAGCTTTATTAAACATATTTTCTTCTTTATACAGCACTCGTCACATTTTCTTCAGGAAATGCATTTTTTACATTACATTATACATTTTGTTGTGTACACAATTCTAATAAAAAAAGTATATTATAAGAATATTGGAATATAAGATGTACATTTGACAGCCCTAAATCAAACTAAACTTACATTTACACTTCTTTAGAGCTGATCTCAGGTCAGGCAGCTTCTTCATCTCCATGTTCAGTGTCTTCTTCAGCTGATCAGGGATCTCCTCAAGGTCCCTACGTATGACAGAGGACAGACCTCCACCGTTGTCCAGTCCCTGGTGGGTGGAGGTTTCTTCAGGATTCTGAAGGTCTGGAGGAAGTGGAGGTGGTCTTCAGTGTGTGAGAGCTGCTTCACCTCTGAGCTTCTATTGGTCAGATCTTTAATTTCCTGCTCCAGCTGTTTGATGAGGCCTTCAGCTTGTTTCTCTGTGGATTTCAGTTTCTCTTTAACCGTTTGGTTGAGATCATCTTGACACTTTTCAATCGAGCACTTCAGAGCAGTGAGGACCTGCACACCATCAGCTATCTCTCTGTCTGCCACTACTTTGCTGCGATCTACTGTGTCTTTGATCTCCTGAATTTTTTGTTGTCTCTCCTGGATCATCTGCTGAACTTCGGACTCTATCTTCCCCAGCTGGGCCGTCTTCACTTCAAATTCATCCTTTAGAGGTACAACTGAATGGGACTTGTGGTCCGTCACTGTGCAGTACAGACACACACACACCTGCTCAGTCTGGCAGAAGAGCTCCAGAAGTCGGTTGTGTTTCTTACACACCCTGTCTTCCAGACGGTCCATAGGGTCGACCAGCAGATGTTTCTTCAGGCGTGTGACTCTCTGATGAGGCTCCAGGTGGGGGTGGCAGTAAGACATATAACACACCAGGCAGGACTTCACGGCCTTCAGCTGGGTCCCAGTACAGAAGTCACAGGGAACTTCTCCTGGTTCAACACTCTGCTGTTTTACTCGTACAGACCTTCTAAACCGATCAACCACCTCTGATAAGAGGGTATTGACCCGTACATTAGGTCTTGTGTGGAACAGCTCGTTGCAAACAGGACATTTGTACTGGACTTTGTCATCCCAGAACGTTGTAATACAGGTTCTACAGAAGTTGTGTCCACATGGAGTGGTAACTGGGCTGTTGAACACATCCAGACAGATGGAACACGAAAAGTCCCTTTCAGACCATGAAGTAGCAGAGGCCATTCCTAGAAGAAATTTGTTCTATTAGTATTTCTATATGTACTTCTCACATATTAAAAAGATAAATAACGGTTTTAACTCGTTCTAATGTAAGTGTTTTATATATTTTATTTAATGTGTTGTTTTAAGCGGAAATCTTCATCCAACAGGAGGTAAAACATGAAGCCCTGCAGACAGGACAGCTTCATGCGGATTATAGTCAATATGTTGGACTCACCTGATAATGTTTCTGTCAGACTATTTAGTTTATAAAGTGTTGTTCTTTGTCTCCAGAAAGAGAGAAGTGCCTCCACTTCGTGTTACTTTGGTCGCTCTGCATTTAAATTAAAGAAATACTTCATTCTCAAAGCACATTTCTATCAATTGTTGTCTACAATAAGGTAAGGATGTGTCCAAAAACCACGTTAGCATAGGGTGAGCAGTCTCTGACTCCTGCCCAGCTGAAACAGCTGAGTGTCACAACGCTACACTTTCAGAGGTCTGAGATAGGAGTTAACATGGAAGCACTTATTCTGTAAGTCCCTGAAAACTATCTAGAGCGTCAAATACAACGTTATCCTAATGACACAAAACCACACTGTCTACAACATGGGAAGTTATTTAAATAGTCATGACAGGGCAAATTCTTTAACCATTATAATATAAATAAAGTAGCCTATGGTATAGTAATAATAATAAGATGCCTACTGTTAAAGATTTAGGACCAATCCTAAAACAGAACAAGGAAAAACGATTATTTCAACGATAACCGGGTGCTTAACTCCCAGCTGAAAGGTGTAACGACTAGGTGAACCACAGGGAAAAAAGGACTCAACAGCATGACTCGGAGGTAACAGTCTGGATACTAAGAATGGTCTTTACTAAGAAACAAGGGTCGGTACACGAGTAATCAGCTGGAGATTAGGCAAACAATCCGGTAGGGAGAAGGCAAAGGCATAGTCGGGAATAACAGGCTGGAATCAAAAACCATGATTCGTAAAAATCGCTAGGAGTAATGCCTGAACGTTTGACACAGAGGAACAAAGACGAACTGGCACAGAGGAAGGGAAACACGCTGACTAAAAACACTAGGAGGAGAATGTTAATGAGGGACAGGTAAAAACAATTAAGGTGAGTGGGAACAATCAGAGAAGCAGGAAACAAAAGGACAGAGAGTGAAGTCTTCAATGAAGAGGGTGAGATGTGACAAAAGGTTCTGGGTTTGATCCCCAATGTCCATAGTCCAACCTGTAGGCAGCAAGATGCCCCCTAACCCCTACCTGCTCATTAATGACCTGTCTCTGTACTGTCTAACCCCTACCTGCTCCTTAATGACCTGTCTCTGTACTGTCTAACCCCTACCTGCTCCTTAATGACCTGTCTCTGTACCGTCTAACTCCTACCTGCTCCTTAATGACCTGTCTCTGTACTGTCTAACCCCTACCTGCTCCTTAATGACCTATCTCTGTACTGTCTAACCCCTACCTGCTCCTTAATGACCTGTCTCTGTACTGTCTAACCCCTACCTGCTCCTTAATGACCTGTCTCTGTACTGTCTAACCCCTACCTGCTCCTTAATGACCTATCTCTGTACTGTCTAACCCCTACCTGCTCCTTAACCTGCATCTGAATTCACTGTCAGTCACATTGGGTAAAAAATCTGCGAAATTGTTCATTAGTAATTTTGACAAATAGCAACCCAACCATATATTTACTAACGTTTTTAACAGTGTGTTTTTACAGAAAACTAACCATCAACCTATTGGTAAGATTCAAAGTTATGCATATTAATGATATATCACGGATCAGAGTTGAGTACAGTACCTTAGTGTTCTTCCTGCTGTAATAAAGTGAGTCACACCAAACCGTCTGCCTTATAACAACGAAATGATGTTGTGAACCAACCAGTTGGACCAGTTCCAGTTTACACTCCTCCCATACTAACCTAATACAGAGAACTCAGAGTAAGGGTAAGCATGTTTGTACTAGCATGTGATTCTATAATAGACCGGGTTATTTTCTTCCTTCATTTCTCTTCAATGAGTCATCTTGTTGGGTTGGATTGGGTTGGGTTCATCTTGTTACACCCTTTACAGGAAGGTATTCAGAACAGTGCCAAGGCAATGTACACACACACACACACACACACACACACACACACACACACTCACACTCCTACAAACACAAAACAAGTGACATAAGAGACTCTTTTTTAATGTGTATGAAGAAAAATGAGCAGCCTACAAACACACAAGAATCCAGCGATGGGGTTTCAAATTCTGCAATAAACTGGTTTTCATCAACTACCAGTGTCCTGGTGTGGGAGGAGCCCAGTAAAGCCACCTGGTGGTGTGTAACAGGGTCACCTGCTACCATCAGATTTTGTGCAGAAATAGTATTTTCAAACTAAATACCATTATAGTCTATTATTGTTATGTTCACATGAATGTGATGTCAGTATTGACTGTTGATTATTGATCAGCCATTGTCTCATAAGCCACTCCTATTCATGTAGACATTAGTCTGCATGTGAGTTAGTATGAGTGTGTTTTGATGTGTGTGTGTTTTGAACTCCTTGTTATGTTTCAGTGATTTCATGTCTTCAGACAGAGTTGGAAGTCAATACTGTAGTTTTATTAAAATCTGAAAACTGTACAAACATTGTAACATGTTATTCAGTATTCATCAACTTAAACTTAAAGAAATAGACTATTATTACTGTGTTATCAAAATGGATCCTTTAAACATTTATACATGACTGCAACTGTTGATGTTCTAGCATTAAAGGTTATAAAAGGTGTTGAGGAGAAAACAGACAGTGATCAGTACAGTATATGTAATGTAACCATTTATAATGGGTTATGTTTCTATAAAAGGTGTTGAGGAGAAAACAGACAGTGAACAGTACAGTATATGTAATGTAACCATTTATAATGGGTTATGTTTCTATAAAAGGCAGGGTGATTTTCTTACACACGTTACAGGAAGGTATTCAGAAAGACACACACACACACACACACACACACATACAGATTAATCATGTCTATATTGATGCAACACACAAACACGTACACACACACACACACACACACACACACACACACACACACATTTGCACATGAAGACCTACAGGAGAGTTTCCAAATATTTATATGAACATGCAAACACTCCCCTTCCTGATCACTGCCTTGGGATAGGAAGGAGTGTTATGCTAATTATAAAAGAAAGGCTTACTCAGAGGCAGACGCAGATATTCTCACCTGACCTATGGATGTAGAATTTCACCCAAAATGACAGCTCTTTCATCTCACATACAGCATCTTTAACTGCTGGTCCGGGTGCGAGTTCCACCACATCTGATTTATGCAAAGAATCAGAATTAGGTCCTGCAATGGGAGCATAACTCAAGTTTTTGAGCTCATGTGCAAAATAATCGTTGCGGTTCCAGAAATTGAATCAGGTTTGTTGATAATGAAGTCGCTCTCTCTGCGATGAAGCAGAGGGTCTCGGGGAGATCTTCATCGCCGTGTTAAAGGCTGTTTGATTCAATTTAGAGCAATTTCCCTCTCCCTGGTGAACACCTGCGTTAAGATGCAGAGCACAGCGACGGCTAGCATCGACCGAGCTCATCGCTGTGTGTGAGACATTGAGGATCGTCTGCTCCGATTATGAGGACGCTAACGTGACTGTCAGCCAAGCCACTTGATTTGCATCGAGGTTCATTTCACTTTGAATTTCAATCTGTGAGTCGTTGTGTCTACAAATAGGCTGAACGGACGGATATGGTTGAAATTGTTCTGTGATAGATCCCAAAAGAGGAATTTTGGTTATTTTATGCAATAACAATAAGTGCTTAAATTGTAGTGTATCTATTTCTTCTCCATCTCTCCATTTTTCTTAAGTACAACCTCAGACTCAAAAAGTATCCCACAATACAAACTGCCCTGTGGGCCAACATCCCAAAAGAACCATAAGTAATCCCCCCTGGAAGAGGAACAAAGACCAAAGTCTGAGGCCACAGTCCCATTTCTCTCCTATGCTTCCAGCTACACAATGTCCACTGCCTAGTCTGTGATGCCTGTGTCTCGCGCTGGGCCCTTCCTTCCCGTGGGGACGCTGACACGGGCCCCACTGCTTCTGCCCAGATAGCCACGGCCCCTGGAGAACCGCGGGGATCTTTTCAAAGTGGAGGCGGGACGGACGTTTTCGGGGACATTTCCAAAATGGTGCAACAACGCTGTGCTAAGGGTCGAGTGGAGGTCAGGCTGTTAGATCGGGGAAAGTAGCGTTTTAAATCAAAATCACAGAGCCAAGGTGGTTGGTGTCTCAATGGCCCTCGTGTGTACCTCATTGTGCTTCAGTATAATGCAGAAGCATCATATATCATCCATCATCCATCATCCATCATCCGTCATCCATCATCCATCATCCATCATCCATCATCATCCATCATCCATCATCCATCATCCGTCATCAATCATCCATCATCCATCATCCATCATCCATCATCAATCATCCATACGGACTATAGTTTCAATAGGATTAATTGTTGGTGGATATTGTGTATTAGCTACTATGTATGTCGACAAGGTCTGTTTCACATATATCTGTGACACGATGGTTCCTCCCTGTTTTCAGTCTTACCATAGGATCAAACTAGCTCCATACATTGTGCCCTACAGTTTGTGTGTCTGTGTGTGCGCGTGTGTGCGTGCGTGTGTGTGCGTGTGTGTGTGTGTGTGCATGCGTGCATGCATCGGTGTGTGTGCATGCGTGTGTGTGGGAGTATGTGTCTGTGTGTGTGTGTGTGTGTGTGCGCATCTGTGTGTGCATCGTTGTAGCAACTATCAGGCTACAATCCAGGGCAAACAACACACCACGAGGAGTACGGAGGCAAAAGTTCCGTTTTTATTGTCTCTTAATGTTCAAACACAAAATGCACAATCAACGTCCTGCTGGGGACGTGCGATATCTCTGTCTCTTACGGCCAGTCCACCTCGTGACTGGACCCGACCTCACTGTGGGGAGAGCACAACACAAGTCAGTCTTTTAATAGCTTCCTAATCGCGCTCATCCCCTACAGCTGCGTCTGTGGCCCCAATTGAGCCGCTCCGCCCCTTCTGTCTGCAGCCGGCGCTAGGCCACGCCCCCCCTCACCACATATCCCCACCGCCCCACTTAGGCCGGGGAGCCGTCCGGCCGACAGCCAACTCCCCCCCCCCCAGTTCAGGCAGTCGGGAGAGGAAGTCCGCCACCACCATCTGCGCCCCCGGCCTATGGACCACCCTGAAGGGAAGCGGCTGTAAGGCCAGGTACCACCGTGTGATCCGTGGGTTGGTGTCCTTCATGCGGTGGAGCCATTGCAGGGGGGCGTGGTCCGAACAGAGGGTGAACGGGCGCCCCAGGAGGTAGTAACGCAGGGGCCCGACACGCCGTCCCCCGAAACGCAGGAGCCCGACACGCAGGGGCCCGACACGCTGTCCCCCGACACGCAGGGGCCCGACATGCCGTCCCCCGACACGCAGGAGCCAGACATGCAGGAGACCGACACGCAGGGGCCCGACACGCCGTCCCACGAAACGCAGGAGCCCGACATGCAGGAGACCGACACGCAGGGGCCCGACACGCCGTCCCACGAAACGCAGGAGCCCGACACGCAGGGGCCCGACACGCTGTCCCCCGACACGCAGGGGCCCGACACGCAGGGGCCCGACACGCAGGGGCCCGACACGCTGTCCCCCGACATGCAGGGGCCCGACACGCAGGGGCCCGACACGCTGTCCCCCGACACGCAGGGGCCCGACACGCTGTCCCCTGACATGCAGGAGCCCGACACGCAGGAGCCTGACACGCAGGGGCCCGACACGCAGGGGCCTGACACGCAGGGGCCCGACACGCAGGGGCCTGACACGCAGGAGCCCGACACGCAGGGGCCCGACGGAGTGAACGGGAAAGTGCAGTAACGTGGATGAAGAGTCCACGATGAAAGAGCCGGACCATTGAAAAAACATCACCACCGTTGGTTGACAACGGTCAACCAAGGGGCCATTCCACACACACACACACACACACACACACTTAAATCTAGTGTATGAAAAAATTATATTCCATCATTAATACGTTTTCCACCAACTTTATTATACTAATGATTTATAATTTGTACAAGGGGTCTTATTTGTTTATTTTCTCAACCCCAGGCTCTGTTAATGGGCCCTATTTTGTTTTAAGACGATGCTGAAGTTGAACTTCATATCCTTTTGTAAATTTGTTACGTTTGTAAATATAACCATTTCTTTTGTCTGAAAAAATTAATACAAATAATATATATATATATATATATATATATATATATATATATATATATATATATATATACATATATATATCCGGACCTCCTCAGGTCCCTGTTCAGGCACCAATGTAGCAACTATCAGGCTACAATCCAGGGCAAACAACACACCACGAGGAGTACGGAGGCAAAAGTTCCGTTTTTATTGTCTCTTAATGTTCAAACACAAAATGCACAATCAACGTCCTGCTGGGGACGTGCGATCTCTCTGTCTCTTACGGCCAGTCCACCTCGTGACTGGACCCGACCTCACTGTGGGGAGAGAACAACACAAGTCAGTCTTTTAATAGCTTCCTAATCGCGCTCATCCCCTACAGCTGCGTCTGTGGCCCCAATTGAGCCGCTCCGCCCCTTCTGTCTGCAGCCGGCGCTAGGCCACGCCCCCCCTCACCACAGTCTCATCTTTAATAAATCTTCTATTCATGCATTAGGCCTGTGTAGGACCAGTAACATTTGTAAACTGCCCCTTGACAAATGTTGTGACAAACTATATATTCTGTATTCTTTAAATAGTCCGTATATATTTTATATATTTCTTATTTAAATGTTTCTATTTTCATATTTATGTTTCTTTGTTATAGTTTACACCAAATACCAAGAAAATGTCCTTGTACATATTAGACGCTGTGTGGGCAATGTTGGTGGTTTCCTCTTGACAAGTTAACACCACAAACGTGTGTGTGTGTGTGTGTGTGTGTGTGTGTGTGTGTGTGTGTGTGTGTGTGTGTGTGTGTGTGTGTGTGTGTGTGTGTGTGTGTGGCAGGAACCATGAGTCAAAACCACTGCGCTAGCTGGCAGGGGAGGACAGGAAGTCTTGTTCAGGAAACGAAAGTCACGCTTTAAACCCAAACCAAGGTCACACAAAGTGGAGGCCCTTCTCTCTTTCTGGAGACAAAGAGCACTTTTTTAACTAAATAATCGTGCAGAAACATTATAAGATGAGTCCAAAGAATACAAAAAATAATGTGATATTTTATACTTAATAAAAAATTTTTTTCTTGGAATGGCCTCTGCTAACTCTTCCTGGTCTGAAGTATGTTTGGGTGGTGTATACAACTGACTATGTTTAGGTGGTGTCACCAACCCATGTATGTTTGGGTGGGGTCTCCAACTGACTGTATGTTTGGATGGGGTCTCTAACTGACTACATTTGGGTGGTGTCTCCAACTAACTATGTTTGGGTGGTGTCTCCAACTGACTTTGTTTGGGTGGTGTATCCAACTGACTTTGTGTGAGTGTGTGTCTTTGTGTGTGCGTGTGTTGCGTGTCTGAAGACTGCAAAACCTTTCCTTGAAAACATCGCTTCCTCTCTGAGACGTTCGAGTCTACCTCCTCATTTGAACTTCAGTCTTCAGCAGTGAGCAGCCGTGAAACTCAATCTTTCTCTAGATCCACTTTTAATCTATTAATAATTACTGTATTTTATCCTTTAAATTTCCCTGATTTACTTGTTGTAGGAACACTTTAACCTCCTATTCTTCCCTTAAATTTATACTTTATAACTTTTATAACTTTATACCGTATGGGGCAGAGCACATTTTGATCACGGAATAGATAAGGTAAGCCTACAGTTTACTACAGTTTATATTGTCTTTAGGTTATTGGTATATTATAATGATTTAATCTTGGGAAATGTGTATGTGTAACGCTTATCAATTAAAGACAGTTCACTTTAGAGAACTACAACGTTAGTTTAATGTTTCACTATTGTGCTTTTCAAATTATACAATATTATTATATTATATATATTTTTACAAATATGTAAACAAACCAAAAGCACTATTAAAGCTGCACAACATAACTGTGGCGATAAACAAGGAGTATAGGAGAAAACGGTGAGAAAGAAAAGACAACTTTGTGCACTGTTCATTTGAATCTTCATTCAGATTATGTCCTGTTTGCAGAGAACAGTAAGAACTTAGATTAGACTAAAGAAGCAATATTTTTCCTTGATAGGTTATGTGCAGGTTTGACACAATTATTAACAAAGTCAGTGGTTAGAAGAAAGAGAAAGACAGAGAGAGACAGAGACACACACACACAGAGAGGGAGATAGACAGAAACACAAACACACAGAGACAGAGAGACAGAGAGAGAGAGACAGAGAGAGAGAGGCACAAAGAGACAGAGAGAGAGATGCAGAGAGTGTGTGTGTGTGTGTGTGTGTGTGTGTGTGTGTGTGTGTGTGTGTGTGTGTGTGTGTTTGCGCGCGGGTGGGCGTGCACGTGTGGAAATAAATAAACAATGCTAATTAGTTAAATAAGTCACTTCTCTTCCAAGGCGCGGGCATCAACCAGTAGAAACAGAGTGAAGCATTTGAGCCACTGCAGCAGTCAGAGTGGCCATGTTGAGTCAAACAACACAATGTTAGACGCTGTGGAGACAATGTTAGTGGTTTCCTCTTGACAAGTTAAGACCACAGACAGGTGTGTGTGTGTGTGTGTGTGTGTGTGTTACAGGAACCATGAGGAGACAGAGAGAGAGAGAGTGAGACAGAGAGAGATAGAAGGGTAGGGCAAGAGAGAGAGAGAGAAAGAGAATGAGAGAGGGGTAGAGAGAGACAAAGAGAATGAGAGAGGGGTACTGAGAGAAGAGGAGATACAGAGAGGGGTAGAGAGAGATAAAGAAGATGAGAGAGGGGTACTGAGACAGATGGAGATACAGAGAGGGGTAGAGAGAGATAAAGAAGATGAGAGAGGGGTACTGAGAGATATAGCCATACAGAGAGGGGTAGAGAGAGAGGCAGAAAGAGGTCGTGAGACGGAGAGAAAGGTAGAGAGGGGGAGGTAGATAGAGTGAGGGGTAGATAGGGTGAGGGGTAGATAGAGAGAGGTGTAGAGAGAGTGAGGGGTAGATAGAGTGAGGGGTAGATAGAGAGAGGTATAGAGAGAGTGAGGGGTAGGTAGAGTGAGGGGTAGATAGAGTGAGGGGTAGATAGAGTGAGGGGTAGAGAGAGTGAGGGGTAGATACTGTAGAGTGAGGGGTAGAGAGAGTGAGGGGTAGATAGAGTGAGGGGTAGATGGAGAGAGGGGTAGATAGAGTGAGGGGTAGATAGAGTGAGGGGTAGATAGAGTGAGGGGTAGAGAGAGTGAGGGGTAGATAGAGTGAGGGGTAGATGGAGAGAGGGGTAGATGGAGAGAGGTGTAGAGAGAGTGAGGGGTAGATGGAGAGTGTGCGGTAGAGCTAGTGAGATGTGAAACACTCTGACATGTACTAGTAGTGTGACAATACGTGGCTGCTGTTGGCTCAAGAGTGACTAGAGGTTTGTGTGAAAACTAATATATAAGCTGTGTGTGTGTGTGCATGTGTGTGTGTGACAGGAACCCTGATAAGTAATAAGATGGCAGAACCACTGCGCTAGCTGGCAGGGGAGGACAGGAAGTCTTATTTAGGATACTAAAGTTAAGCTTTAAACCCAAACCAAGGTCACACGAAGTGGAGGCACTTCTCTCTTTCTGGAGACAAAACAACACATTTTAACCTAAATAGTCTGACACAAACATTATGATTTGAGTACAAAGAACAGAAAAAGTGTCTGATCATTTTTTAACCGAGTTAAAACACGGAATGGCCTCTGCTAACACTTCCTGGTCTGAAGTATGTTTGGGTGGTGTATCCAACTGACTATGTTTGGGTGGTGTATCCAACTGACTATGTTTGGGTGGTGTATCCAACTGACTATGTTTGGGTGGTGTATCCAACTGACTATGTTTGGGTGGTGTATCCAACTGACTGTGTTTTGGTGGTGTATCCAACTGACTATGTTTGGGTGGTGTCTCCAAATGACTATGTTTAGGTGGTGTCTCCAAATGACTAAGTTTGGGTGGTGTCTCCAAATGACTATGTTTGGGTGGTGTATCCAACTGACTGTATGTTTGGGTGGTGTCTCCAACTGACTATGTTTGGGTGGTGTCTCCAACTGACTATGTTTGGGTGGTGTCTCCAAATGACTATGTTTGGGTGGTGTCTCCAACTGACTGTATGTTTGTCCTACATGGTTAACTGGCTGTGTGATGGTTGATTCCCTTTATTCAGGGTTCTGGTTAAACTGGGTTGGTCCCCCATGAACACAATCACACAGCCTGACAGAGACATGAACAATACATCCCACTCCAGGAGGGCTTAATCACAGCTCAGTACACAACATACAGAAGTAATTGTTACGGTTACGGACTAGGAGCCAAATGCAAGACACCAAGACGAGAACGGAACGGGTTGAAAGGAATTTATTATCGGTAGTCACGGTACAGGCAAGGGCTAGGCAGGCGGGCAATGTTCGGCAACGGTCGGCAAGCAGGCAGGGACTAGGATCAGGAACAGGAACGGGAGCGGAATCCGTAATAGGAACAGGAACGGGAGCGGAACCCAGAATAGGAGAGACTAAAGGCGGGGACGAAGTTAGAATCAGAATCAGAATCAGAACAGCTTTATTGCCAAGTACGTTTTTTAAGCATACAAGGAATTTGTCTTGGTGATGTAGGTGCACGTCACGTTCTCTATTGCAGGTATTACCGTGAGAGGTTAACAAACAAACTAGCACTGGCTCTGTGGGGAGCCAGTGCTTAAGTACTGTGGTGGGTCATTTGCATATGGGCTGCAGGTGTGGGTAAACAGAGGGAGCACGAGGGGTAATGGAGGCTGGGTGCCACTAGATGGCGGAATTGGACGGAAACGGGAGAGGGTGTGACAGTAATAAGGTAAAGCCATGTGATGGTACATTTGATGGGTTAAAGCAGTAAGAAGCTTAAAAACCAGCAGGGCTACCAGAGCCTATAGAATATGATGCACGTGTTGGACATTTTAACAGCAGGAGACACAACCGACCTCCTGAAACGCTCAGTGGAACATGGACACAACAGCCTCACCCAGCCCCAGAGTCCAATCAGCCTCAGCCAGGTGAGGCTGCTTCAACCAGCCATCATCCACTCATACCTAAGTTAATTAATAACTAATATCTCTAACTATTAAACCCATTTGTAAGATAACCTAAGTTAATGAAGAACTAATATGTCTGACTTAAACCAAGGTGTAAGATGACTTAAGTTAATGAATAACTAATACCTCTGACTGTTAAACCCAGTTGTAAGATAACCTAAGTTAATGAATAACTAATATCTCTGACTATTAAACCCAGTTGTAAGATGACCTACGTTTATGAATAACTAATATCTCTGACTATTAAACCCATTTGTAAGATAACCTAAGTTAATGAATAACTAATATGTCTGACTATTAAACCCAGTTGGAAGATAACCTAAGTTAATGAATAACTAATATCTCAAACTATTAAACCCATTTTGTAAGATAACCTAAGTTAATGAAGAACTAATATATCTGACTATTAAACTAAGGTGTAAGATGACTTAAGTTAATGAATAACTAATACCTCTGACTGTTAAACCCAGTTGTAAGATAACCTAAGTCAATGAATAACTAATACCTCTGACTGCTAAACACAGTTGTAAGATAACCTAAGTTAATGAATAATATCTCTGACTATTAAACCCAGTTGTAAGATAACCTAAGTTAATGAATAATATCTCTGACTATTAAACCCAATTGTAAGATAACCTAAGTTAATGAATAACTAATATCTCTGACTATTAAACCCAGCTGGAAGATAACCTAAGTTAATGAATAACTAATATCTCAAACTATTAAACCCAGTTGTAAGATAACCAGTCAGTGTCAGTGTGTGTTCAGTCAGTGTGTGTTCAGTCAGTGTGTGTTCAGTCAGTGTGTGTTCAGTCAGTCTGTGTTGAGTCAGTGTGTGTTCAGTCAGTGTGTGTTCAGTCAGTGTGTGTTCAGTCTGTGTTCAGTCAGTGTGTGTTCAGTCAGTCTGTGTTCAGTCAGTGTGTGTTCAGTCAGCGTGTGTTCAGTCAGTGTGTTCAGTCAGTGTGTGTTCAGTCAGTGTGTGTTCAGTCAGTGTGTGTTCAGTCAGTGTGTGTTCAGTCAGTCTGTGTTCAGTCAGTCTGTGTTCAGTCAGTGTGTGTTCAGTCAGTGTGTGTTCAGTCAGTGTGTGTTCAGTCAGTGTGTGTTCAGTCAGCGTGTGTTCAGTCAGTGTGTGTTCAGTTATTGTGCCCGCTCACTGTTATATGAAGTTAATTGGTTGCAAAATGTTGTCAAAATAAAGCTGCTATTTTACTAATGAAAGATTTAGCAGATGCTTTATCCAAAGTGACTGACAGTGAATTCAGATACAGGTCATTAAGGAGCAGGTAGGGGTTAGACAGTTCAGAGACAGGTCATTAAGGAGCAGGTAGGGGTTAGACAGTACAGAGACAGGTCATTAAGGAGCAGGTAGGGGTTAGACAGTACAGAGACAGGTCATTAAGGAGCAGGTAGGGGTTAGACAGTACAGAAGCAGGTCATTAAGGAGCAGGTAGGGGTTAGACAGTACAGAGACAGGTCATTAAGGAGTAGGTAGGGGTTAGACAGTACAGAGACAGGTAATTAAGGAGCAGGTAAGGGTTAGACAGTACAGAGACAGGTCATTAAGGAGCAGGTAGGGGTTAGACAGTACAGAGACAGCTCATTAAGGAGCAGGTAGGGGTTAGACAGTACAGAGACAGCTCATTAAGGAGCAGGTAGGGGTTAGACAGTACAGAGACAGGTCATTAAGGAGCAGGTAGGGGTTAGACAGTACAGAGACAGGTCATTAAGGAGCAGGTAGGGGTTAGACAGTACAGAGACATGCCATTAAGGAGCAGATAGGGGTTAGGGGGCATCTTGATGCCTACAGATTGGACAACGGACATTGGGGATCAAACCCGGAACCTTTCAGCCTGGAGTCAAGCACCCGGTTATCGTTGAAATAATAGTTTTTCATTCTTCTGTTTTAGGATTGGTCCTAAATCTGAAGTGTCCCTGGGTAACTTTAACGGTAGGCATCTTATTATTATTACTATTCTATAGGCTACTTTATTTATATTATAATGATTAAATAATTCACCCTGTCATGAGTATTTAAATAACTTCCCATGTTGTAGACAGTGTGGCTTTGTGTCATTAGGATAACGTTGTATTTGATGCTCTAGATAGTGTTCAGGGACTAACAGAATAAGTACTTCCATGTTAACTCCAATCTCCGACCTCTGAAAGCGTAGCGTTGTGACACTCAGGCTGTTTCAGCTGGGCAGGAGTCAGAGACTGCTCACCCTATGCTAACGTTGTTTTTGGACACAGCCTTACCTTATTGTAGACAACAATTGATAGAAATGTGCTTTGAGAATGAATTATTACTTTAATTTAAATGCAAAATGACCAAAGTAACACGACGTGGAGGCACTTCTCTCTTTCTGGAGACACAGAACAACACTTTATAAACTAAATAGTCTGACAGAAACCTTATCAGGTGAGTTCAACATTTTGACTATAATCCTCATGAAGCTGTCCTGTCTGCAGGGCTTCATGTTGTACCTCCTGTTGGATGAAGATTTCTGATTGAAACAACACCAATATATAATACATAAAACCCACACATTAGAATGAGTTAAAACTTGTATTTGACCATTGTAATAAATTATGAAAACTAATGTAATGGTCACTTGATTTAACTTGATTAAATTGTTTTCTAGGAATGGCCTCTGCTACTTCCTGTTATGAAGAAGACATTTCGTGTTCCATCTGTCTGGATGTGTTCAACAGCCCAGTTACCACACCATGTGGACACAACTTCTGTAGAACCTGTATTACGTCGTTCTGGGATGACCAAGTCCAGTACAAATGTCCTGTTTGCAACGAGCTTTACCTCACAAGACCTGATGGTCAATACCTTCATATCAGGGATGGTTGATCGGTTTAGAAGTTCTGTACGAGTCAAAGAGCAGCCTTGTGTTGAACCAGGAGAAGTTCCCTGTGACGTCTGTACTGGGACCCAGCTGAAGGCCGTGAAGTCCTGCCTAGTGTGTTTTACCTCTTACTGCCACACCCACCTGGAGCCTCATCAGAGAGTCGCAGGCCTGAAGAGACATCGGCTGGTCGACCCTATGGACCGTCTGCAAGACAGGATGTGTAAGAAACACGACCGACTTCTGGAGCTCTTCTGTCAGACTGAGCAGGTGTGTGTGTGTCTGTTCTGCACAGTGATGGACCACAAGTCCCATCCTGTTGTACCTCTAAAAGAGGAATATGAAGTAAAAATGGCCCAGCTGAGGAAGATAGAGTCTGAAGTTCAGCAGATGATCCAGGAGAGACAACGAAAGATACAGGAGATCAAAGACACAGTAGATCGCAGCAAAGCAGAAGCAGACAGAGAGATAGCTGATGGTGTGCAGGTCCTCACTGCTCTGAAGCGCTCTATTGAAAAGTGGCAGGATGAGTTCAACCAAACAGTTAAAGAGAAACTGAAATCCACAGAGTAACAAGCTGAAGGCCTCATCAAAGAGCTGGAGCAGGAAATACAAGATCTGACCAATAGAAGCTCAGAGGTGAAGCAGCTCTCACACACTAAAGACCACCTCCACTTCCTCCAGACCTTCATATCCCTGAAGAATCCTCCACCCACCAGGGACTGGACAACGGTGGAGGTTCATCCTCAGTCATACGTAGGGACCTTGAGGAGATCCCTGGATCAGCTGGAGGAGACACTGAACATGGAGATGAAGAAGATGCCTGACCTGAGATCAGCTCTAAAGAAGTGTAAGTGTTTAGTTTGATTACTGTCCATACTGCTATTTTGTCATATTCTTAGTCTATAACTATTTAAGTTAAAACAAAAAGCTTCTATATAAATATATATAGTGTGTGTGTGTGTGTGTGTGTGTGTGTGTGTGTGTGTGTGTGTATATATATAGTATGTATTAGAATATATATATTCTATGGCTCCAACAGTTAATTTCCAGCCTGTATGTGAGCTCAGCTTGTTCAGTCTGTTGTTCACACAGGTGTCCCTTTTGAAGGTTGAGTGCAATGTATATGCGTGTAATTGAAATGATGAAGAATGGTTCAGCAGCTAATCATGTCTTGTTCTCCCATCAGATGCCTGTGAACTCACACTGGACCCAAACACAGCCCACAGACAACTCTCTCTGTCTGAGGACAACAGAAAGGTGACGCTGGTTAGAGAGGATCAGTCGTATCCTGATCACCCAGAGAGATTTGACTTCCGGCCCCAGGTGTTGTGTAGAGAGGGTCTGACTGGCCGCTGTTACTGGGAGGTAGAGAGGGAAGGAAGTGTTGAGATAGGATTGACATACAGAGGAATCACAAGGAGAGGTGAGGGTAGTGACAGCAGGCTTGGATGGAACAACAAGTCCTGGAGTCTTAATTGTGATGATGATGGTTACACTGCCCGGTACAACGGTAGTGGAACATTCATACGTCTCCCCCCCGCTGGCTCTAACAGAGTAGGAGTGTATCTGGACCGGCCTGCTGGCACTCTGTCCTTCTACAGAGTGTCCCCAGATGTAGGAGGGTCCTCAGACACACTGACACACATCCACACCTTCCAGTCCACCTTCACCCAGGAGGACCTCCTCCCTGGGTTTGGGTTAGGGGGTGGTGCCTCAGTGTCTCTGTGTCGGTTGTAGACACACACACACACACACACACACACACACACACACACACACACACACACACACACACACACACACACACACACACACACACACACTGGTTTAGGAACTATTGCTCTGTTTGAGAGGTTGATGTCTGGTTCTCTCTATTGTATAAGGTGGTTAGCAGTGTAAATTGGGTCAGGAGAATGATTTTTTTTTTTTTAATTTTTTTATACGCTGTAGAGAAGGTGAACGTGTGACATCACTATGAATGATACTCGTATCAGTGTTTCCTCAATTTCAAGACTTTTGTATTCTGGTTGATTTAAAACATGTATTTAACTAAACTCCAAATGCGACATTTTATTGGGCTTCTGAAAAGTATATCTTGATAAGCCATGAATGGAAGAGACTTAAGATTCTCCGTAGTTAGCTAAGCATGTTTTACAAAGATACATTTAATTTGAAATGTATTTTAAATACCTATTGATGGTAAATCACATGTTTCTTATACTACAATATTTATATATTGTCAGTCATTAACAGTTTTTTTTCTTAAGGACTCTGATATCAGTTTGTATTGTAATAATCCTAACATGGAGACTGAATTACAGCAGATTTGATATTTTATTCACAAGACCAACTGGTCTATGAGGTAATGTTCATGTTGTAAATGACTTTAAACTGAATATTGATTCCTTGTGTTCTGTTGGGAACAAAATGGCAGCAGAATATGTTCAGTTATTCAAGATATGTGCACACCTGTTTATGGTTTGTAATGTCTGCTACTTATACTATTTTAGGCCTTGTCTTTATAGTGTACATGTAAGGGACAGTTTTTCTGTTGTATTTGTTAATGAAGCATCATGGTAATAAACTGTGGATTCAACTGAATGTTCTTGTGTATTCAGCCAATAATTATTTTAGTTTTATTACTAAATAATGCTAACACAAGGGCCTTAAGAAGAATATATATCAATCAGAAATGATTTAAAATTAATATTATTTCCAACAGCATTTCCCTCTCAGCCAAAAGGGGGTGCTGCAGCACCCTCCACCATACTTCCAGTGCTTATGTTTATCTGTATTCACTGTAAGTACCGTATTTTCCGCACTATAAGGCGCACCGGATTATAAGGCGCACCTTCAATGAATGGCCTATTTTAGAACTGTCTTCATATATAGGGCGCACCGGATTATAAGGCGCATAGAATAGAAGATACTGCAGTCAAACGTTTGACTGGGTTTGCGTTATGCATCCACTAGATGGAGCTGTGCTAAAGGGAATGTCAACAAAACAGTCAGATAAAGTCAAACTTTATTAAGCGTTCTGACAACTCCGTTCACTCCCATGGTAACGTTGTTCAAACGTTGATGTGCATATTAACAATATCTCCCAGTCTTGCTCACTCTTCTCCCAAACGTGGAGGGGAACTTTTCCCTAATTCAGTAAACACGCAGTAAAAGAAACAGTCTGATACCACTAAATCAAACGTTAGTGCATAACTCAACATTGTTCAGTTACGTATAACACGTAAAGCTCACTTTTTCAGTTCATTCCCCGTCCACAAATTCCTCGAATTCTTCTTCTTCAGTGTCCGAATTGAACAGTGAGAACAGCGAGAGTTGAATTCTCTCGCTGCTGCTCTATTTCCATATTCTACTGCGTGACTGACAGCCTTGAGCTTGAACTCTGCGTCGTAAGCGTGTCTCTTGAAAGACCCCATTTTGGGGTCTTTATACACACACAAGTGGTGTAGGACTGTGAGTAAGCACAGTACCTGTGTTTACTGACTACGGTAGCCGTAATGCTGCAAGCGGTGCGGCTTTGTAGTTTACCAGTCTTACTGAAACATTTTATTATTATTAAATTGTTTTTATTGGTTTTTCATACTGAAACATTTTGAAACATATATAAGGCGCTCCGGATTATAAGGCGCACTGTCGTTTTTTTTTATTAATTAAAGGCTTTTAAGTGCGCCTTATAGTGCGGAAAATACGGTAGCTTTTGATCACTGTGTCTGATAAAAGACTAAATAGTAAGATATGAAGCTGTTTGTCAAAGCCATGTTTTAGTACTCTGTTATTGCATGTGGAGCCACTAGGGGGCGGTGAATCCACCTCGGTGCAGTTCACCTTCTGGCCAACATGAATAGGGTGAAGGAGACACAGGTGTGTGTGTGTGTGTGGTGGAGGTGTTTGGGATGGTTGAAGAGCCTTTGGTGCTCAACACACACCTCAACAAGCAGGTGAACAAAAGATAAGAGACCCAACACGAACCCAACCCCACAAAATGAACACAAGACATAATAATTCTTTCATTCAAGGTAGGTTTGTTAAACCGTATTCATCTTTTCACTAGAGTGACTGAATTACTCAGAGAACTGGAGTGCAGCGATGCACAGCCAACATCAGTCCTAACAAACCAATCATAATCTTTAGTTAAGTATTGATTATTTTAATGACTTCAACAGTCACACATATAAGTTGAACCGGAAACTTCCAACCGTGTTGTGGTTTAATTTGTAAAAATTATTGAGGAAATGACCGTGTATTGGAGACAAAAGACGTCTACTACCAAACTAGTTGCTTTACTGAACGGAAGTAAACATCGCCACCTGCAACAAGCCCCGCGAACTCATTACCATGGCAACCTAATTAGTACACCGACATGCAGGTGTGCATGGAAGCAAATCATAACGTTTTGAAGTTTTAAAAGCCATTTAATTTTGTATATGGAAATGTAAAACACCATTGAATTCATAACATTGACATATTATACTTTGAAACCAAAATCATCTGAAATTATTCGTTTTGAATTCACCTCGGCAATCGAGACTGAACGTGATGGAACAGACTGCTGTCATGGTGGTTATGTTGTGTTACGAGCTTTTTTGAAGCCCTGAAACCTACTGTGCTTATTGAGGCCCGACTTTGATTATACATAACTGACATAAACCGTACAATTTACCTGAGCCCCGTCCTTTTCCCTGTTGGCCATCGTTGGCTTTAATTCTCCAGCAGTTTTCTTTGATCACATGACTGAAGGATGGCGCTCTGATAGGCCGGCAGTAGATTCAATTGCATTCGGTCTCTATTGCTTTGGCCTTGGAAGGCCCTGCTACTGCAGTTTTGATTTTTATGGCTTTAATTTTCTGGTCCATATTTTGACCACTTGAATATAAGTAATCAATATCGTTTGTATATATATATATATATATATATATATATATATATATATATATAGATATCTCGAATATATCAAATATCTGCAACTTGAATTTTTGTATCATAATTAGTGAACGCATAATGTTTTTATCGTGTTTTTTAAACGGTACAACTTGAAATGCCATATTTGAATTTCAAAGAGGTGATTTCAAAACGAATAAATTCAGATGACCTTGTTTTTAAAGTATAATATTTCAACGTTATGAATTCAATTGTGTTTACGTCTCGATATACAAAGTATCATGTTACTACTTAGCCTGCTGATTTTGATATGAATTATGATGAGGAAACGGCTTAGTGATTAAGGATCCTCAAGTCCTTAACTGAGTGATTAAGTGATTAAGGAGCATAACATGCTCCTTAATCACAGAAAAGGTGTCATCAACTAACAGTGGGGGCCAGAGACGTGGGTCACTCGAAAATCTACGTTTTTATTGAAAGAACATCATCAGTTACATAAAATAACATATCATGACTTTAATATAACACACATAACATAGCAGCCTAGATGACTAATGTTACACAACGCAAAACAACGATTCAAACATCATACAAGCTGCATGGTTTCAGGGTTAGCAGCATCTATATGAATCACCATAGCAACGATAGAAAACGTTGCATTAACTAACAAACTAAACATCCTCTACATTCACTGACTGAAGATTACAACATTAAAATGAATATTCATCACTAGAAATGTTATCAAAGCACATTTTAATGCCGTAGTTAGCTTAAAATGTTGCTATTTCCACTGAGAATATAATGATTGTCATCCATTTTGTTTTGACAGAACCTTGACATACGTGACGTTTTGCTGTTTCTTCAAACAGTCGATAGGGGGCTAAAACGGTCATATTGGTCATTTTCAAAGACCTTTACAAACAACCTATTCTGACGTTTAGGTTGGAGATCACGTTTCATCGTTGATATTGTCAAAAAAGTTACGTGGATAGGTTGATGGTCATTGAACAGCTTATCCAAGAGAGCCATGAATCAGAACTTTTTGTTACTCTGTTAACTAAAGCTAGCCTGCTAACATTTCTGATAACTACAGCAGGGCAAACTATGTCATCTATTTATACATTCAGATTATTGGTCTTCTGGTCAGTGATATTAGGATGACACTAGCAAACAAACATTAAATATGTTACATTTATATGCAAAATAAAGACAAACCAGCACATTCACATCAGGAAAAAGTGAATAGTCAATATCAATACATAAATATAACCCCCACTTCAATTCCATTAAAACAACATACTCAATCAGAGTTTAAGATATAACCCTACTGTGTGGATATAATATGTAAATCAGCTAAGCCAGACAGAGATACAAAAGCCAACAGATACTCAATTTAGTCTTTTGAAACCATCTTGAACTCACAATATCCACATTTCAGATCAAAGGATTGATTCATGACACAACTACATCTGCTCATAAAAAGGTTCACTGATTATAAACTAAAGTAAATGTATTCTATATGCTATTCTAGCACAACATGTGGCCTGTCACAATGACCATAATGACGGAATGCAGAACTAGCTAGCTACCTCTGACACACTGAGCTACAGCATTCAGAAACTTCACTACTCAGGTCTTCTTCAGAATCAGCAGCTATGTTCCCCAGTGAGGCCAAGTTAGGTGCAGCGAATTTGATTCTCTCTTGTGGAAGTATAGAAGCGCAGCTTCTTCACTCCTTCAGTCTGACCTGCGGAAATAGAAATATAAGAAGGTAAATGAAAGTGGCTTAAAAGACCTACAGCTGATTTCACTCATTCACACTCCTAGGTTGAGCACAGTACTAAGGAGGACTTTTACTATCCCAAATAGGAAGCTTGAAACTCTTATTGTTTGAAGCTGTTTTGTTTTTTGTTTTTTTGACTGAAAAAGGAGATTCTTCATGAAGATCTTATCTGAGACTCCCTTGTGCAGGTAGCACATGCAAGCTGGTGCATGCCTTTACAGAAGGTTAAGCATATTTTGACTTATAAGGACCTGGTAATGGCTCTATAGGCTGGACACCAACCTGTAAAACAGATGAAGTTAAGATGTTCTTCACAAGAGCGTGGCCTCCATGTGGAAGGTTCCACACTGGACACGCCCCCACAGGGGCTGGAATGGTGTGAGGCTTTGTCCCATTGGCTGAAGTCCATCGGCTCACCGGACATCCAAAACCAGGAGTTTCCTGAAAGAGACCTACCAACATTGAAAGAGATTAAAGAGTTACATGAGTGGAAGGAAGAATAATGTGGCCAAATATTTAGCTTTTGTTATTTTCATGGTATTGTTGATAAGACAAAGTGATGGACGGACAGATGATCATAAGGACAGACTTGATTGCCTGATAGACACCAAGGTCTGGCCAGTACCTGCGCAGGCCCACCCAGAGGTGGCTGGTTAGTGGGAAGGGGGCGCGAGCCACCAGCTCATCAATCATCTCCTGGTCTTCTGGGCCCATGAGGCTCAGCAGGTCCCAGTGAGAGTCTCTGCAGTAGAGCAGGGCGTCTGACCAGCACAGCCGTGTCCCCACCAGAGTGATGTTCCTCCCCATCTCCTGAATGCTCATGGAGGGTGCAGCGAGCTCTGTGGTAATAATTGACAGTGTGTTGTTGAGGGAGTTTTACTTTCAGCACTGTAAGTCTAGTAGAGCTATGAATCTTCATCTATAATCCCATTCAAAATAGCCTAGCCTACTATTAATATTTACTATGTACCTATACACCGTATATACTGTCTTCTGCATTGCCAATGCCACTATCAGCATGGAAATGTTAAACGTTCTGTCCACTAGAGGGCATTCTACCAATTTACATTTATTTCTTGCTGCGTAAATATTAATACTAGCCACAAAATCATGACTCACGTTGTAAGGCACATTGAATGCAATTGTTTCGTTTCACAAAACAATAAAATAATAACAAGTCATTGAGTTGAATGGGAGTGAACACATACAAAGGGATTTCCATTTTGCGAAAGGCAACATACAATTGATTCACACCAAGGTCGAATCTTTACGGCTCTAGCCAGGGAATAAATATGCTAAGCCAATCATATTTCGCTGTCTTTGTCAAAGTCACCATTGAAACTGTCCAAGTTGGAAGAGGTAACAGCCTATTAATGTTTCTCCACACAGTGTTCTTACTGCATCCATAGTGGTAAACTACAATCATATACCTATAAATATCACTATCTGTTGTATGTATTGATCAGTCATCTCGATAGCAGTCGGCGCCACAAGCGAATGTTTAATTGCACCTCAGTAGGTGAATATAGGTTGCTTTTGATAACATGAAGGTGTGCCGTAGTATCGCAACAGTTTCGTTTTGGATACCAACTTTCTACAACAGTGACAACTCTATTTTAGTTATTGAACAGGGAAACAACCTAAAAAACAATTGTCTCCAAAACATGAATGTATTCAAGAATGCACTCCCACTTATTATAACCCCCCCCCCCCCACACACCTTTTATGTATATTCAGCAAACACAAAGCAACACAAAACATCAATGGAAATGATTATGCAAATGCATAAAAAGATGCAAAAACACCACAAAAAAAGATTCATGCAAATGCATGCAAATGCAAATGCAAAAATAGATACAAACAACAATACTTTATTCACTGAATAAATCTTGTTTGAATTATCTATATAAAATTTTATATTATTGTACATTTGTCTATTTTAAGTATAAAATCCCACGTACCACCTGCAGTACCCTCATGTACCACCAGTGGTACGCGTACCACAGGGTGAAAACACTGTATGCAGATTGTCCTTTGGTGGATGCTTTTACCCAAAGTGTCTTACAATACTGTCGGTGCATACATTGTAATAATAGGTAGTCCCGAGTGGGAATCAAACCCCTAACCCTGGCAGTGTTAATGCCATGCTCTACCTGTTGAGCTATAAGGAACAGCAGCATTTTACTTTTTACCATTGATGGTTGACCAACAATGGCACTGGTACACCCATCCCCCTTTGATAATCATGTAATGATGGACTGGGTTCCTACTTCCGTACACTTTGACCTCACACAACTGCAGGTTGCTTGCTGTAACAGAGGACCTGTAGAAGTTCATGAATCTTCCTTCCACTCCCCAACACTTGACAGTCTGAGTCAAGCAGCCTGGGTTATCGTTGATGATGGCACACCTGAGGAAAAGAGACAGAGAGAGAAGATACAGTAGTCTGGTGAAGGTATCAGAGACCAGATTCCAGTAGCTGGTGTGTGTCCAGGTGTACAACCAGTGCAGAGCACCGGTTGTGTTTCCTTCTTTTCTGGGAGTATAATATTCCATGCTATTTAGTGATTTACACTTTTATCCAAAGACACTTAAAAGCAGGTCGAGGTCATTAGGGATCAAACCCAGAACGTTTAGGCTGGGAGTCTAACAGTATTGAGTGGAAGTAGGGTAGGTGACACCAGTGATTCACCTTGGATTGTCGTTGCCGTTGTTCGCCAGTGAATTCCCAATGAGTATCTCCACGCCATTGAGCAACGCTCTATAGACATTCCTATTAGTGACCTGGATCTCTGACACCCTGTACACAAGCTCCAGCCTCCACCATGGATTGACCTGGAACTTGGTAATGCTGCAGCTGTTGTGCTCCCACTGAGGGTCGGTGTTCCCATCGATGGCATGTTCAGCCTCCCCGCCCCCGTACAGGTAGTTTGAAGACTGAATAGCCTTGCCGCTCCGCGCCAGGTTAATGCGGGATGCAGCTTAATGGAGAGTGGAACCACAGAATAGTTTGTCAAGTTGCATTCTAGTGTTCAAAACACATTAAAATACTTATAATAATAATTATAACCAGTCATCGGCCCCTAAATGGGGCACATAGAAATACCTGAAAATCCAGGTGACTTCCACAGGAGGACCACAACACCTGATGATGAGGAAATACTATTTACTTAATAAAATAAATACTTCAGCTATTATTTACAAGCATTTATCCTGCAACAATTGTATCTATGAAATATTCAAACTATTTGTGTTAGGAATCTTACACACGCCCACGATCACAAAAACATAGGAGGTCAACTGTCCAAAGTTATGGCAGGTACATTTTTTTCAATATAATGAACTGGATAATGATAAATACTGTAGTACTGTGTGGAATACCTACCAATGAAACTGCAGATGAGACGACTGGACCCCATGGTTCTGGAGAAACAACATGCTCAGACAATAGATAATACTAGCCACTAGATTTACAGTCATACATACATATACAATTATACATACAACATTCTATTGAAAGTGGAAACAAATAGATCCTTTGAGATGGAGCCATAAGTAATTGACATAATACAATAATCTTAGGAGTCCAAAAATGAGGAGTCTACCATTACAAATCAATTTAAAAAAAATCCTAAAATAGTTTTGTCTCTCTGACTTGAAGATGGTACTCACCGGCAGAGTCTGTAGGTCCTTCTGCTACGAATGAAGCGTCTGAATCTAGGATCAGCACAAGATAAACTTGGAATTTACTTAAGTAATCCAAAGGCTCTTCTTTGCAAACATTATGGTTCTCACAACGCATTGACGAGTCTCACAGAAAGTGTGAGAAACTAAGTGTGAGGCAGACGCTTCCGGGGCTCGGACACTAAAATGAGCAATGCCACGGTCCGGTCTCCAGTATACTCAGTGCCATACCTAATAGTCTATTCAAATAATGTTTGCAAATATCCACTGGTGCAGGCAGGGCACCAAAACAGCCTCATGATTATCGTTAACTGATTTAATAAAATGTAAGATTAAGCACAACTCCCAAAGGTACCATATGGTGAAGTGTCAGACATAACAATGGCTTCGCCCTGTCCATGTGAAACTCAATTTAAGGGTATATAACACATAGATGTCCCTTCATCCTTTGTGCAACGTGTTGACGTGTCTCACACAAAGTGTGAGGCATTTCATTTGGCTAATGGCTCGCTGCATACGCATCAAGGAGGGTGGACAGTAAAATGAGCAATGCCACGTTCAGGTCGTCAGTATACTTGGTGCCATACCTAATAGTCTATTCAAATAATGTTAGCAAATATCCATTGCCCTTCACATGTCCCTGTTCAAGCCGGTGCAAAGCGATCTGTAGAGACAGACGTCAGGGCAAGGTACGTAGCAGTGGGGCCATAATCATTTTAAAGTAAGATACACATCTGCTATCTGAACATGTAAACCAAAACTGACGTTTAAAAAATAAATGTTTTACATAGAATTACACATAATTGGACAATTTAAATTCTAAATTCTAAAATGGTACTTATTAACAATTATAATGAATACATGGAGAAAATAATACCACCATATATTTCTTTCCCTTTTAATATCTTTGCATGTCAAATTGCAGAGGAAGGTACAGAGGCAGACAGAGAAAGACAAGGCTATAGCTAGTAATTAAAACAACTCTTTGACATCTCAACCAATCAAAGGGAAGTCTGTTTATTATATTATCAGCATGATAATAGTGCCTGCAGTGTCAAACCACCACCCTAGACAATGTGTTTTAGTGGTACCATTAAAGGGATACGCCCTGACGATACCATGTGTATAAGTACAAGCATTTCATGGACCCTAGGTTTATCAAAGACTTTCAAAGTGAGCTACTCACACTTTGGCTTTCTAAATTACGTTTGATAACTTGATTATTTTAGCTGGTTAGATGGTTAGAATTAACCATCATCATCATTAAATTATCTTAATACGACGAGACCTATGTTATATATTTTGTACATCTGTAAGAATATCTGAAATTCTACAATCTACATTCTATTAAAAGTGAAAACGAATAGATCATTTGAGATGGAGCCATAAGTAATACACAAATTACATTCATCTTAGGTGTCCAGAAATGAGGAGTCTACCATGACAGAGCAATACAAAAAATCTTTAAATAGTTTGTCTCTCTGACTTGAAGATGGTACTCACCGGCAGAGTCAGTAGGTCCTTCTGTATGAATGAAGCGTCTGAATCTAGGATCAGCACAAGATAAACTTGAAAAGACTTAAGTAATCCAAAGGCTCTTCTTTGCAAACATTAGGGTTCTTACAACACATTGACGAGTATCACAGAAAGTGTGAGACACAAAGTGTGAGGCATACGCGTCCGGGGCTCAGACACTAAAATGAGCAATGCCACGGTCCGGTCGTCAGTATACTCAGTGCCATACCTAATAGTCTATTCAAATAATGTTTGCAAATATCCATTGCTCTTCACATGTCCCTGTTCAAGCCGGTGCAAAGTGATCTGTAGAGACTGACGTCAGGGCAAGGTACGTAGCAGTGGGGCCATAATCAGTTTTTAAGTAAGATACACATCTGATACCTGAACATGTAAACCAAAACTGACGTTTGAAAAATAAAAGGTTTACACATAATTGGACATTTTAAATTCTAATTCTAAAATGGTACTTATTAACAATTTATAATGAATAATGGAGGAAGAAATACCACCATGTATTTCTCTCCCATTTTATATATTTGCATATCAAATTGCAGAGGAAGGTAGAGAGGCAGACAGAGAAGGACAAGGCCCTAGCTAGTAATTAAAACAACTCATCAACATCCCAACAAATCCCAACAAATCCCAACCAATCAAAGGGAAGTCTGTTTATTATATTGTCAGCATGATAATAGTGCCAGCAGTGGCAAACCATGACCCTAGACAATGTGTTTTAGTGGTACCATTAAAGGGATACGCCCTGACGATACCATGTGTATAAGTACAAGCATTTCTAGGACCCTAGGTTTTTCAAAGACTTTCAAAGTGAGCTACTCACAATTTGGCTTTCTAAATTACGTTTGAGAAATTGATTATTTTAGATGGTTAAAATTAACCATCATCATTAAATTATCTTAATACAACGAGACCTATGTTATATATTTTGTACATCTGTAAGAATATTCTATTCTATAATAAACAACATTATATTAAAAGTGAGAACAAATAGATAATTTGAGATAGAACCATAAGTAATGCACAAATTACATTAATCTTAGGAGTCCAAAAATAAGGAGTCTACCATTACAGAGTAATACAATAAAATCCTAAAATAGTTTTGTCACTCTGACTTGAAGATGGTACTCACCGGCAGAGTCTGTAGGTCCTTCTGCTATGAATGAGGCGTCTGCATCTAAGACCAGCACTAGATAAACTTGGATTTGCATTAATTCATGCAAAGGCTCTTGTATGCAAATCCTCAAGCCCTCACTGTGAGAGTGACTATGGGGTTATCGGCAGGAAAGGAGAGGTGAAAGACATGAGGTGAGTTTAACAAAAACATGGCTCTCTTTATTACAACAAACTCCTTTTGGTTTGAGGTACAGGGGAAAACCGGTAAGGAAGGCTGGATGAGTGTTTAGTTAATTTAATGTAGAAATGTTTCATATTATACCTTTAACCATGTCTAACCTAATACCAATACTTAACCATCTAACCAGCTAAAATAAGCAATTTAGAAAACATAATTTAGAAAGCAGAAGTGTGAGTAGCTCACTTTGATATTCTTAAAGTAAAAAACACACATAAAAACCAAGGGATCTAGAAATGCTTGTACTTATACACATGGTATCGTCAGGGTGTATCCCTTTAATGGTACCACTAAAACACATTGTCTAGGGTTGTGGTTTGACACTGCTGGCACTATTATCATGCTGACAATATAATAAACAGACTTCCCTTTGATTGGTTGAGATGTCAATGAGTTGTTTTAATTACTTGGTAGGGCCTTGTCTTTCTCTGTCTGCTAACATATTAAATGGAAAAGAAATACCTGACTGTATTTCTTCCTCTATGTATTCATTACAAATTGGTCATAAGTATACATTTACAAATTATAATAAGAATTGTCCAATTTAATGTAGTTCTAAGTAAAACAATACATTTGCAAACTTCAGTTTTGATTAACATGTTACTAATTACACTTGTCTTCATGTGTAAAAGAGATTTCAGATGTGTATCTTACTTTAAAATGATTATGGCCCCACTGCTACGTACCTTGCCCTGACGTCAGTCTCTACAGATCACTTTGCATCAGCTCACACTGGCTCTAGGTAGGAAGTACAACCAAATGACAGGATAAAGTATGCAGATAAAATGGAAACATCACTAGCAGCTGCACCCATTGAACAGGGACATTCGAAGGACGTTGGCTATTTGCAAACATTATTTGTTTAGGCCTTCACTGACTACCGGGCCGGGACATTGCTAGTTTTACTGTGTGACCTCACCGGACGCATGCAGAGAGCCATCGCAAGCTGCAAATGACTTTGTGTGAGACACGTCAACGCGTTGCACGAAGGATCATGGGAAACCTCTCTGTGTGTTATATTGTTGTGTGATGAAGGGGAAAACAAACACACAAGTGTCTCCACTCTATTTTCTTGTTGTTCCTTTAAATTGAGTTTCACGTGGACAAAGCAAACCCCTTTTTATGACGCCTCACAATTTTTATGTTTTAATGCAGAAATGTTACATATTATACCTGTAAGTAAAAACAATACAAAATAATTCAAAATGTTTATTCTTTTTCAGATTCATGTGTTTTTCTTTGTGTATTTGGGAGCCAGGAGCGGTCTACAATCTAAATGGTGTCATAAAGAGACAGGCACAGTCAACCAGAGGAGATATTCTCATAGATCTACAAAGTATGTTACATAGGTCTAGTCGTTTTTACATAATTTAATGTTTAAATGTTAGATATTATACCTTTAACCTTGTCTAACCCAATACCTACACCTAACCATTTAACCAGCTAAAATAAGTAATTGATCAACCTTAATTTAGAAAGCCGACTTGATAGTCTTAAAGGTAAAACACGCACAAAGACCTAGGGTCCTAGAAATGTTTGTACTTATACACATGGCATCATCAGGTCGTATCCCTTTAATGGTACCACTAAGACACATTGTCTAGGGTGGTGGTTTGCCACTGCTGGCACTATTATCATGCTGACAATATAATAAACAGACTTCCCTTTGATTGGTTGAGATGTCAATGAGTTGTTTTAATGACTAGCTAGGGCCTTGTCTTTCTCTGTCTGCCAACATATTAAATGGGAGAGAAATACGTGGCTGTATTTCTTCCTCCATGTATTCATTATAAATTGGTAATAAGTATACTTTTTTAATTTAATTTATAATGTTTTATAATTAGAATAAGAATCATCCAATTATATGTAGTTCTAAGTAAAACATTTATTTTTCAAACTTTAGTTTTGGTTAACATGTTCAGGCTACTTACACTTGTCCTCGTGAGTAAAATAGATATCAGATGTGTATCTTACTTTAAAATGATTATGGCCCCACTGCTACGTACCTTGCCCTGACGTCAGTCTCTACATATCACTTTGCATCGGCTCACACTGGCTCTAGGCAGGAAGAACAACCAAATGACAGGATAAAGTATGCAGATCAAATGGAAACATCACTAGCAGCTGCACCCATTGAACAGGGACATTCGAAGGACGTTGGCTATTTGCAAACATTATTTGTATAGGCCTCGTGAGATACGTCAACGCTTTGCCTGAAGGATCATGGGAAATATCTATTTGTGTTATATTGTTGTGTGATGAAGGGAAAATGGACACACAAGTGTCTGTACTCAATTTTCTTGTTTTACCTTTAAATTGAGTTTCATATGGGCATTTTGTTTCTCCAGAACCATGGGGTCCAGTCGTCTCATCTGCAGTTTCATTGGTAGGTATTCCACACAGCACTACAGTATTTATCATTATCCAGTTCATTATACCGAATTAATACAAATGAACCTGCCATAACTTTTGAATGTCAACCTCCTGCTATGTTATTGTGATCATGGGCGTGTAAGAGTCCTACCACGAATAGCTAGAATATTTCATAGATACAATAGTTGCAGGATCAATGCTTGCAAATAATAGCTGAAGTATTTATTTTATTAAGTAAATAATATTTTCCTCATCACCAGGTGTTGTGGCCCTCCTGTGGAAGTCACCTGGATTTTCAGGTATTTCTATGTGCCCCATTTAGGGGCCTATGACTAGTTATAATTATTAGTATTAGTATTGTGTTTTGAACAATAGAATGCAACTTGACAAACTACTCTGTGCTTTCAGTCTCCATTAAGCACCCATTGAACAGGGACATTGGAAGGACGTTGGCTATTTGCAAACATTATTTGTTTAGGCCTTCACTGACTACCGGGACATTGCTAGTTTTACTGTGTGACCTCACCGGACGCCGCCAATGCAGAGAGCCATCGCAAGCTGCAAATGACTTTGTGTGAGACACGTCAACGCGTTGCCTGAAGGATCATGGGAAATCTCTGTGTGTGGTATATTGTTATGTGATGAGTGTATGTATGTGTGTATATGAGTGAACATATGTGTATTGTTTTGAAAATGTTTCACTTACAGGTATAATATGTAACATTTCTGCATTAAAACACAAACACAGCGAGGCTTCAGACAAGGGGTTCGCTCTGTTCATGGGAAACTCAATTTAAAGGAACAACAAGAAAAGAGTGGAGACACTTGCGTGTCTGATTCCCTTCACCACACAACAATATACCACACAGAGAGATTTCCCATGATCCTTCCGGCAATGCGTTGACGTGTCTCACAAGGCCTATACAAATAATGTTTGCAAATAGCCAACGTCCTTCGAATGTCCCTGCTCAATGGGTGCAGCTGCTAGTGATGTTTCCATTTGATCTGCATACTTTATCCTGTCATTTGGTTGTTCTTCCTGCCTAGAGCCAGTGTGAGCCGATGCAAAGTGATATGTAGAGACTGACGTCAGGGCAAGGTACGTAGCAGTGGGGCCATGATCATGTTCAAGTAAGATGCACATCTGATATCTCTTTTACTCATGAGGACAAGTGTAATTAGCCTGAACATGTTAATCAAAACTGAAGTTTGAAAAAGAAATGTTTTAATTAGAACTACCTTAAATTGGACAATTCTAATTCTAAATAAAAAATGTATACTTATTACCAATTTATAATGAATACATGGACGACGAAATACAACCATGTATTTCCCTCCCATTTAATATTTTTGCATATCAAATTGCAGAGGAAGGTACAGAGGCAGTAAGAGAAAGACAAGGCCATAGCTAGTAATGAAAACAACTCAAAGACATCTCAACAAAATCTAAAGGTGTCTGTTTATTATATTATCAGCATGATAATAGTGCCAGCAGTGGCAAACCACGACCCTAGACAATGTGTTTTAGTGGTACCATTAAAGGGATACACCCTGACGATACCATGTGTATAAGTACAAGCATTTCTAGATCCCTAGGTTTGTTTTTGTTTTTGCCTTTAAGACTATCAAAGTAAGCTTGTCACACTTCGGCTTTCTAAAGTACGTTATTATAAATTGCTTATTTTAGATGGTTAAGTATAGGTATTAGGTTAGACATGGTTATTGGTATAACATGTAACATTTCTACATTAAATTAACTAAACACTCATCCAGCCTTGCTTACCGGTATTCCCCTGTACCTCAAACTAAAAGGAGTTTATTGTAATAAAGAGAGCAATGTTTTTGTTAAATTCACCTCATATCTCTCACCTTTCCTTTCCTGCCGATAACCCCATAGTCACTCTCACAGTGAGGGCTTGAGGATTAGTATTTGCATACAAGAGCCTTTGCATGAATTAATGCAAATCCAAGTGTATAAGGTGCTGATCGTAGATTCAGACGCCTCATTCGTAGCAGAAGGACCTACAGACTCTGCCGGTGAGTACCATCTTCAAGTCAGAGAGACAAACTATTTTAGGATTTTATTGTGTCACTCTGTAATGGTAGACTCCTCATTTCTGGACACCTAAGATGAATGTAATTTGTGTATTACTTATGGCTCTATCTCAAATTATCTATTTGTTTTCACTTTTAATATAATGTAGAATGTAGAATTTCATATATTCTTACAGATGTACAAAATATATAACATGGGTCTCGTCGTATTAAGATAATTCAATGATGATGATGGTTAATTCTAACCATCTAACCAGCTAAAAGAATCAATTTATCAAACGTAATTTAGAAAGCCAAAGTGTGAGTAGCTCACTTTGAAAGTCTTTGAAAAACCTAGGGTCCTAGAAATGCTTGTACCTATACACATGGTATCATCAGGGCGTATCCCTTTAATGGTACCACTAAAACACATTGTGTAGGGTGGTGGTTTGACACTGCTGGCACTATTATCATGCTGATAATATAATAAACTGACTTCCCTTTGATTGGTTGAGATGTCAATGAGTTGCTTTAATTACTAGCTATGGCCTTGTCTTTCTCTGTCTGCCTCTGTACCTTCCTCTGCAATTTGACATGCAAAGATATTCAATGAGAGAGAAATACATGGTGGTATTTCTTCCTCCATGTATTCATTATAAATTGGTAATAAGTACCATTTTAGAATTTGGAATTTAAATTGTCCAATTATGTGTAATTCTATGTAAAACATTTATTTTTCAAACGTCAGTTTTGGTTTACATGTTCAGATATCACATGTGTATCTTACTTTAAAATTATTATGGCCCCACTGCTACGTACCTTGCCCTGACGTCTGTCTCTACAGATCACTTTGCACCGGCTTGAACAGGGGCATGTGAAGGGTAATGGATATTTGCAAACATTATTTGAATAGACTATTAGGTATGGCACTAAGTATACTGACGACCGGACCGCGGCATTGCTCATTTTAGTGTCTGAGCCCCGGACGCGTATGCCTCACACTTTGTGTCTCACACTTTCTGTGAGACTCGTCAACGCGTTGTAAGAACCCTAATGTTTGCAAAGAAGAGCCTTTGGATTACTTAAGTCTTTTCAAGTTTATCTTGTGCTGATCCTAGATTCAGACGCTTCATTCATACAGAAGGACCTACAGACTCTGCCGGTGAGTACCATATTCAAATCAGAGAGACAAACTATTTTAGGATTATTTTGTTATTGATTTGTAATGGTAGACTCCTCATTTTTGGACTCCTAAGATTAATGTAATATTTCAGTTACTTATAGCTCCATCTCAAGTGATCTATTCGTTTTCACTTTTAATATAATGTTAATATGAAGGAATGTATACCTAGTAGCTAGTATAAGCTATTGTCTGAGCATGTTGTTTCTCCAGAACCATGGGGTCCAGTCGTCTCATCTGCAGTTTCATTGGTAGGTATTCCACACAGTACTACAGTATTTATCATTATCCAGTTCATTAAATTGAAAAAAATGTACCTGCCATAACTTTTGACAGTTGACCTCCTCCTATGTTTTTGTGATCGTGGGCGTGTGTAAGATTCCTAACACAAATAGTTTGAATATTTCATAGATACAATGGTTGCAGGATAAATGCTTGTAAATAATAGCTGAAGTATTTATTTTATTAAGTAAATAGTATTTCCTCATCATCAGGTGTTGTGGTCCTCCTGTGGAAGTCACCTGGATTTTCAGGTATTTCTATGTGCCCCATTTAGGGGCAGATGACTGGTTATAATTATTATTATAAGTATTTTAATATGTTTTGAACACTAGAATGCAACTTGACAAACTATTCTGTGGTTCCACTCTCCATTAAGCTGCATCCCGCATTAACCTGGCGCGGAGCGGCAAGGCTATTCAGTCTTCAAACTACCTGTACGGGGGCGGGGAGGCTGAACACGCCATCGATGGGAACACCGACCCTCAGTGGGAGCACAACAGCTGCAGCATTACCAAGTTCCAGGTCAATCCATGGTGGAGGCTGGAGCTGCCTGGTGTGTACAGGGTGTCAGAGATCCAGGTCACTAATAGGAATGTCTATAGAGCGTTGCTCAATGGCGTGGAGATACTCATTGGGAATTCACTGGCGAACAACGGCAATGGCAATCCAAGGTGAATCACTGGTGTCACCTACCCTACTTCCACTCAATACTGTTAGACTCCCAGCCTAAACGTTCTGGGTTTGATCCCTAATGACCTCGACCTGCTTTTAGGTGTCTTTGGATAAAAGTGTAAATCACTAAATAGCATGGAATATTATACTCCCAGAAAAGAAGGAAACACAACCGGTGCTCTGCACTGGTTGTACACCTGGACACACACCAGCTACTGGAATCTGGTCTCTGATACCTTCACCAGACTACTGTATCTTCTCTCTCTGTCTCTTTTCCTCAGGTGTGCCATCATCAACGATAACCCAGGCTGCTTGACTCAGACTGTCAAGTGTTGGGGAATGGAAGGAAGATTCATCAACTTCTACAGGTCCTCTGTTACAGCAAACAACCTGCAGTTGTGTGAGGTCAACGTGTATGGAGGTAGGAACCCAGTCCATCATTACATGATCATCAAAGGGGGATGGGTGTACCAGTACCACTGTTGGTCAACCATCATTGGTAAAAAGTAAAATGCTGCTGTTCCTTATAGCTCAACAGGTAGAGCATGGCATTAACACTGCCAGGGTTAGGGGTTTGATTCCCACTCGGGGCTACCTATTATTACAATGTATGCACCGACAGTATTGTAGGACACTTTGAGTAAAAGCATCCACCAAAACACAATCTGCATACAGTGTTTTCACCCTGTGGAATGCGTACCACTGGTGGTACATGAGGGAACTGCAGGTGGTACGTGGGATTTTATACTTGAAATAGTCAAATGTACAATAATAGAACAATTAATATATATAATTTAAAATACAATAATACATTAAATAAAGTCTTATGTTTTTTATTTATATTTTAAAGAGGTGCTTTTCACATTTTTGTATTTTAAGGTTTTCCATTGATGCTTTGTGTTGATTTGGGTTTTCTGAACATACATAAAAGGGAGCATAAGCAGCATTGCTGACTTCTTCTTTCCACTGTTTCCCACTGGCCATGGCCTTCTTGCAGTAATACTTGTGTATAAAAGGTTTGCTGGCACTCTTTGGTCAGCCACTGCATTTGTATTTATCTATTTTCTACCGTTTGCATCTGAGGTGGTCCTCGAAAGGTCTTGATGACAATTTAGTGGTCCACCTAAAGTCAAAGGTTGGGCACCACTGATCTACATGACTGTTCTGTATTGTGATATTTCAGAGTGAAGTATCAAAGTAAGTTGTTTTCTGAATGGTCCAAGACACCTCATAGCCCTTCACATCAGTTGAGTTCAAGTGTGCTGAGATTAGACTGTGGCGATTACTTTTTTGAGAGAAAGAACTGCCAAGTGTCTGAAGGTGTTGTTTTACCCTTAAAATGTATGTGTTTAAAATCATCCCACATTGATGGGTGATTTATTTATTGATGTAATGATGATTTCTGGAATTGATTAGTGGGGGGGGGGGGGGGGATATAATAAGTGGGTGTGCATTCTTGAATACATCCATGTTTTGGAGACTATGGTTTTTGAGGTTGGCTCCCTGCTCAATACCTAAAATAGAGTTGCCACTCTTTTGTAGAAAGTTTATATCCAAAATAAAACTGTTGCGATACTACGGCACACCTCCATGTTTTGTTAGGCGCCTACTGCTATCGAGATGAATGATCAATACATTTAACGGACAGTGATAACTATAGATGATGGTAGTTTACCACTATGGATGCAGTTAGAACACTGTGTGGAGAAACGTTAATAGGCTATTACCTCCTCCAACTTGGACAGTTTCAATGGTGACTTTGACAAAGACAGCGAAATATGATTGGTTTAACAGATTTATTACCTGGCTACAGCCGTAAAAATGTACCTTGGTGTGAATCAATTGTATGTTGCCTTTCACAAAATGGAAATCACTTTGTATGTGTTCACTCCCATTCAACTCAATGACTTGTTATTATTTTATTGTTGTGTGAAACGAACAATCACATTAAATGTAAAACAACGCGAGTCGTGATTTTGTTGCACATATTAATATTTACTTAAATATATTTAATAAAATATTTAAATAAATGTAAATTGGTAGAATGCCGTCTAGTGGACAGAACGTTTAACAACTACATGCTGATAGTGGCATTGGCAATACAGTAGACTGTATATACGGTGTATAGGTACATAGTAAATATTAATAGTAGGCTAGGCTATTTTGAATGGGATTATAGAGGCTCTACTTCATAGCTCTACTAGACTTACAGTGCTGAAAGTAAAACTCCCTCAACAACACACTGTCAATTATTGCCACAGAGCTCGCTGCACCCTCCATGAGCATTCAGGAGATGGGGAGGAACATCACTCTGGTGGGGACACGGCTGTGCTGGTCAGACGCCCTGCTCTACTGCAGAGACTCTCACTGGGACCTGCTGAGCCTCATGGGCCCAGAAGACCAGGAGATGATTGATGAGCTGGTGGCTCGCGCCCCCTTCCCACTAACCAGCCACCTCTGGGTGGGCCTGCGCAGGTACTGGCCAGACCTTAATGTGTATCAGGCAGTCAAGTCTGTCTTTATGATCATCTGTCTGTCCATCACTTTGTCTTATCAAACATACCATAAAAATAACAAAAGCTAAATATTTGGCCACATTATTCTTCCTTCCACCCAGGTAACTCTTTAATCTCTTTCAATGTTGGTAGGTCACTTTCAGGAAGCTCCTGGTTTTGGATGTCTGGTGATCCAATGGGCTTCACCCAATAGGACAGAGGCTCACACCATTCCAGCCCCTGTGGGGGCGTGTCCAGTGTGGAACCTTCCACATGGAGGCCACGCTCTTGTGAAGAACATCTTAACTTCATCTGTTTTACAGGTTGGTGTCCAGCCTATAGATCCATTACCAGGTCCTTATCAAGCCAAATATGCTTAACCTTCTGTAAAGGCATGCACCAGCTTGAAACAGTAAGAGGTTTGAGCTTCCTGTTAGGGAAAATAAAAGTCCTCATATGTACTACGCTCAACCTAGGAGTATGAATAAATGAAATGAGCTGTAGGTCTTTTCAGCCACTGTCATTAACCTTCTTATATTTATATTTCCACAGGTCAGACAGAAGGAGTGAACAAGTTGCGCTTCTATACTTCCACAAGAGAGAATCAAATTCGCTGCACCTAATTGGCCTCACTGGGGAACATAGCTGCTGATTCTGAAGAAGACCTGAGTAGTGAAGTTTCTGAATGCTGTAGCTCAGAGTGTGTCTGAGGTAGCTAGCTAGTTCTGCATTCCGTCATTATGGGCATTGTGACAGGCCACATTTTGTGCTAGAATAGCATATAGAATACATTTACTTTAGTTTATAATCAGTGAACGTCTTTATGAGCAGGTGTAGTTGTGTCATGCATCAATCCTTTGATCTGAAATGTGGAGATTGTGAGTTCAAGATGGTTTCAAAAGACTAGATAAAGTATCTGTTGGCTTTTACATCTCTGTCTGGCTTAGCTGATTTACATATTATATCCACACAGTAGGGTTATATCTTAAACTCTGATTGAGTAGGTTGTTTTAATGGAATTAAAGTGGCGGTTATATTTATGTATTGATATTGACGATTCACCTTTTCCTGATGTGAATGTGCTGATTTGTCTTTATTTTGCATATAAATGTAACATATTTAATGTTTTTTTGCTAGTGTCATCCTAATATCACTGACCCGACGACCAATAATCAGAATGTATAAATAGATGACATAGTTTGCCCCGCTGTAGTTATCAGAAATGTTAGCAGGCTAGCTTTAGTTAACAGAGTAACATACACATTTCTGATTCATGGCTCTCTTGGATAAGCTGTTCAATGACCATCAACCTATCCACGTAACTTTTTGACAATATCAACGATGAAACGTGATCTCCAACCTAAACGTCAGAATAGGTTGTTTGTAGAGGTCTTTGAAAACGACCCATATGACCGTTTTAGCCCCCTATCGACTGTTTGAAGAAACAGCAATACGTCACGTATGTCAAGGTTCTGCCAAAACAAAATGGATGACAATCATTATATTCTCAGTGGAAAAAGCAACATTTTAAGATAGTTACGGCATTAAAATGTGCTTTGAAAAGATTTCTAGTGATGAATATTCATTTTAATGTTGTCATCTTCAGTCAGTGAACGTAGAGGATGTTTAGTTTGTTAGTTAATGCAACTTTTTCTATCGTTGCCATGGTGATTCACATAGATGCTGCTAACCCTGAAACCACGCAGCTTGCATGTTGTTTGAATTGTTGTTTTGCGTTGTGTAACATTAGTCATCTGGGCTGCTATGTTATGTGTGTTATATGAAAGTCCTGACATGTTATTTTATGTAACTGATGATGTTCTTTCAATAAAAACATAGATTTTTGAGTGACCCACGGATGACATATTTCTTCTTTGGGACGGACCAGGCCGACATGTTTTTGTGGGAAAACAGGGAGTTTATGTCCGCCAATAAATCCATTCCAACGGTTAAATTTATAAAAAAAATGTTGCACAAGATAATCATGACCAATTAATCCCGCTTTAAAGTGTTAATGCGTAAAAGGAAGACTAAAAAGACTTTCAAAAGATGACTACAATTATCAACATCAGGGTCCTAGACCTACAGGAAGTGATGCAATTGCTCCACGGTTGGTATTGCTATCAAATGGCCCTTCCCTTGTCTCACAACCCAACAACAGATCCCCCTCAGACAAACAGGTCGGGGGCCCATCATCCCCCCCCCTCCCCGAAATGATTAGCCTAGAAAGGGTGTAGGCGGTTTGTCATTGGCTTAAATTGAATAACGGTAACTCAATAGCAATCTGAGGGTTACACCTTTTTGCATGATAACAGATAATGATAGGAGGTAACTGAGAGCCCCGCCCTTGTCATGTGCTTTAAGATACTGTGTTATGTGATGACTAAAAAACTTTAATGGGAGAAGTATGGGAGAAGAATAATGAGAGAGCACTCAGGATTTTACACACAGAATCCAGCAGAGCTTTTTGTGACCATGGAAGGTCTCTGGTGGTTGTTTTGGGGATCCTGCGTGAGCACACAAATAAAGTATTGAATGTGAAGTATTGACTCTGCTGTCTTTTTGGAAGAACTGGACTGGAAACTTGCTGTGGATATATGTGAACTTAACACATAAGACTAATTTAGTCTGTTGACCTGAGGGTTCAGAGGATAGCCTAGCATCATAGAGCCAGAGTCTAGCGTCATGGAGATGATATGTGGTGGTGCTGGTGGTGGTGGTGCTGGTGATGGTGGAGGAGTGCTCGGGTCAGGAAGTGATAAGGGGTCAGGGAGCCAATGTGCAGGCAGACATCTTAACAGGATCTAGGACCCTGGGGAAGCCGTGGTCCCCAGCGTCCTAGCGCCTGTCAAGTGTGAACTCAGTGTGGTCAGCTCCAGTAGGAGGTCGATACTACCGGCCTACTGAAGACCATACGGCCCCGTTTTCCAGAGACAGTCCCAGTTTTAAAAATAGGATTTTAAAGATATATGAACAGATTGAAAGGTGCTAGCTTGCTCATGGATATTCATTTCTAGACAGTTGGTAATTAGTCTGGGGTCTATCTGATAGTCTGTGACGCGGCCTCGCTACGCGGGGGGTCTATCTATGGACTTTATACCATAAGCAGACCGATCATAATCAATAGGCTATCAATACAATATGTATCAATACAATTGTGGATGTCAAACTAAGCATTGAGCCTAATGTGAAGTCAGTCTCAAACAATGGTCACCAGTGCTTTTTCTGTTTAAGGAAGCTTTGCAGTTTTAATGTAGACTAATAACTTTTGAATTTTTTTTACTCATCTTGTATCGAGACAGCTCTTACCTTTGGTTTTATTTGCTGGTTCGGGAACCTAAAGCTGACGAATAAGAATATGTTAAGGAAGACTGTGAGGACGAGCTCTAACATCACTGCTGTGACCTGAATGACCTCTGTCTTGTTTATCCTCAGAGGGTCACTAGGAAAGCTCAGGATATTCTTCAGGACCTACTACACCTACCTACCTACACCCTCTTTATTCTGAGTTTTCCCGTTTTAGTTAAGTCTGATAGGCACTTTTGTATGCTCTGAACATATAGTACTGAAACTATATGTCCTTTTAGCTGCATGTGTTTTAGGACCTAATGCAATTGCATTTTTATGTTTATTTTAGCTCCCTGTGTTTTAGGACCTAATCTTATTGTGTGTTTATGTTCCTTTTAGCTGTATGTGTTTTAGGACCTAATGTTATTGTATTTTTATGTTCCTTTTAGCTGTATGTGTTTTAGGACCTAATATTATTGTGTTTTTATGTTCCTTTTAGCTGTATGTGTTTTAGGACCTAATGTTATTGTATTTTTATGTTCCTTTTAGCTGTATGTGTTTTAGGACCTAATGTTATTGTGTTTTTATGTTCCTTTTAGCTGTATGTGTTTTAAGACCTAATGTTATTGTGTTTTATGTTCCTTTTAGCTGTATGTGTTTTAGGACCTAATGTTATTGTGTTTTTATGTTCCTTTTAGCTGTATGTGTTTTACGAACCCATCTTAATTGTTCTTTATGTTTTTAAAACGTTTTGTTGTCAAATGAATTGCCCCAGCAGGGATAATAAAGATTTCTCTACTCTACCCATGCCCTGGTAGGCCTACATACAAGCAGCAGACCGGTAATTAGTGAGTGACACCACTGGGAAAAAATGCTGTTTAAAAACGGCTTTCTTAGTGCATCAGAGATCTTTCTAGGATTGTGGGCGTGGCAGTAATTTGGTAAGAGCAGTTTGATTGACAGCTACTGGAACCAACTGGGTCTAACCTCTGGGCCTCTCTTATATATTGTACTTGACAGTATTTAAAATACAATTCATTACAAACAAACGCCGTTTGCCACAGGTGTCGCTCACTAATTACCGTATATAAGTATATATGTATTATAGTTTAGAATGATGAAGGCCCAGAGGTTACGGTTGGTTCCTGTAGCTGTCAATCAAACAGCTCTAAGCAAAATACTCAGTAACTCAAAAAAGCCCTTTTTAAACAACATTTTATCATATTAAATAACATATTTTCTTTATCAATCTTGTGTAAATGTTAACTTTGAATTCGTGAATATATTTGCCCATTTTGGATTTGTTTACATTAATTAATACAATCAACAATCAACCGTCTTTCTGACTTTGATTAGAGCTCATGCATTCTTATATTGTTAAGAACTCAGGGACATCCAGGAACAGATTTACTTCTTGCAGGGAATACGACGGCTGATCATCTACCGATGCAGTGTCAGAAAACTGCCAAAGGGTGTCATCGAACACGGCCCCTCCTTCCTTTTCTTCCTCTTCCTACCTCACCATTTTAGAGGCGTTATTGTGCAACTATTCACTTGTTTTCAACTGTGGACCAATGAGAGAGAGAGAGAGAGAGAAGAGAGAGAGAGAGAGAGAGAGAGAGAGAGAGAGAGAGAGAGAGAGATTTATTGTGGCTTTATTTGCCTTCAATCATGTTATTTTGTAAAGATGTAATGTGTTATTGTGTGTTTTATTTGAAGGGATACATTCTATTTTATATGTTGTTAATGTATTTTGGACAAGCATATGCAATGTAATATTTGTCTATTTACGATCATCTTACTCTGCTTATTACAAAAATAAATCATTTGGTATGAAGTAACTCAGTACTTGATTAGTCTTTTCACTAGATACTTTCTTACTCTTCCTCAAGTCATTATCTGATGACTACTTTTACTCATGTGATATTGTATTGAGTATTGCGGAGCCAATCTCAATATTGTGTTATGTAGTGTAGTCCTACTCTATATTTGAGAGGATCACTCGTATGAGAGGGACATGAAATGACCTTCAAGATGTTTTAAAACTGCCACGATCGTCTCAAAACAAAAATCAATGGTGATGACGTAGGTTCATGTTTTTCAGGTCAGCCAGTTGCACTGACATAATCTAACCAGCAGATGGAGATAGGGTGCACCTTTTTTAGTGTTTCAAAAGGGACCTTATAACAAATCAATTGGTTTATTATTCTCAAGACGTTTAAATGATTCATGTAGGCCTATAGCTTCATTCTCCACGTTACTAGCTAGAGCTGAATGAAACAGACATAACTGCATAATACAGCAGTGTTGGCATTTAACAAACTGTAGGCCTGGAAACAACTATGTTCATATATTTAGTCAGCACTATTATAGGCCTACAGTTATGAAGCCTATTTGAATAGGACTGCTGTGTTAGTTTAAACTTTTATTTATTTATATCGTGGTGATCATACATCGCAACATGTTATTCAGTATTCGTTAGCATAAACTTAAATCCTTTAAACATTTCTACATGACTGCAACTGTTGATGTTCTAGCATTAAAGGTTATAAAAGGCGTTGAGGAGAAAACAGACAGTGAACAGTACAGTATATGTAATGTAACCATTTATAATGGGTTATGTTTCTATAAAAGGTGTTGAGGAGAAAACAGACAGTGAACAGTACAGTATATGTAATGTAACCATTTATAATGGGTTATGTTTCTATAAAAGGCAGGGGGATTTTCTTACACACGTTACAGGAAGGTATTCAGAAAGACACACACACACACACAGATTAATCATGTCTATATTGATGCAACAACACACACACACACACACACACACACACACACACACACACACACACACACACACACACACACACACACACACGGGTCTGTATGGGCAGGAGAGCACTTCACCGGGGAGTGTCGCTCGAGGAGGGAGGAGCCGTGAGCTGTACAGGTCCGGACACACGGCACTTCCGCTCGCACCGCTCGCTGTCCACGTTCCCTCGTGAAGAGTCTGGAGCCTTCCGCTCCGTCAGCCTCCGCAGTCCAGTCAGCCTCCGCACCGCGCGGAGCGTCGTGTTGACGCTGAGTGAACTGTCTCTCCGCCCCCACGGGCCACGCCCCCTCTCGCCGTATGAACCAGGTGTGTCGCATTAGTCGTTCACCTCGTCCGACCCGGAAGTAGACTCTGTTCACCACAGTACGTTCTATTTCATGTAGGCTACGCCGTCTAGGCTTCGCCTTATGGGCTTGTCCCGTGCGCGCACTCGCGTGCACTGAAAATTTTCAGCAATGCACCAATCAACGTGGGCACAGCCCACACTTCCCACGGCACCGTGTATATAACGCGGCGCACAGCTGCGTTCGTCCTCTTTTTTCTTTCAGCATTTGTACCAACAAGACTAACTAAACATGATGACTTCATGCAGCAACGGCGTGGCGGCATCTGCGGAGGTACGGCCCTTTTCAGGGCCTCTCTGCTCCTCTTGCCCGGCGATCCTTGCTCCGGACGACGGGCACGCCATGTGTTTCCGTTGCCTCGGTGCGGAGCACGCCATGGCAGCCTTTTCAGGCTCCGGCTCCTGCGCCGCCAGTACCACCCTACCTCAAGAGGTTCTCCTCTCGAGGCACCTGTTTTTTTCCCCGTCGGTGGAGCTCGCGGACGCCATCGATATCTTCGACGCCTTGGCGACACCAGGGGAAGACGAGGACTACGACCTCGATGTGGACTCCGCGTCGGGGACTTCCTCAAGGCCTTCAGGGGTTTTGCCCCCGGAGAAGCCGCGTCGTTTCGCCGACCTGTTCGGCGATATCATGGGCGAGGCAGCGGCCATCAAGGGCATCGCCATGCCACCTCCGCCGCCCTCCCCGGAACTGGACGACATGCAGGGGGACTATTTTAGGCCTCCTTCGTCGACCAGACGGCCTACTATATGCCCTCTGTTCCCACCCGTTCAGCGGTATCTTACCGCGGCGGCTGTGGACCCGTCCTCCCTTAAGGCCCCGGTGAAGGCGTTCACCGATTTCACCAGGGTGGAGGGGTGGTCCGCCACACAGGCGAGGGGGATACCTCGCCTGGAGCCTCCTCTGGCAGCGCTCCTCTGTCCGGGCGCCGGATGGCGTCCGAACGAGAAGCCGCTGCCCCCTGACCGGCTTCTCAAGCAGCTCGCTGCCTTGTGGGACAGATCCTTTGTCTGCGCCGCACAAGCAGCGGCGGCCGTGAACAACATTGCCCTGCTTTCCTCTGCCCTGTCGGCCATGACAGTTGGCAAGGATTCGTTCGGGCAGGGCGACGTGGAGAAGGTCGCTAGATTCTCCGGCGCTGTCCTCCAGCTTTGCCAGCCGGTGGCGGTTACTGCCGGACGTCAGATGGCGTGGGCGACCATGGGTCATCGAGCCATGTGGCTGTCCTTCTCCTCTGTCCCTGACAGAGAAAGGGCGGGCCTTATCCAGGGTCCGTTGGCCGCGGACGGACTCTTTGGACCTCGGTTCGCGGAGGTTCTCGCCCACCTCCAGTCCGTCCGTGAAAATCGTTCCCGGTTCGGTCCGATTCTCACGGGCTCCTCCTACCAGGCCAGCGGGAGCAGTCGGGCCAGCAGGAAGCGGGGTCGACCACGTCCTCAACGGGCCACACCGCCGCCTCCAGCGCCGACGCCGACGCCACCTCCGCAGCAGCGCCAGGCAGCGAAGGGGCAGAAAGCACGGAAGCTGGCGCCCACGTGGGACCGACCTACGTCTTTTTCCTTCCCAAACAATAAAGAATTGAAAGCCCGTTCGACCGAACGGCAGTACATCTTTAAGGAGCTGTGCCCTTTAAGCCGACCGCGCCCTGCGCCTGTCGTGCATCCCTGTTCCCCTCAGCCTCTCCCTCCTTCTCAGCCTAGTGGCTGTGGGGCGGCGGCTAGGCAGTGTAGTATAGCCAGGGGGTCGTCCGCTTCCATGCGGCGTCCCCGTGCGCTTCATGAGCGGGTTGCAGACTCGCCGCACGAGGCCGCCTATGCAGCTTCGTGCTACAGTCTTCCAGACCCCGACTTTGCCCCCCCAACCTCCGCTCTACAGTCTGATGACTGTGGTAAGACGTCGGAGCTGTTAGCCGTGGGCACGGCGAGCGAGCAAGCTGTGGGCCCGCTCTCTGCAGCGGTTTTCCCGCTCGCAGGGGCTCCCTCCCCTCCCTTTCGAGGTACGCCCCCCTTGGTTCACACACAGTGTGAAGGCGGTAGGGGCCGAGGAATACAGAGCATTCCTGGACAACGTTCCTCAGCTGGATGCTCGCCCTCTCACCGAGCGCCATGCGCGTTGGCGAGAGCGATGCGTTTTACCCGCGTGGTTGGACAACACGTTGAGGTGGGGCCACCCCATACAGTTCAAGCACCGTCCCCCACCCTTTATGGGGTTGGTGGAGACGAGGCTGCAGGATCCAGCCGCGAGCACGGCTCTGGCAGCGGAGGTGGTCCGTCTCTTGGGGAAGGGGGCTGTCTCTGTCGTTCCCCCCCTCGAGTCACGCCTAGGGTTTTACTCCCGCTACTTCCTGGTTCCCAAGAAGTCGGGGGAGATGAGACCCATTCTGGATCTTCGCGTCTTCAACAATTTTGTTGCCGTGAGGAACTTCAGAATGCTCACCACCAGAGCGTTGCTCCGGTGTGTGAGAGAGGGCGACTGGTTCACATCCCTGGATCTCAAGGATGCGTACTTCCACGTCCCCATTCTCCAGGCTCACAGGAAATTTCTCCGCTTCGCCTTTATGGGCGTGGCGTACGAGTACCAGTGCCTGCCGTTCGGTTACTCTCTGGCCCCACGCACGTTTTCAAAGTGCGTAGAGGCAGCGCTGGGACCGCTCAGGCGTCAGGGAAAGAGAGTTCTCTTTTACCTCGACGACCTACTGATTCTGAGCGACTCAGAGGAAGCTGCGAGAAGAGACACCATGACGGTGATAAATCATCTCTCCGCGTTGGGTTTCGCCATCAACTGGGTAAAGAGCTCTCCGCTCCCCAGCCGCCGGCTAGTCTACTTGGGGCTTTGCCTAGACTCCGTCACGTTCACAGCGACGCTCTCGCCTCCTCGGCGAGATGCTGTCCTGTTGGCGCTCTCCCGTTTTCACACTCGCGGAAGAGTGACCGCACTGTCCGTCATGCACCTGTTGGGACTGATGGCAGCTGCTCACCATGTGGTGCCCCTGGGTCTGCTCTTTATGCGCAGACTACAGCGGTGGTTTGCTCGCCAGAGACTGGACCCCAAGAGACACAAGCGCAGGCTACTGTCAGTTCCTCGCTCGGTGTCTCCAGACCTGAGATATTGGGGGAGTTCCCCGGCTATTCTCAGAGGGGTTCCCCTAGGCAGAGTCACGTCTCACGTGGTGGTCTTCACGGACGCCTCGTTGACGGGTTGGGGAGGAACGTGCCTTTCCCACTCGGTCGGAGGCGAGTGGCCGACTCTCCCCACTCCGCACATAAATGTGCTGGAGCTCATCACGGTGAGGAAAGTGCTTGTACACTTCTCTCACCTGGTGTACGGCCGCCACGTTCTGATCCGAACGGACAGCGTGTCAGCGGCGGCATACATAAACAAACAAGGGTGAGTGCGCTCCGCTGCTCTCCACCGAGCAGCAGTCGAGCTCTGGCTGTGGGCTCATCAGAACCTGCTCAGCCTGAGAGCCCTGCATATCGCGGGTGCCCTGAACTTTGGGGCGGACCTCATGTCTCGCAGCGGTCCCCGCAGAGACGAGTGGCGTTTACATCCCGACATTGTCAGACTGATCTGGCAGAGGTTCGGGATGGCTCTGGTGGACCTTTTTGCGTCCAGAGAGAACACCGACTGCAGTCTGTGGTTCTCTCTCAGCCCTCAGGATCTTCCCCCATTGGGGGTGGACGCGATGGCGCACGCACCGTGGCCGCGGGCTCTCTTATATGCGTTCCCGCCGCTTCAACTAATCCATCCTCTCCTGGAGCGGGTCAGGCAGGAGGGATTGCCCCTCGTTCTAGTGGCCCCGGAGAACCGCTCAGCTCTGTGGTTCCCAGAGCTAGCGGCGCTCTCTTGCACGGAGCCGTGGCCGGTACCGATCAGACCGGAAGCGCTTTCACAGGCTCACCGGACGGTGCACCACCCGCCCTATGTGACGGGTCGGTTGTTGGTTTGGCTTCTGAGAGGTTGATTCTGCAAGGCAGAGGTCTGCCAGCATCAGTTATCAACACTATTCAGAGTGCTCGCGCGCCTTCCTCTTCCTCCCTTTACGCGGCGAAGTGGGGCGCTTTCTCTACGTGGTGTTACCTCAACCACGTTATCCCATCTCTCTATGAGGTGGGAAGCGTGCTTGGGTTCCTTCAGTGTTTACTGTCAAAGTCTATGCGGCAGCCGTTTCGGCTGGCCACGCAGGTTATGACGGAAAACCGGTTCTCAGTCACCCACTAGTCATGAGATTCTTGCGTGGGGTTAGACGTGTTAAACCTGTTTTCTCGTGTGCTTACACCGCGATGGGATCTTCCCACCGTGTTGCGGGGTTTATCCAAGAACCCCTTCGAGCCTCTGTCTCAAGCCCCTTTGGATGTTATTTCCTTTAAAACGGCGCTCTTATTGGTTTTGGTTTCTGCCAAACGTGCCGGTGAGTTGGCCGCGCTGTCTGTCAGCCCGAGCTGCTTGATATTGAACGAGGACAGCTCCTTCACGCTGCTTAGACCCAATCCTGCGTTCCTCCCCAAGAACATATTCAGTTATTTTCGGTCGAGGGATATTGTGCTTAAGGCTTTTCAACCCCCGCCTCATACTAGTGAAGCGGATACGGAGTGGCATCTCCTGTGCCCGGTGCGGGCATTGGCTATGTACGTGAAACGATCAGCTGAGTTTCGCTTCACAAAACAGTTGTTTGTGTGTTACAGCGACACTGCCAAGGGCCGCGCTCTTTCTAAACAGCGTCTGCCCCGCTGGATATGTGAGGGTGTCTGCTTAGCCTACACTCGGCAGGGCTTAGCATCACCTTTGGGTGTTAGAGCTCACTCTGCACGAGGGATGGCCGTTTCGTCGGCCTTTTTCAAGGGAATTTCGGTAGAAGACATTTGCGCAGCTGCGTCATGGTTTTCCCCCGATCCTATTATTCGTTTCTACATGTTGGACATGTCCAGGGGCTCACTCGGCCACTCTGTGTTGGAGTCGGGCTCCCTCTCTACGAATTAGATATTGGTTTATCGTTCATCAGAGCCTGTTATGCGCGTGATGTCGCTCAGCTTCTTTCTCTCTCCGCTGTCACCCGGTGGTGTTCCAGCGTGGATACTGAGCTCAGGAGTTACAGGTTATTATTACTTTGATTACGGTTCGTAACCGGCGTCCTCTATTATTAAACATTGCACAACAGGTCTCTTCCTGTCGCCTCTTTGAGCGTAGGTAGGAAGGGCCTTGTTGCTCGTTGCTATTGGTAGCTTGGTTTTCTTCCTAGCTCCGCCCCTATGGTCGCGGACATAGGAGAAGCCTTGTTGCTCTGCATTCCCCTTTTTCATGTTCATTGAAATACGGGTTGAGTCAGAGTTACAGACTCACTCTATTCTCTTTTTCATCGCTTTGCGTGTTTTTAAGAGAATTCAGGGTTTCTTATTTAGCTGTTGTGTTTTACACATCTTCGGCTTATTGAGTCTGATGTGCCCTGTGACTTAGGTCTGTATTTTTGTGACTTGGGTCCAGCCGGAGTACATTTATCCGGCTCCGCTCGCAGCTTCACCTTAGCCCATAAGGCGAAGCCTAGACGGCGTAGCCTACATGAAATAGAACGATAGTTATGTTATTATAACTCTAGTTCTATGATTGTAGGCGTAGCCGTCTAGTTTCCCACCTGCTGTACCCTCCTAATGCTGAAACAATAGCTGGGAGGACGAACACAGCTGTGCGCCGCATTATATTCATGGTGCCGTGGGAATTGTGGGCTGTGCCCACGTTGATTGGTGCATTGCTGAAAAATGTTCAGTGCACGCGAGTGCGCGCACGGGACAAGCCCATAAGGCGAAGCCTAGACGGCTACGCCTACAATCATAGAACTAGAGTTATAATAACATAACTATCGTTCAGAGGATGCTAAGGCCGTTAGCAAACCAAGCTAGCTTTACACCAAACGACCAAAACATCCCAGACACGAGCAGAAACCCGAATAAAACAATCCCCAAATCCACTCTCTCACTCCTCATTTAACCGTCAAACAACTAATAAGTAAATGTTTAAATATAATTTAGCTGGGCGATCTCTACAGAGAATAAAGTACTCTCCTCCTTTGTCCTCGTCTCTTCCCTATCGCTCCTTTTTCCCACTCGCTCGTGACCTCTCACCCTTCTCCAAATGACCTGGAGGTCTCTAAATCAACCCTTCCTATTGGTTAAACCCAAATAGAGTCCATATAACCAAATGTACTGAACAAGGTTCAAATGTTTTAAAATAGTGAGTTAATTTAGCCTGGTTACACAATAACAATATTTTTCTGTAACCTATTCATATTTGTTAATTAGTTGAACTAATATTTACTAAATCATTAGATCTATAAATGTTAATTATGTATTAGGTGTAAAATGTTAAAAAGTTATAAATTTTACTTACATATTCTAGTAGTCTGTACATTGTGTTGTGTGTAACTTAGTATGTGTGAACTGAAATGTTTTGCATGTTATTATACATTTTATATTCTAGTAGTATGTATATTGTGTTGTGTATTGTAATACATGTTATTAGTGAACCTACAGAGATGTTTTGTATGTTATGTGGCAACCCGGCTCCAGGACAGCGCCCCAGGCGGCTCAGGGGAGCGGTGGTTAATGGAGTCTACCACCGCTCTCCGGAATATCGCACACCGAAGCTCATTACCGCTGGCGGCAATCTGCGAAATGGGCGACACCTGGGCCGACGGAGAAAACGCGTACACAAGCGGCGCTCGGCGGGGCTTAAGGGAAGGACGCGATACGAGGAATAGGTACCTCGGCGCTACGAGGAGGAAGAGATCCCTCGGCGGCAAAGAGTGGAAAGAGACGGGGAGAGAACCCCCGGCAACACGGCAATGCGCAACGCGCTACGAGGACGAGGTACCTCGGCGCTAGGAGGTAGCTTACAGGAAGACGCGATACGAGGAAGAGATCGCTCGGGCAGCGACACAAGGTCGAGACCCCTCGGCGGTACGAGGACGAGGTCCCTCAGCCACCCGAGAAGAGATCGCTTGAAGCGACACGAGGAGGAGATCCCCCCCCAAAGCGACACGAGGAGGAGTGTCCAGAAGTTCGGCAGTCCCCGACCGCGGACCAACAACCCGAGAGGACTTCCCCACGAAAGATCGGAGGATCCACGGGAACCCCGGCGGCTGTACCTGACCGTCCCCGGAGAGTCGACGGAGAGTACCGCCGAACTTTAATTAATTAATTAATTACTTTGGTGATAGGCCCGGCCTAACCTATTTATTTGTGTTAATAAATACGCCTTTTGTGGATCAAATTGACTATCGGCTTGTGTTCACTGGGGGGAGACGACCGCGTAGTGGAACCGGGTTGCCACAGTTACTATAGCTTCTATGTTCTAGTAGTATGTATATTGTAATGCATGTTATTAGTGAACCTACACACATGTGTTGTATGTTATTATAACTTTTATATTAAAGTATTAAGGAATATTGTATCGTGTGTATTGTAGTACATGTTATTAGTGAACCTACAGAGATATTTTGGAGGCTTTGACCACTGGCAGCAGCCTCAGAAGACCCTCCTCTGAAGCAGAGTATTTCTTCAGGTCAAACACGTCCAGCTCCTCTTCTGATGACAGTAAGATGAAGACCAGAGCTGACCACTGAGTAGGGGAGAGAGATTTTGTGGAGAGTCTTCCTGATGTCAGGTACTGTTGGATCTCCTCCACTAGAGAACGGTCATTCAGCTCATTCAGACAGTGGAACAGATTGATGCTTCTCTCTGGAGAGAGATCTCCACCTATCTTCTCCTTGATGTAACCAACTGCTCTCAGATTGGTATGTGAGATTCTTCCTTTCTCACTCCTTTTCTTATCCAGCAGACCTCGTAGGAGAATCTGATTGGTCTCCAGAGAGAGACCCAGGAGGAAGCGGAGGAACAAGTCCAGGTATCCATTCTCACTCTGTAAAGCCTTGTCCACAGCACTCTGGTAGAGGAGGAGGAGTTTATCTTCCCCAGAGGTTGGTTTTTCTTCTGAGAGCAGATTAACACCAGTGTCGATGAAGGACAGAAAGACATAAAGGGCAGCCAGAAACTCTTGGATGCTCAGATGGACAAAGCAGAAAACCTTTTCCTGGTACAGCCCACACTCCTCTTTAAAGATCTGGGTGAACACTCCTGAGTACACTGAGGCTGCTCTAATATCGATGCCACACTCTTCCAGGTCTGCCTCGTAGAAGATCAGGTTGCCTTTCTCCAGCTGGTTAAAAGCCAGTTTTCCCAGAGAAACAATGATCTCCCTGCTCTCTGAACTCCAGTGTGGATCTGTTTCAGCTCTCCCATGATACTTCCTGTCCCCCTGTATGGACTGAACCCTCATGAAGTGGCTGTACATCTGAGTCACGGTATTGGGCATCTCTTCTCCTCTCTGGGATGTTTTGAAGAAGTCTTCCAGAACTGTAGCAGTGATCCAACAGAAGACTGGGATGTGACACATGATGTGGAGGCTTCGTGATTTCTTGACGTGGGAGATGATTTTGCTGGCCAGCGTCTCCTCTCTGAATCTCTTCCTGAAGTACTCCTCCTTCTGTGGGTCGGTGAACCCTCTCACCTCTGTCACCATGTCAACACACTCAGCAGGGATCTGATTGGCTGCCGCAGGGCGTGTGGTTATCCAGATGCGAGCGGAGGGAAGCAGGTAGCCCCTGATGAGGTTTGTCAGCAGCACGTCCACCGAGGTTGGCTCTGTGACATCAGTCCAGATCTGGTTGTTCTGGAAGTCCAGAGGAAGTCGACACTCATCCAGACCATCCAAGATGAAGACTTGGAACCGGTCGTATCTGCAGATTCCTGCTTCTTTGGTCTCAATAAAGAAGTGATGAAGAAGTCCCACCAAGCTAAACTCTTTCCCTTTCAGTAAATTCAGCTCTCTGAAAGTGAAGAGAAATGTGAAGTGTATGTCGTTGTTGGCTTTGCCTTCAGCCCAGTCCAGAGTGAACTTCTGTGTTAAGACGGTTTTACCAATACCGGCCACTCCAGTTGTCATCATTGTTCTGATTGGTTGATCTTGTCCAGGTAAGGGTTTAAAGATGTCTTCACATTTGATTGGTGTTTCCTCCTTGGCTGGTTTCCTGGAAGCTGTTTCAATCAGTCTGACCTCATGTTCCTTGTTGACCTCTCCACTGCCTCTCTCTGTGATGAAGAGCTCTGTGTAGAAGTCATTCAGACCTCTTGGCTGTCCTGCTTTAGCTATTCCCTCAAACACACACCTGAACTTCTGATTTAAATGAGACTTGATTTTATGTTGGCACTCGACAGCAGCAGATCCTAAATGAGAAAACAACAGAAGACATCAGTTAGTGGATGGTGACATCAGTGGAAACATGTCAATATTTCTTGTACAATAATCAACATGATATTTAGTGGCTTCATTACTTGTGTTCGGAGAAGCTGGTCGTGACAAGGACTGCATGTTACAGATTCTAAATGTTCAGGATTATTTCCACAGCAATATGATTGGTCTAATGTTAGAAATAATGATAGTGTATCAGTGGAAAGTGACTTGCTATGCTGCTATAACAAGATAGTGTTGCATCTCTTCCACTGAGTTATTCTGCTGTTCATCTACAGTATATTGTTTAACATTCTTTAACCTGATAAACCCACAATAACCCTACATATCTGCACCAAAACATTTAACCTGATACCCCACAATAACCCTGTCACGATTTGTCTAGTGCAGGAACCCAAAAGCAGACCAGGACAAGGTAAGTTGGAATTTATAAGGGGAGTGTTCATTTGGAAGCTGAATTTCGAATGTTGGTCGGGAGTGGGTGAGGCTGGAAGGCTGGAGGTCTTTGTGCTGATCCAACAATGCTGCAGTGAAGTAGACAGACAGGCAGGTGTGAGTGACAATCCAGGTGAGTAACTGTAGACAGAGGGGTAGGCGGCAGATTAGCGACAGGCAAACAGACAAAAACAGCAACTATTATGCAAGCGCTTGAAGCTTGACACGAGAGCTAAACATACTGGTTACTCTAACGATCCGGCAGGGAATGGATGTCTGGTCATGGCTTAAATAGTGCAGAGGTGATGATCAGGACAAGGTGTGCAGATTGCAGCAGGTGAACGTTGTTAGACAATCAGCCGGGATGTGTTCAGGAAACTCAGGAAAATTGGACTTCAGGTCAGAGGAATAAACGAAACTAAGGCAAAACAGGCTCAAGGTGCTGGATTCATGACAAACCCTACATATCTGGATCAAACCATTTAACCTGATACCCCAGAATAACCCTATATCTGGATCAAACCATTTAACCTGATTCTCCCAGAGTAACCCTACATATCTGGATCAAACAATTGAACATGATACCCCCACAGTTACCCTAGTTAACCTGATACCCCCAGAATAACCCTACATATCTGGATCAAACCATTTAACCCCCAAGAGGAAAGATATCTCCACATTGAAGAGTTAGAAATGTAGAAATCTCATGTTATGTCATTTAGTCTTAACCCTGCAAATAAATACTTTTGTAGGAGCCATTCTTTAACCATTTCTTTGTTTGAATTTATTATAACTAAGTTTTGCCTATTCTTCTTAAGTTGTGCCCTCTACAGGTCAAAATGTATAAAATAGGAAGGTGATGGAGGTGGAGGTGTGGCCGACTGGGACCGCACAGCTTTTTGACCTTACTAATGAACTGCTGCACATGAAGCTAAAAATATCCAGTCTGTCTTATCATTTATTTTTATTTTAGATAAAGGATCTGTGCTAATCTTTGTGTTGAAATAAAAGTACCATTTATAGTTTCAACATTACTCTCTTGGATATTTGTTTGTTTTAGTGGAACAAACAAGCGTAAAATATTTCCCCAGTCAACACCAAGGTGACAAAGAACAAACTAAACAAAATACTCACTACAACTTTAATACTGCTCTTCAAAATAAGTATTTAGTCTCTGTTTTCAAGATAAGAGTATCTTCTGCCCTTCCAAATAATTGTCTCCTCCGTCTTCAAAATAAGAGTCTCTTACCGCCCCGCAGTATGTTGGCCAGTTCCTCCTGGTTCATCTCCATCAGGCAGAGCTTTGTGATGTCTACCACTCCCTCTATGGCACGCCTCCTCTGCTCCTCTTTCTTACCATCCTCCTCCTCCTCCTCCTCCTCCTCCCTCTGACTCTCTGAGCATTGTGGGTAATCTGGGAAGAGATCCCTCCAGAGCTTCTTCAGCTCCTTGTCTAGAAAAGCATGTGCGTTCTCCTCAGCCCTCTGCAACAGAACAAACATCAAGGAGAACTTTGACCTTTGACCTCTCCTGGTGTTGTCTATGGAGAACACACACACACACACACACACAGGCTCTATTATATTTCTCTTCTATACATCAGTACCACTTGAGTCTGATAACAACCAACAGTTCTGCGTCCATCGTCTTTGCAGGAGCCAGATATACTATTTATCTTCTGTTATACAACACACTGTTTATTTACTGCACATCAGTTCAAATTACTGCATTCAGTTGACCGTATTATTACTTGTTTCGCGGCTCCCTCTAGAGGTGGAGAAGGAGATGACAGTGTGTTCTACCTGAGAACACAGGTGGAACATGTACAAGTCAGACAGTCAATGAGCACAAGTGCGGATAAATATACTGCTCAAAAAAATAAAGGGAACACTTAAACAACACAATGTAACTCCAAGTGTTCCCTTTATTTTTTGAGCAGTTTATATCAACTGAATCTACATGGACTTTGTTTATTTTCAGACACACACACACACACACACCAGAAAATAATGGAAGCAGTAGCAAAAGGACACAGGAAACATTTGTATTCGTTTTGAGCCACTCCAGTCTGTTTGAAACCCCTACCCCTCCTCTCTGGAAGGGCGTCCATCTTTAAAGTAAGGAGGAATATCCATAGACCAGTCACTCTTCATGGAGACACAGCTGGGTCCAGGGGAGTCTTCTCTCTCCTGATGCTCTGGGCTTCAACACAACACACACACAGCTTCTACTCGAACTGCAATTATTTATATCTAAGTAAGATGAAATATCTGAAATCAAGGCAATTTATGCTTGTTTTATGCTGACAATATAATTATTCTTACAAGGCAGTGTTTATGTTGGAGCATTTTACTTGTTTCAAGTTTTTTTGTCCTTAATTATCTTGATAAGATATTATAACTTGTTACTGAGATGTTATTAATGGCTCTGCGTAACCTAATGCTTGAAACTTGAATTACCAGAATTAAAAAGCTGTTTGATCAACACTGACAAGTACAAAACTGCTTTGTCAAAGTCAGAATGTCTTAAATGACTTGATGAGTGCATGATGGACCAATTTAAATCTAGCATTTTCTTAAAAAGATTATATCAAAATGTTGCTGTACCACACCTACAATTCTTCTCAGCAGGTAAAAGTCAAAACTGCAGACCAGTGGGGATGGAGTTCTTACACCGCAGATAAATAAAACTAAATAACTCTGTGTTATTTGGCTTCAATGTCGAACCATCATGAATATCTGGATGAGTATGCCTTCTGTGGACAACAGGGTACTTTTCTTATCTATAAAGAACATAAATCGCCATTACTAGCACAACCACACATTTAAGTTACTGGCTCTGCAGTGTTTACCTGACTGTGGGCTTTAACAATAAATGTACTGCACATTATGAATGAGTGTACAATTGATCAATGTCAATATTGGCAATATTAAAAATGTATGACCAGCATGCTGTTCCTGCTATGTTGTCAAAATTATGCAGACAAGCTCAGAAGAATAATAAAACGGAAGGATAACAGAAATCTATTGTGAAAAGTGTGTTTTTGCTTTATTCTCTTGGAAAGAGCCTTTAAACTCCTTGAACTGATTTACCTTTAAGTAGCTTCAAAGTCTGGGGAACATGACTGCCAAATAACAGTAGCTCAAACAGTTTGAGCAAAAACGGCTCAAACAAGGGTGGCAAAACATTAAACATTAAAAAGGTGGCAAAACATTAACTTGAACCAAGAGTTGAAGAGGTTCGAAAGTGCACCCAGCCGCATAAAAACAAGATCATTTACAGAGAAGAATCCTTGCAGTTGTCCTCTGTGTCCACATCCCCTGTAGCCTTCACAGTCTTTGTAAAGACATTTGCACTGAATGCTGAATGCATTGGTGGTTTGAACTTTGTGCAAAGTTTTGATGAAATTGCACGGCAGGACAATGCACTATTTAAGAAAAAACTTGTATCGGATTCAGGATCACGCATGAAAGTGGCCCAGATCAGAATAGGAAAGATCAGATTCCATGTGATTTGTGCTGTTCACAGAGTTCTGATAAAAATGGGATCTGAGCCACATATGAGCAAAACAGCTTTTGCGTGCAGTGCGACAAGGCCTTTAAAAGCCTCGTCCCCCACCCGCTGAAGAAGCCCCCTCCATGCCTCCACTCAAGTCTGTTTGAAACTCCTACCTCTCCTCTCTGGAGGGGCGTCCATCTTTAAATTTAGGAGGTTGACTCATAGACCAGTCACTCTTCATGGAGACACAGCTGGGTCCAGGGGAGTCTGCTCTCTCCTGCTGCTCTGGGCTTCAACACAACACACACACAGCTTTTACTCAGACTAATGATGGAGTCATGATATATCACTGCTGAGCTCTGAGATGGACAACAGTCACAGACAGTGAGAGATCCTCTTCTTACCTCTTAGCTTTGCTCTGGCGGCCATGTTCCCCAGACTGAGTGGTTTTAGAGGTAGGACCCCCCTCCTCTCTCTCCTCATTCATAGTAGACTGGAGACCTGGACACAAACACAACTCATTGATCACTTCATTTGCCTTTTGAACTTTAGCTGTTTATTGAGAGAGCAGATCATTATAAATACATCAGACTAAAGTGTTATAGACGTCATAGACCATCAATATGAACCCCACAACATAACCACACTGACCTCACTACAGTACAGATATGTACTGCAAATGAGAAGATTAAACACCTTGGAGACTGTATCTGTCCTTCAACTAATACAATTTACTTCACAAGTCATCGTAGTACAAGTAAAAGTAAAGAATGTATGAATATAAGAATGTATGAATATCTTTCCACTGAACAAAGTCTGAATTCTGTCACTTTACTGAACCACAGATTCCATGTAAATCAACTGGTGAAGCTCAATACATCTCTATGGTATCATCTTATTATCGTGATATAATAGTTTATTTCAGCATTATGAGAAGGCGCTGGCCAACGAGTCTCTTTCTCTCCCTCTCTGGCTCCAGCTGTGGTTTAAACCATAGGAACAGAGTCTATACCCGCAGGAACCCCCCTGTGAAAGTGGTACAGTCCAGCAACATGTCACTAGGAGGATTTATAAACGGGCCCATCCCCAGTCGCTACAAACAAATATTTAACTTGTGATTTAAATATAAGGACATTCAAAAGATTTATGTCACGTCCTTCTTTTCACTTTGAGTAGCATCAAGACACAAAAATTACTTTAATATTGAACGCAATGTTGAATTTACCACATGGCTCAGAAAAGCACAATATATTGAAACATTAAACTAAAGATTTTCTCTATAGTAAAATGTTTCTGGAAAATGTAATTGATAAGCGTTACACGGACACATTTCCCAAGATTAGATCATTTTATACACCAATAACCTAAAGACAATATAAACTGTAGTAAACTGTAGGCCTACCTTATATTTCCCTTGATCAAAATATTCTCTGCCCCATACGGTATAAAGTTATTAAAGCATAAATGCAAGGGAAGAAAATGAGGTTAAAGTGTTCCTAAAACAATTACATCTGGTAAAAGTGATTAAAAGTGGATTTAGAGAAAGATTGAGTTAAGGGCTCCTCACTGAGAAAGACAGAAGTTCAAATGAGGAAGCAGACTTGAACAATGAGGAAGATACAGGACTGGGACGCACTGGGAAGTCCAGACAGCCAATCACAGCCTCAAATAACTCACAGGAATCGCCTTCTCTCAGCTCACTTGCATCACATTTCTTCTGGGGAATTAAGGTTTCAGACACACCCCCATGCACCCCCACCCACTCACCCACACACTCACAAACAGACACACAGACACACACACACACACACTGCGGCGACAATATCAAGAAACACATCAAACGGCACAGAAGGCACCCATTTTAGTGGATGGATTTAGGGAGATGGAGAGAACAGGGATAGTGCAGGAGAGAATGGTACAAGGGCTGACAACAATACTGTGTAAGAAGGGAAGTAAGTTTGGTTTAGGGAATTATAGGCCAATCAGTTTATTGAATGTAGATTATAAGATTCGGACCAAGGTTTTAGCCAATATAATGAAGAGAGTGAAGGAGAGATAGTGATCTAATCCATTTTTGTCTTGTCCCTATTTTTACTGTAGAATAAGTGGGTGGTGTTGAGGTGGTACTGGTGGGGTCTTCATTACCAAATGTTAATCTCACCTAGGGCACCAACATGGCTAGACTACGAGAATGGCGCTACGCACACATATTTTACTTGTGATTTAAATATAAGGACATTCAACGGATTTCTGTCACGTCCTTCTTGTCATTTTGAGTAGCATCAAGACAAATGAATCACTTGAATATTGAACGCAATGTTCAATTTACCACATGACTCAGAAAAGAACAATATATTAAACATTAAACTAACGTTGTATTTCTCTATAGTAAAATGTAATTGATAAGCGTTACACGGACCCGTTTCCCAAGATTAAATCATTTAATATACCAATAACCTAAAGACAATAAAAACTGTAGTAAACTGTAGGCTTACCTTATCTATTCCGTGATTAAAATGTGTTCCCATACAGTATAAAGTTATAAAAGTACAAATGCAAGGGAGGAAAATGAGGTTAAAGTGTTCCTAAATCAAGTAAATCAGGTAAAAGTGATTAAAAGTGGATTTACAGAAAGATTGAGTTAAGGGCTCCTCACTGAGAAAGACAGAAGTTCAAATGAGGAAGCAGACTTGAACAATGAGGAAGATACAGCACTGTGACGCATTGGGAAGTCCAGACAGCCAATCACAGCCTCGGATAACTCACAGGAATCACCCTCTCTCAGCAAACTTGCGTAACGTTTTTTCTGGGAAATCAAAGGTTTCAGACACATTCCCTCCCCCCCGCCACCCCCCCCCCCCCCCCCCCCCACACACACACACACACACACACACACACACACACTCACACTGAGTGAATCAAGAAACACAAACAGCACAGAAGGCACCCATTTTAGTGGAGGGATTTAGGGAGATGGAGAGAACAGGGATAGTGCAGGAGAGAATGGTACAAGGGGTGATTACAATACTGTGTAAGAAGGGAAGTAAGTTTGATTTAGGGAATTATAGACGAGTTCGATTATTGATCGTAGATTATAAGATTCTGACCGAGAGCGAGAGAGCGAGAGAGCGAGAGAGCGAGAGAGCGAGAGAGCGAGAGAGCGAGAGAGCGAGAGAGCGAGAGAGCGAGAGAGCGAGAGAGCGAGAGAGCGAGAGAATAACTGACAGACACGGAGGAACCCCACCCATCTACAAACCAATTGAACACACACACACACACACACACAGTTCAACAGCTACCAACTCCGTTAAATCGTATAAATTAAATACATTAAATTCAGGGATTTATTTTTCAACTTTTATATAATGTTTAAGATAATTAACATCTAATCCAGTTTTAAACATACTTTTTCTTTGATCGCCATTAGGCCAGAGTGAGTTACTTCTACTTTAACCAGTTAAAATGTATGGGCTCTAAAATGTTATACTTTCACATAGAATGAATATTTCAATTTAAAATGATAAACCACCACAATCCCTGATTTCCATCACACATTATCAGCGATGTATATTCCACATACAAGTCAATGCAATTGTGCTGCCTCAAGACACTCAGGCAGTGTGGAGCTGTGATGTCTACTATTGCATCCTTGCATTGACGTTTTAAAGTTTTAATTCAGTGTCGAGCTCCCATGTTAAATGTACAGCAACGCCTGATTTCCATCAGAAAGGCTACAAGAGATGCTTTCTGGCCGACGGGTATCACGGCAGGTCAGACTGGGGTGTCGGCCTACAAACTGCTTTATTTAAATGTGGGCTACATGCGGGCAGCACTTTTCTACTTTAATAGGCTTATGTTGCTTCTGTAAATAAAGATACAGTCACGTTTTTTTACTTTATGATAGGCTAAAAACAACCAACATAAATATTTAACATTTGAATTAGTAGGCACATTTCTACTCAAATCAGGTCCAGATGAGATGCTCCGTTTTACTTAGAGTTACAGTTTACTAACTCTTTGTAACCTGTGAAACAGAGGAAGAGATGACCAAGTAGTCACAACACAGTTGACCAGAAAAGTGCACACAGGTTGTGGTTTCATGAACACAATATCATCACGGCGTCTGGGAGCCATCACACTGCCAAACGGTGGTGGACACCAACGTGCTGTCCGCTTCCTCTGAGCTGAAGCCAACCAGACACAACCAATTAACCAATTAAGAAAAGCACGCAGCGCGCGAGCTGCGGCAGGCGAGCTCATTAGTCCAACTCAACGCGAGGTCGGCGCCCTCTGGTTGCCTTGGTAACAGCGAGGGAGTCCATTTCAGCTCTGTGTTTGATATTCAATGACGTCACTAAATTAGATGAAACGAAAAAGATTTTGACGAAGCCTTCGTGGTGGAGAAGTGATGGTTGAGATCAATAAATAAATCAATGTGGCATTAAATAAATGTGGCATTATGAAATAAATGTTGCATTTAATTAATACATTTGGCATTGAAATAATAAATGTGGCATTATTAAATAAATGTGGAGTTCCATAAATAAATGTGACATTAAGAAATAAACGTGGCGTTAAATAAATGTGGCATTATGAAATAAACGTGGCATTAGGAAATAAATAAATGTGGCATTATGAAATAAATGTGTCATTTAATAAATAAACGAAGCAGTATGAAATAAAAGTCCCCCAAAATAAATAAAAATGGCATTAAATGAATAAATTTAGCATCCCCTGACACTATATTAAAAATACAGAATATATAGAGTATGTCTGTTTTTCAAATGCAGCTGTACTGTTGAGAACTCTTCTATTAAACCTTCATTACCCTTTATAATCAGGCTTATATAGTATAGGAACCAACGAATAATAAAGAATAAATCTGTTGAGAACTATTCTATTAAACCTTCACTACCCTTTATAATTAGGCTTATTTAGTTATAGGAACCAACGAATAATAAAGAATAAAGCTGTTGAGAACTCTTCTATTAAACCTTCATTACCCTTTATAATTAGGCTTAAATAGTTATAGGAACCAACGAATAATAAAGAATAAAGCTGTTGAGAACTCTTCTATTAAACCTTCATTACCCTTTGTAATTAGGCTTGTATAGGAACCAACGAATAATAAAGAATAAAGCTTCAGCCCCGATCCAACATTCAACAAAAGAAGAAGAAGAGAGAACAGATCTGTTTATTGCCGCTATGCTCGCTGCAGGAACGCGCCCCGGCGTGCACGCGCACAGTGCACACACGAGCAGCAGAGCTATGAGAGCAGCAGACAGCGGATTCAGTCAGAGTAGGAAGTAGAGGAAGCAGCGCTCCGGGTTTGGTGTGTGTGTGTGTGTGTGTGTGTGTGTGTGTGTGTGTGTGTGTGTGTGTGTGTGTGCGTGTGCATGTGTGTGCGCGCGTGCGTGTGTGTGTGTGTCGGTGTGTTCTGTGTGTGTGTGTGTGTGTGTGTGTGTGTGTGTGTGTGTGTTGCATCATTATAGACATGATTATTAAGCTGCATTCGGGAACATCAAAACGATGATCACTACAATATAAAAACAAATGCAACCACCAACACAGCAGTCCTATAGAAATACGCTTCATAACTGCAGGCCTATAATAGTGCTGACTAAATATATGAACATAGCTGTTTCCAGGCCTACAGTTTGGCTCCTCCCTCCTCGAGCCACACTCCCGGTGAAGTGCTCTTCTGCCTGTACAGACTCGTGTGTGTGTGTGTGTGTGTGTGTGTGTGTGTGTGTGTGTGTGTGTGTGTGTGTATGTGTGTGTGTGAGAGAGAGAGAGAGAGAGAGAGAGAGAGAGAGAGAGAGAGAGAGAGAGAGAGAGTGTTGCATCATTATAGACATGATTAAGATGCATGTGTGTGTGTGTGTGTGTGTGTTGGAACATCAAAACGATGATCACCACTACATATAACAGTGTGCAACTACCAGGTGGTTGCACTTTTATTGTTTTATGTAGTGGTGATCATCGTTTTGCTTCGTAACTGTAGGCCTTTAATAGTGCTGACTAAATATAATAACATAGTTGTTTCCAGGCCTACAGTTTGTTAAATGCCAACACTGCTGTATTATGCAGTTATTTATGTTTCATTCACCTCTAGCTAGTAACGTGGAGAATTAAGCTATAGTCCTGCATGAATCATTTAAACGTCTTGAGAATATTAAACCAATTGATTTGATATGAGGTCCGTTTTGAAACAGTAGATAAAGGTGCACTGTATCACCATCTACTGGTTAGATGACGTCAGTGCAACTGGCTGACCTGAAAAATATTTGACCTGATTTCATGTCCCTCTCATACGAGTGATACTCTCAAATATAGAGTAGGCCTACACTACATAACACAATATTAGGATTGGCTCCACAATGTTCAAAACAATATCACATGAATCATTAAAGTCCCTGTTTACAAAAATCCAAACAGGCAAAAGTGTTCATGAATTCAACGTTGACGTTGATATTAGTCATCCATCAAAGATTGATGAAGAAAATATGCTAATTAATATGGTAATTTTGAGTGGACATGGCAGTCATTTGGTTAGAGCAGTTTGATTGACACCTTAAGGAACCAACCGGGTCTAACCACTGGGCCTTCATCATTCTATACTATACTACATATATACTATAATGCATTCTACATTGTCCATGACAGTATTTTAAAATACAATTCATTACAAACAAACGCAGTTTGATTGAAAACACATACAGCTAAAAGGAACATCAAAACACAATAAGATTAGGTCCTATAACACATGTAGCCAAAATGACTTACAGTTTCAGTACTATATCGTCAGAGCATACAAAAGTGCCTATCAGACATAACAAAAAAACATATCACGGTTAATCAGTACTAGTCACCTGACACGGTTCCACTACCCAAACACATATTCAGATACCATAGTTCCCATAGTGTGACTTCACTACACACATCACTTTTACTGTTATTGTAATGACACGTAGTCGTGCTCACATTATGACCACATCTATTTTCTCTCCACAGGTATTTGGCTAGTATACTATCTTCCATAAAAGAGAAGCAGTATTGTTATCTTTATGAGATTCCCATGGTTATTCTACTACCGCTCTGTCTTGATTTAATACATTGTTACTGGGAATTCATTGTTTTGGTTTTGATTCGATTTTCAGATAACAAAACATAGCATAATGGTATTTGGTAAAAGTATTAGGTTTAAATGTTTTCCTTGGATGGGGAGAATTTAGAATTCCATCTGATAAATGTATCTGTAGCAATGACGGTGGCTACACACATTCTATGTCGCTTTTCTGGGCCCTTCCAGACACAAGGACACAGGATGGTATTGTTGAAAGCCGGTTTATTGAAGAGTTTGCAGACAATGAGACATGAAGACAGTGATCCATGTTGCCATGTAGGACATCTCCCTGAGTGTGTGTGGTGGTGGCTGGCTTAACCTGTGCACACTGATTACTTAATGTACAACAGGTGTGCAGCCTCACCCAGCCCCAGAGTCCAATCAGTCTGACTCGGGCCAGGTGAGGCTGCTTCAACCAGCCATCGACCACACCCACTCCACAAACCCCCAACACCAAAATGAGGCTGGGGAGAATCCCCAGCCGATGTCTACTTTCCCCCTACTAACAACCACTAACCCACACTCCATAAAACAAAATACATAAACCTGACACTGACCAGGGTTACCATACCCAACTAAAACAACACACTCTTTACCATACCTAAAATAATAAATTAAATAAAACCATTGTCCCCACACCTGCCCAGTGTGACCCACCAACCCACCTCCCCCCTCCATCCTGGAGACCGGAGGCCTGGGCTGCTGCCTTGACTGGCCATGTGTTACAGGGCTGTCTGGATGGGCTAACTACAGCGGGTCAAATTATGTCATTTATTTATACAGTCAAATGATTGGTCTTCGGGTCAGTGATATTAGGATGACACTAGCAAACAAACATTAGCTATGTTACATTTATATGCAAAACAAAGACAAACTAGCACATTAACAAAAGAAAAAAGTAGCTTTTCATTATTAAAACACACACACACATACATACATAAATATACATATCTATATATAGATATAGATATATATATATATCTATATATAGCTATATGTGCATCTAAAGATTGACTGGAAAACATGTTACACTTCACACAGTCTCTAATGGCGTATCTCTTTGTTTGAACTGCTTTGAACATCCTAATCAATAAATAAAAATAACCCCCACTTAAATTCCCTCAATACAACCTAATCAATCTGAGTTTAAGATCAAATCCTACTGTGGATATAATTTCCAAATCAACTAAGCCAGACAGAGATAAAACCCAACAGATACTTTATCTAGTCTTTTGATACTATTTTGCACTCACAATATCCACATTTCAAATCAACGAATTGATACATGACACAACTACCTCTGCTCAAAAATAAGTTCATTGATTATATACTAAAGTAAATGCATCCTATATGTTATTCTAGCACACATTGTGAAACAATGCCCATAATGACCGAATGCAGAACTAGCTAGCTACCTCAGACACACTCTGAGCTACAGCATTCAGGAACTTCACTACTTAGGACTTCTTCAGAATCAGCAGCTATGTTCCCCAGTGAGGCCAATTAGGTGCAGCGAATTTGATTCTCTCTTGTGGAAGTATAGAAGCGCAACTTGTTCACTCCTTCTGTCTGGCCTGCAGAAATACAAATATAGGAAGGTTAATGTTAATGTTAATGTTAATAAATAATGTTAATAAAGTAGCGTAAAAGACCTAGAGTTTTTTTCCCTCATTCACACTCCTAGGTTTAGCGTAGTACTAACAAGGATTTTTATTTTCCCAAGCAGGAAGCTTGAACCTCTCATTGTTTCAAGCTGTTTGTAAATGTTAAAAAGTGGACTGAAAGAGAAGATTCTTCATGAAGATCTTGTCTGAGACTCCCTTGTGCGGGTAGTACATGCAAGCTGGTGTATGCCTTTACAGAAGGTGAAGCATATTTGGCTTGATAAGGACCTGGTAATGGCTCTATAGGCTGGACACCAACCTGTAAAACAGATGAAGTTAAGATGTTCTTCACAAGAGCGTGGCCTCCATGTGGAAGGTTCCACACTGGACACGCCCCCACAGGGGCTGGAATGGTGCGAGCCTTCGTCCCATTGGTTGAAGTCCATTGGGTCACCGGACATCCAAAACCAGGAGCTTCCTAAAAGAGACCTACCAACATTGAAAGAGATTAAAGAGTTACCTGGGTGGAAAGAAGAATAATGTGGCCAAATATTTAGCTTTTGTTATTTTCATGGTATGTTTGATAAGACAAAGTGATGGACGGACAGATGATCATAAAGACAGACTTGATTGCCTGATAGACACCAAGGTCTGGCCAGTACCTGCGCAGGCCAACCCAGAGGTGGCTGGTTAGTGGGAAGGGGGCGCGAGCCACCAGCTCATCAATCATCTCCTGGTCTTCTGGGCCCATGAGGCTCAGCAGGTCCCAGTGAGAGTCTCTGCAGTAGAGCAGGGCGTCTGACCAGCACAGCCGTGTCCCCACCAGTGTGATGTTCCTCCCCATCTCCTGAATGCTCATGGAGGGTGCAGCGAGCTCTGGGGAAACAATTTTCAGTGTGGTGTTGAGGGAGTTCTACTCTCAGCACTGTAAATCTACCTCCAAGTATCAGAGTAACACACCTAATCCCTACCCACTATTTAGACACTTAGCAGACATTTTTCAATTTCAGAAAGCATTATAAGCGGCATTTAATTAATCGCCAATCAGTGTGGGATGTTTTTAAACACGTCCATTTTAAGGGCAAAGTAACACCTTCAGACACTTGGCAGTTCGTTATCTAAAAAAAAGAACCACCACAGTCTAATCTCAGCACACTTTAACTCAACTGATTTGAAGGGCTATGAGGTTTCTTGCACCATACAGAAAACATCTTACTTTGATACTTCACTCTGAAATATCACAATACAGAACAGTCCTGTAGATCAGTGGTGCCCAACCTTTCACTTTAGGTGGACCACTGAATTGTCCTTTCTTGGACCACCTCAGATGCAAACAGTAGAAAATAGATAAATACAAATGCAGTGGCTGACCAAAGAGTGCCAGCAAACCCTTTATACACAAGTATTACTGCAAGAAGGCCATGGCCAGTGGTTAGCAGTGGAAAGAAGAAGTCAGCAATGCTGTTTATGCTCCCTTTGTGATTATTCAGCAAACACAAAGCAACACAAAACGTACATGGAAAACCTTACAATGCAAAAACGTGACTGCACAAAACGACTCCTTTTTTAAAATAATAACAAACCACATACTTTATTTACTGAATAAATATATCTATATATCTATATTCATTTTTCTATTGTACATTTTTCTATTTAAAAAATAAATCCCACAGACCACCTGCAGTACCCTCATGTACCACCAGTGGTACGCAGACCACCTGCAGTACCCTCGTGTACCACCAGTGGTACGCGTACCACCTGCAGTACCCTCGTGTACCACCAGTGGTACGCGTACCACCTGCAGTACCCTCATGTACCACCAGTGGTACGCGTACCCCCTGCAGTTTAAAAACATTACATGCAGATTGTCCTTTGGTGGATGCTTTTACCCAAATAGTCTTACAATACAGTCGGTGCATACATTGTAATAATAGGTAGCCCCGAGTGGGAATCAAACCCCTAACCCTGAGTGTTAATGCCATGCTCCACCTGTTGAGCTATAAGGAACAGCAGCATTTGACTGTTGACCAATGATGGTTAACCAACAGTGGTACTGGTACACCCATCCCCCTTTGATGATCATGTAATGATGGACTGGGTTCCTACCTCCGTACACTTTGACCTCACACAACTGCAGGTTGCTTGCTGTAACAGAGGACATGTAGAAGTTGATGAATCTTCCTTCCATTCCCCAACACTTGACAGTCTGAGTAAAGCAGCCTGGGTTATCATTGATGATGGCACACCTGAGGAAAATAGACAGAGAGAGAAGATACAGTAGTCTGGTGAAGGTATCAGAGACCAGATTCCAGTAGATGGTGTGTGTCCAGGTGTACTTGAGCAGAGCACTGGTTGTGTTCTCTAATTTAAGGAGTATACTATTCTATGCTATTTAATAATTTACACTTTGAAAGCAGCTTTCTTAAAAGCAGGTCGAGGTCATTAGGGATCAAACCCAGAACGTTTTGGCTGGGAGTCGAACAGTATTGAGTGGAAGTAGGGTAGGTGACACCAGTGATTCACCTTGGATTGTCGTTGCCGTTGTTCACCAGTGAATTCCCGATGAGTATTTCCACGCCATTGAGTCTCTCTCTATAGGTTTTCTTATTAGTGACCTGGATCTCTGACACCCTGTACACACCAGGCAGCTCCAGCCTCCACCATGGTCTGGCCTGTAACTGGGTAAGAATGCAGCTGTAGTGACTGAAATCAGGGTCGGTGTTCCCATCGATGGCGTGTTCAGCCTCCCCATTCAGCATGGTTGAAGACTGAATAGCCGTGCCGCTCAACGCCAGGTTAATGCGGGATGCAGCTTAATGGAGAAGTAGTGAGTAGTTTGTCAAGTTGCATTCCAGTGTTCAAAACAAATTGAAATACTTGCCTGTTTGGATAACTTGTCATCGGCCCCTAAATGGGGCACATAGAAATACCTGAAAATCCAGGTGACTTCCACAGGAGGACCACAACACCTGGTGATGAGAAAATACTATTTACTTAATACAATAACATTTCAGCTATGGCATATATCCTGCAACCATTGTATCAATGAAATATGCTGCTATTCGTCCCACAAAAACATAGGAGGTCAACTTTCAAAAGTTATAGCAGGTACATATTTATTAATTCAATATAATTAACTGGATAATGATAAATACTGTAGTGCTGTGTGGAATACCTACCAATGAAACTGCAGATGAGACGACTGGACCCCATGGTTCTGGAGAAACAACATGCCCAGACAATAGATAATACTAGCTACTAGGTATACAGTCATACATACATATGAAATTATACATACAACATTCTATTGAAAGTGGAAACAAATATATCCTTTGAGATGGAGCCATAAGTATTTGACATGTAATATTAATCGTAAGAGTCCAGAAATGAGGAGTCTACCATTACAGAGCAATACAATAAAATCCTAAAATAGTTTAGTCTCTCTGACTTGAAGATGGTACTCACCGGCAGAGTCTGTAGGTCCTTCTGTATGAATAAAGCGTCTGAATCTAGGATCAGCACAAGATAAACTTGAAAAGACTTAAGTAATCCAAAGGCTCTTCTTTGCAAACATTAGGGTTCTTACAGCGCATTGACGAGTCTCACAGAAAGTGTGAGAAACAAAGTGTGAGGCAGACGCGTCCGGGGCTCGGACACTAAAATGAGCAATGCCACGGTCCGGTCTCCAGTATACTTAGTGCCATACCTAATAGTCTATTCAAATAATGTTTGCAAATATCCACTGGTGCAGGCGGGGCACCAAAACAGCCTCATGATTATCGTTAACTGATTTAATAAAATGTAAGATTAAGCACAACTCCCAAAGGTACCATATGGTGAAGTGTCAGACATAACAATGGCTTCGCCCTGTCCATGTGAAACTCAATTTAAGGGTATATAACACATAGATGTCCCTTCATCCTTTGTGCAACGTGTTGACGTGTCTCACACAAAGTGTGAGGCATTTCATTTGGCTAATGGCTCGCTGCATACGCATCAAGGAGGGTGGACAGTAAAATGAGCAATGCCACGTTCAGGTCGTCAGTATACTTGGTGCCATACCTAATAGTCTATTCAAATAATGTTAGCAAATATCCATTGCCCTTCACATGTCCCTGTTCAAGCCGGTGCAAAGCGATCTGTAGAGACAGACGTCAGGGCAAGGTACGTAGCAGTGGGGCCATAATCATTTTAAAGTAAGATACACATCTGCTATCTGAACATGTAAACCAAAACCGACGTTTAAAAAATAAATGTTTTACATAGAATTACACATAATTGGACAATTTAAATTCTAAATTCTAAAATGGTACTTATTAACAATTTATAATGAATACATGGAGAAAATAATACCACCATGTATTTCTTTCCCTTTTAATATCTTTGCATGTCAAATTGCAGAGGAAGGTACAGAGGCAGACAGAGAAAGACAAGGCTATAGCTAGTAATTAAAACAACTCTTTGACATCTCAACCAATCAAAGGGAAGTCTGTTTATTACATGTGAAGCATGATAATAGTGCCAGCAGTGGCAAACCATGACCCTACACAACGTGTTTTAGTGGTACCATTAAAGGGATACGCCCTGACGATACCATGTGTATAAATACAAGCATTTCTAGGACCCTAGGTTTATCAAAGACTTTCAAAGTGAGCTACTCACACTTTGGCTTTCTAAATTACGTTTGAGAAATTGATTCTTTTAGCTGGTTAGATGGTTAGAATTAACCATCACCATCATTGAATTATCTTAATACGACGAGACCCATGTTATATATTTTGTACATCTGTAAGAATATCTGAAATTATACATTCTACATTCTATTAAAAGTGAAAATAAATAGATAGTTTGAGATAGAGCCATAAGTAATACACAAATTACATTCATCTTAGGTGTCCAGAAATGAGGAGTCTACCATTACAGAGTGATACAATAAAATCTTAAAATGGTTTAGTCTCTCTGACTTGAAGATGGTACTCACCGGCAGAGTCTGTAGGTCCTTCTGCTACGAATGAGGCGTCTGAATCTAGGATCAGCACCTTATACACTTGGATTTGCATTAATTCATGCAAAGGCTCTTGTATGCAAATACTAATCCTTAAGCCCTCACTGTGAGAGCGACTATGGGGTTATCGGCAGGAAAGGAAAGGTGAGAGATATGAGGTGAATTTAACAAAAACATTGCTCTCTTTATTACAACAAACTCCTTTAAGTTTGAGATACAGGGGAAAACCGGTAAGCAAGGCTAGATGAGTGTTTAATTAATTTAATGTAGAAATTTTACATATTATACCTTTAAGCATGTCTAACCTAATACCTATACTTAACCATCTAACCAGCTAAAATAAGCAATTTCTAATATCGTACTTTAGAAAGTCAAAGTGTGAGAAGCTCACTTTGATAGTCTTAAAGCAAAAAACACACAAAAAAAACCTAGGGATCTAGAAATGCTTGTATTTATACATATCGTATTTTCAAGGCGTATCCCTTTAATGGTACCACTAAAACACATTGTCTAGGGTCGTGGTTTGCCACTGCTGGCACTATTATCATGCTGATAATATAATAAACAAACTTCCCTTTGATTGGTTGAGATGTCAATGAGTTGTTTTCATTACTAGCTAAGGCCGTGTCTTTCTCTGTCTGCCTCTCTACCTTCCTCTGCAATTTGATATGCAAAAATATTAAATGGGAGGGAAATACATGGTTCTATTTCGTCCTCCATGTATTCATTATAAATTGGTAATAAGTATACTTTTTTTTTTTGAATTGTCCAATTTAATGTAGTTCTAATTAAAACATTTATTTTTCAAACTTCGTTTTGGTTAACATGTTTAGGCTAATTACACTTGTCCTCATGAGTAAAAGAGATATCAGATGTGTATCTTACTTAAAAATGATTATGGCCCACTGCTACGTACCTTGCCCTGACGTCAGTCTCTACATATCACTTTGCATCGGCTCACACTGGCTCTAGGCAGGAAGAACAACCAAATGACAGGATAAAGTATGCAGATAAAATGGAAACATCACTAGCAGCTGCACCCATTGAACAGGGACATTCGAAGGACGTTGGCTATTTGCAAACATTATTTGTTTAGGCCTTCACTGACTACCGGGACATTGCTAGTTTTACTGTGTGACCTCACCGGACGCCGCCAATGCAGAGAGCCATCGCAAGCTGCAAATGACTTTGTGTGAGACAAGTCAACGTGTTGCCTGAAGGATCATGGGAAATCTCTCTGTGTGGTATATTGTTGTGTGATGAAGGGAAAACGAACACACAAGTGTCTCCACTCTGTTTCCTTGTTGTACCTTTAAATTGAGTTTCACATGGACAAAGCAAACCCCTTGTTATGATGCCTCACAATTTTTATGTTTTAATGCAGAAATGTTACATATTATACCTGTAAGTAAAAACAATACAAAATAATTCAAAATGTTTATTCTTTTTCAGATTCATGTGTTTCTCTTTGTGTATTTGGGAGCCGGGAGCGGTCTAAAATGTAAATGGTGTCATAAAGAGACAGCCACTGTCAACCAGAGGAGATATTCTCATAGATGTACAAAATATGTTACGTAGGTCTAGTCGTTTTTACATAATTTAATGTTTAAATGTTAGATATTATACCTTTAACCATGTCTAACCCAATACCTAGACTTAACCATTTAACCAGCTAAAATAAGTAATTTATCTAACTTAATTTAGAAAGCCAACTTGATAGTCTTAAAGGCAAAAGCTCAATTAATTGTTTTAACTACTAGCGTGGGCTGTCTTTCTCTGTCTGCCTCTGTACCTTCCTCTGCAATTTGATATGCAAATATATTCAATGGGAAAGATATACATGGTTCTATTTATTCCTCCTTGTATTCGTGATAAATTGGTAATAAGTATAATTTTTAGATATTATAATAAGAATTGTCCAATTCTATGTAGTTCTAAGTAAAACATTTATTTTTCAAACTTTAGTTTTGGTAAACATGTTTAGGCTAATTACACTTGTCCTCATGAGTAAAATAGATCTCAGATGTGTATCTTACTTTAAAATGATTATGGCCCCACTGCTACGTACCTTGCCCTGACGTCAGTCTCTACATATCACTTTGCATCGGCTCACACTGGCTCTAGGTAGGAAGAACAACCAAATGACAGGATAAAGTATGGAGATAAAATGGAAACATCACTAGCAGCTGCACCCATTGAACAGGGACATTCGAAGGACGTTGGCTATTTGCAAACATTATTTGTATAGGCCTTGTGAGACACGTCAACGCATTGCCGGAAGGATCATGGGAAATCTCTCTGTGTGGTATATTGTTGTGTGGTGAAGGGAATCAGACACGCAAGTGTCTCCACTCTTTTCTTGTTGTTCCTTTAAATTGAGTTTCCCATGAACAGAGCGAACCCCTTGTCTGAAGCCTCGCTGTGTTTGTGTTTTAATGCAGAAATGTTACATATTATACCTGTAAGTGAAACATTTTCAAAACAATACACATATGTTCACTCATATACACACATACATACACTCATCACATAATAATATACCACACACAGAGATTTCCCATGATCCTTCAGGCAACGCGTTGACGTGTCTCACACAAAGTCATTTGCAGCTTGCGATGGCTCTCTGCATTGGCGGCGTCCGGTGAGGTCACACAGTAAAACTAGCGATGTCCCGGCCCGGTAGTCAGTGAAGGCTAAACAAATAATGTTTGCAAATAGCCAACGTCCTTCGAATGTCCCTGATCAATGGGTGCTTAATGGAGACAGAAAGCACAGAGTAGTTTGTCAAGTTGCATTCTATTGTTCAAAACACAATACTAATACTAATAATTATAACTAGTCATCGGCCCCTAAATGGGGCACATAGAAATACCTGAAAATTAAGGTGACTTCCACAGGAGGACCACAACACCTGGTGATGAGGAAATACTATTTACTTAATAAAATAAATACTTCAGCTATTTGCAAGCATTTATTCTTCAACTATTGTTTCTCTGAAATATTCTAACTATTCGTGGTAGGAATCTTACACGCCCACGATCACAATAACATAGCAGGAGGTAGACATTCAAAAGTTATGGCAGGTACATATTTATTAATTCGGTATAATGAACTGGATAATGATAAATAATGTAGTGCTGTGTGGAATACCTACCAATGAAACTGCAGATGAGACGACTGGACCCCATGGTTCTAGAGATACAAAATGCCCATATGAAACTCAATTTAAAGGTAAAACAAGAAAATAGAGACACCATTTTCCCTTCATCACACAACAATATAACACAAAGAGATATTTCCCATGATCCTTCAGGCAAAGCGTTGACGCATCTCACAAGGCCTATACAAATAATGTTTGCAAATAGCCAACGTCCTTCGAATGTCCCTGTTCAATGGGTGCAGCTGCTAGTGATGTTTCCATTCTATCTATCTGCATACTTTATCCTGTCATTTGGTTGTTCTTCCTGCCTAGAGCCAGTGTGAGCCGATGCAAAGTGATCTGTAGAGACTGACGTCAGGGCAAGGTACGTAGCAGTGGGGCCATAATCATTTTAAAGTAAGATACACATCTGAGATCTATTTTACTCATGAGGACAAGTGTAAGTAGCCTGAACATGTTAACCAAAACTAAAGTTTGATAAATAAATGTTTTACTTAGAACTACATATAATTGGACAATTCTTATTATAATATCTAAAATTATACTTATTACCAATTTATCACGAATACACGGAGGAATAAATAGAACCATGTATATCTTTCCCATTGAATATATTTGCATATCAAATTGCAGAGGAAGGTACAGAGGCAGACAGAGAAAGACAGCCCACGCTAGTAATTAAAACAATTAATTGAGCTTTTGCCTTTAAGACTATCAAGTTGACTTTCTAAATTAAGTTAGACAAATTACTTATTTTAGCTGGTTAGATGGTTAAGTATAGGCATTAGGTTAGACATGGTTAAAGGTATAATATGTAACATTTCTACATTAAATTATCGAAACACTCATCTAGCCTTGCTTACCCGTTTTCCCCTGTATCTCAAACTTAAAGGAGTTTGTTGTAATAAAGAGAGCCATGTTTTTGTTAAATTCACCTCATATCTCTCACCTTTCCTTTCCTGCCGATAACCCCATAGTCACTCTCACAGTGAGGGCTTGAGGATTTGCATACAAGAGCCTTTGCATGAATTAATGCTAATCCAAGTGTATAAGGTGCTGATCCTAGATTCAGACGCCTCATTCGTAGCAGAAGGACCTACAGACTCTGCTGGTGAGTACCATCTTCAAGTCAGAGAGACAAACTATTTTAGGATTTTATTGTTTTGCTTTTTAATGATAGACTCCTCATTTTTGGACACCTAAGATTAATGTAATTTGTGTATTATCTCAAAGGAGATGTGCTCCATCTCAAAGGATCTATTAGTTCTCCCTTTTAAGAGAATGTAGTTTATTATAGAATAGAATATTCTTACAGATGTACAAAATATATAACATAGGTCTCGTCGTATTAAGATCATTTAATGATGATGATGGTTAATTTTAACCATCTACAATTTATCAAATGTAATTTAGAAAGCCAAAGTGTGAGTAGCTCACTTTGAAAGTCTTTGAAAAACCTAGGCTCCCAGAAATGCTTGTACTTATACACATGGTATCGTCAGGGCGTATCCCTTTAATGGTACCACTAAAACACATTGTCTAGGGTCATGGTTTGCCACTGCTGGCACTAATATCATGCTGATAATATAATAAACAGACTTCCCTTTGATTGGTTGGGATGTCAATGAGTTGTTTTAATTACTAGCTAGGGCCTTGTCCTTCTCTGTCTGCCTCTGTACCTTCCTCTGCAATTTGATATGCAAATATATTAAAAGGGAGAGAAATACATGGTGGTATTTCTTCCTCCATGTATTCATTGTAAATTGGTAGTGAGTACTATTTTAGAATTTAGAATTTACCTTTTCCAATTATTTGTAATTCTAAGTAAAACAATTATTTTTCAAACTCAGATATCAGATATATATATTACTTAAAAGATACCTAGTACCTTGCCATGATGTCTGTCTCTACAGATCACGTTACACAAGCTTGAACAGGGACATTTGAAGGACAGTGGATATTTGCAAAAAAAATTTGAATAGACTATTAGGTATGGCACTAAGTATACTGGCGACCGGACCGTGGCATTGTTCATTTTAGTGTCTGAGCACCGGACGCGTCTGCCTCATACTTTGTTTCTGACACTTTCTGTGAGACTCGTCAATGCGTTGTAAGAACCCTAATGTTTGCAAAATAGTGCATTTGGATTACTTAAGTCTTTTCAAGTTTATCTTGTGCTGATCCTAGATTCAGACGCTTCATTCGTAGCAGACGGACCTACAGACTCTGCCGGTGAGTACCATCTTCAAGTCAGAGAGACAAAACTATTTTAGGATTTTATTGTATTTCTCTGTAATAGGAGACACTTCATTTTCGGACTCCTACGATTAGTGTAATATGTCAATTACTTATTGCTCCATCTCAAAGGATATAGTTGTTTTCACTTTCAATAGAATGTTGTATGTATAATTTAACATGTATGTATGACTGTATACCTAGTAGCTAGTATAAGCTATTGTCTGAGCATGTTGTTTCTCCAGAACCATGGGGTCAAGTTGTCTCATCTGCAGTTTCATTGGTAGGTATTCCACATAGTACTACAGTATTTATCATTATCCAGTTCATCATGTTGAATTAATAAAAATGTACCTGCTATAACCTTTGAAAGTTTACCTTTGTGATCGTGATCGTGGGCGTGTGTAAGATTCCTACTACGAATAGTTTGAATATTTCATTGATACAATGGTTGCAGGATACATGCTCGTTAGTATTGGCTGATATTAGCTGAAATATTAATTTTATTAAATAAATAATATTTTCTCATCACCAGGTGTTGTGGTCCTCCTTTGGAAGTCACCTGGATTTTCAGGTATTTCTATGTGCACTATTTAGGGGCCAATGACAAGCTATCCAAACAGGCAAGTATTTCAATTTGTTTTTAACACTAGAATGCAACTTGACAAACTATTCTGTGGTTCCACTCTCCATCAAGCTGCATCCCGCATTAACCTGGCGTTGAGCGGCACGGCTATTCAGTCTTCAACCGGTTCAGGCGGGGAGGCTGAACACGCCATCGATGGGAACACCGACCCTGATTTCAATCACAACAGCTGCAGTCTTAACCAGTTCCAGGCCAAACCATGGTGGAGGCTGGAGCTGCCTGGTGTGTACAGGGTGTCAGAGATCCAGGTCACTAATAGGAATGTCTATAGGGACAGGCTCAATGGCGTGGAAATACTCATCGGGAATTCACTGGCGAACAACGGCAACGACAATTCAAGGTGAATCACTGGTGTCACCTACCCTACTTCCACTCAATACTGTTTGACTCCCAGCCAAAACGTTCTGGGTTTGATCCCTATTGACTAAATAGTATAGAATATTATACTCCCAGAAAATAAGGAAACACAACCAGTGCTCTGCTCAAGTACACCTGGAAACACACCAGCTACTGGAATCTGGTCTCTGATACCTTAACCAGACTACTGTATCTTCTCTCTGTCTCTTTTCCTCAGGTGTGCCATCATCAACGATGACCCAAGCTGCTTGACTCAGACTGTCAAGTGTTGGGGAATGGAAGGAAGGTTTATCAACTTCTACCAGTCCTCTGATCAATTAGTCAAGCTGCAGCTTTGTGAGGTCAAAGTGTACGGAGGTAAGAACCCAGTCCATCATTAAATGATCATCAAAAACTGCCAGGGTTAGGGGTTTGATTCCCACTCGGGGCTACCTATTATAACAATATATGCACCGTCTGTATTGTTTGGTATACGTATACGCTTTGGGTAAAAGCATCCACAAAAGCACAATCTGCATACAGTGCTTTCAACCTGTGGTACGCGTACCACTGGTGGTACACGAGGGTACTGCAGGTAGTCTGCGTACCACTGGTGGTACATGAGGGTACTGCAGGTAGTCTGCGTACCACTGGTTGCAGGTGGTGCACATACCATTGGTGGTACATGAGGGTACTGCAGGATTCTATTCTTGAAATAGACAAATTTACAATAATAAAAAAAAAAAACATAGATCGTTTTAAATAAATTATAAATATTCAGTAAATAAAGTACTACGGTTTGTTATTATAAAAAAGGATTTGCTTTGTGCAGTCGCTTTGTTTTGCGTTGCTTTGTGTTGGCTGAATAAACACAAACTTTCCACTATTTTCCACTGGCCATGGCCTTCTTGCAGTAATACTTGTGTATAAAGTGTTTGCTGGCACTCTTTGGTCAGCCACTGCATTTGTATTTACCTATTTTCTACCGTTTCCATCTGAGGTGGTCCACGAAAGGTCTTGATGATAATTTAGTGGTCCACCTAAAGTCAAAGGTTGGCACCACTGATCTACAGGACTGTTCTGTATTGTGATATTTCAGAGTGAAGTATCAAAGTAAGTTGTTTTCTGTACGGTCCAAGACACCTCATAGCCCTTCACATCAGTTGAGTTCAAGTGTGCTGAGATTAGACTGTGGTGGTTCTTTTTTGAGAGAAAGAACTGCCAAGAGTCTGAAGGTGTTGGTTTGCCCTTAAACTGTTTAAAAACACCCCACATTGCTTGGTGATAAATTTATTGTGGCTAATTATGCTTTCTAAAATTGATTAGTTTCAAAATAGGGGGTGGGGAAGGGCTGTTGGAACGAATTTCGGGAGTTGAAAATAAATCGAATACTAAAAGATGTATACTAATCAAATGCTGAAATTACTAGTTTAATGTGTATTTTACTAGTTTAATATGTATTTTTGTGTTAACGTAAGCAAATCCCGTCCTTCTTGCCTATGCCTGTTAAAAAACAAAATGCTTTTGTCACTTGACGCCTGACAATGAGGTTTTCACTTAAGTTACAAACTATTTACATCAGCCGCGTTGTGAATATGCGGCATAAAGATGGGTGTAAAAATTGATTCAACCCTTAACCTGTATAGCTTAGTAAAGACGAGCTTATGCTCAGTCCTTTCACCAAAAGATCCTATGTATTTAGAGGATTCAATCACACTGGAGTTTGACTTTAACCCAAGTGTAAAATAGTGTAGTGAATAGCTTTTTGTGGATGATAAGTGGGTGTGCATTCTTGAATACATCCATGTTTTGGAGACAATTGTTTCCCTGCTCAATAACAAAAATAGAGTTGTCACTCTTTTGTAGAAAGGTGATATCCAAAACGAAACAGTTGCGATACTACGGCACATACTACGGCACCTACTGAGGTGCAATTAAACATTTGCTTGTGGCGCCTACTGATGTCGAGATGAATGATCAATACATACAACAGATAGTGATAACTATAGGTCTATGATTGTAGTTCACCACTATGGATGAAGAACACTGTGTGGAGAAACATTAATAGGCTGTTACCTCCTCCAACTTGTACAGTTTCAATGGTGACTTTGACAAAGACACCGAAATATGATTGGTTTAACAGATTTATTCCCTGGCTAGAGCCGTATAAATTCAAAATTGGTGTGAATCAAATGTATGTTGCCTTTCACAGAAGGAAAATCACTTTGTATGTGTTCACTCCCATTCAACTCAATGACTTATTATTTTATTGTTGTGTGAAACGAACAATCGCATTCATTGTAAACGTGAGTCGTGATTTTGTTGCTAATATTAATATTTACTTAGCAAGAAATAAATGAAAATTGATAGAATGCCTTCTAGTGGACAGATCGTTTAACAACTACATGCTGATAGTGGCATTGGCAATGCAGAATACTGTATATACAGTGTATAGGTACGTAGTAAATATTAATAGTAGGCTAGGCTATTTTGAATGGGATTATAGAGGCTCTACTTCATAGCTCTACTGGACTTACATTGCTGAAAGTAAAACTCCCTCAACAACACACTGTCAATTATTGCCACAGAGCTCGCTGCACCCTCCGTCAGCATTCAGGAGATGGGGAGGAACCTCACTCTGATGGGGACACGGCTGTGCTGGTCAGACGCCCTGCTCTACTGCAGAGACTCTCACTGGGACCTGCTGAGCCTCATGGGCCCAGAAGACCAGGAGATGATTGATGAGCTGGTGGCTCGCACCCCCTTCCCACTAACCAGCCACCTCTGGGTGGGCCTGCGCAGGTACTGGCCAGACCGTGGTGTCTATCAGGCAATCAAGTCTGTCCTTATGATCATCTGTCTGTCCATCACTTTGTCTTATCAACAATACCATGAAAATAACAAAAGCTAAATATTTGGCCACATTATTCTTCCTTCCACCCAGGTAACTCTTTAATCTCTTTCAATGTTGGTAGGTCTCTTTCAGGAAACTCCTGGTTTTGGATGTCCGGTGAGCCGATGGACTTCAGCCAATGGGACGAAGGCTCACACCATTCCAGCCCCTGTGGGGGCGTGTCCAGTGTGGAACCTTCCACATGGAGGCAACGCTCTTGTGAAGAACATCTTAACTTCATCTGTTTTACAGGTTGGTGTCCAGCCTATAGAGCCATTACCAGGTCCTTATAAATCACAATATGCTTAACTTTCTGTAAAGGCATGCACCAGCTTGCATGTGCTACCTGCACAAGGGAGTCTCAGATAAGATCTTCATGAAGAATCTCATTTTTCAGTCAAAAAAAAAAAAAAAACCAGCTTCAAACAATAAGAGTTTCAAGCTTCCTATTTGGGATAGTAAAAGTCCTCCTTAGTACTGTGCTCAACCTAGGAGTGTGAATGAGTGAAATCAGCTGTAGGTCTTTTAAGCCACTTTCATTTACCTTCTTATATTTCTATTTCCGCAGGTCAGACTGAAGGAGTGAAGAAGCTGCGCTTCTATACTTCCACAAGAGAGAATCAAATTCGCTGCACCTAACTTGGCCTCACTGGGGAACATAGCTGCTGATTCTGAAGAAGACCTGAGTAGTGAAGTTTCTGAATGCTGTAGCTCAGTGTGTCAGAGGTAGCTAGCTAGTTCTGCATTCCGTCATTGTGGTCATTGTGACAGGCCACATGTTGTGCTAGAATAGCATATAGAATACATTTACTTTAGTTTATAATCAGTGAACCTTTTTATGAGCAGATGTAGTTGTGTCATGCATCAATCCTTTGATCTGAAATGTGGATATTGTGAGTTCAAGATGGTTTCAAAAGACTAAATTGAGTATCTGTTGGCTTTTGTATCTCTGTCTGGCTTAGCTGATTTACATATTATATCCACACAGTAGGGTTATATCTTAAACTCTGATTGAGTATGTTGTTTTAATGGAATTGAAGTGGGGGTTATATTTATGTATTGATATTGACGATTCACTTTTTCCTGATGTGAATGTGCTGGTTTGTCTTTATTTTGCATATAAATGTAACATATTTAATAATTGTTTGCTAGTGTCATCCTAATATCACTGACCAGAAGACCAATAATCTGAATGTATAAATAGATGACATAGTTTGCCCTGCTGTAGTTATCAGAAATGTTAGCAGGCTAGCTTTAGTTAACAGACTAACAAAAAGTTCTGATTCATGGCTCTCGTGGATAAGTTGTTCAATGACCATCAACCTATCCACGTAACTTTTTTGACAATATCAACGATGAAACGTGATCTCCAACCTAAACGTCAGAATAGGTTGTTTGTAAAGGTCTTTGAAAATGACCAATATGACCGTTTTAGCCCCCTATCGACTGTTTGAAGAAACAGCAAAACGTCACGTATGTCAAGGTTCTGTCAAAACAAAATGGATGACAATCATTATATTCTCAGTGGAAATAGCAACATTTTAAGATAACTACGGCATTAAAATGTGCTTTGGTAACATTTCTAGTGATGAATATTCATTTTAATGTTGTAATCTTCAGTCAGTGAATGTAGAGGATGTTTAGTTTGTTAGTTAATGCAACGTTTTCTATCGTTGCTATGGTGATTCATATAGATGCTGCTAACCCTGAAACCATGCAGCTTGTATGATGTTTGAATCGTTGTTTTGCGTTGTGTAACAT
>JACYXH010000795.1:0-158406 GCA_026745465.1 Lota lota
TTCAGAACAGTCTATCTGCGAAGTCGAGGAGTTGAGCAACCATTCCCTACAGTCCCACGGTTATCTTTGCTCTTCAGAAGACTTTATTTCGACAATGTTGAATTCTGTTCCCGAATCACCTTCTCCTTCCCCTTCACCACCTACCTCTTCCGTTAGAGATGGCGTGCCTCGTCGTTTCTTTTCCTCTGGCTACGTCTGTCAGGCTCAACTCATATCCACATCATCAGAGAGCAGTAATTTGGTGGGTGCTGCTAATCTATTACTTCCTACCCATCACAAGCTTCCTCTAGCGCCTTCATAGGCATGCAGATTGGTGCACCTCCTCCTCCCCCATCACCTCCTTCCTCTAGCGCCCCCTTTGGCATGCAGATTGGTGCACCTCCTCCTCCCCCATCACCTCCTTCCTCTAGCGCCCCCTTTGGCATGCAGAGTGGTGCACCTCTTCCTACCCTATCACGACGTATCTTTGGCGCCTTCTTAGACATGCAGTGTGATGCACCTCCTTCTCCCCCATCACCGCCTTCCTCTAGCACCTTCTTAGGCATGCAGAGTGGTGCACCTCCTCCTCCCCCATCACCTCCTTCCTCTAGCGCCCCCTTTGGCATGCAGATTGGTGCTCCTTCCCCATCACAACCTTTCTTTAGTGCCTCCTTTGGCAGGCAGAGTGGTCCACCTCCTCCTCCCCCATCACAACCTTTCTCCAGCGCCCCATTAGATATGCAGAGTGATGCACTTCCTGGTCTTCCACCACCGGCTTCCTATAGCGCCCCCTTTGACATGCAGAGTGATGCACTTCCTGGTCTTCCACCACCGGCTGCCTCTTGCGCCCCCTTTGGCATGCAGAGTGATGCACTTCCTGGTCTTCCACCACCGGCTTCCTATAGCGCCCCCTTTGGCATGCAGAGTGATGCACTTCCTGGTCTCCAATCACGTCCCTCTAACAATGGGGTTCTGTTTGGAGCAGGCTCCGTAATGACAGCATCCGCAATTAAAGCCGCTTCACCTAAGGCGAAGAGGTTTTCTGAGGAGCGGAGGACTATGCAGATGAACTCCGCAGAGCTGGCATCCCCCCTTGCCTTTAAGTCCTTGCAGGGGGGTGGTGGAGGTGGTTTTAGGTCAGGAACGTGTCTTCTCCAAGCGAAGCTACAACTCGCAGAGGGCCCCTTGGTGCTGGAGTCTGAGGGCCACCAGGCCCGGCCCTCGATCTGCTTCAAGAAGAAGAGAATGGGACGAGGTGCAGTCATCAGTTCCCATCAAATTCCTAAGTGAGTCACCAAACTATTTTCAAGTATCCTGCTGTTTTGAGAGAATCCGGGTTTACCAAGTAATGGGGAACCTCGTCCATCTTTGTTTTCACGTCACCCATCACTCAGCTGATGTCTAGTTAGCTAATGTCTTGATAGTTGATGTTTTGTTAGTTAACATTTATATTTTCTTCCCCTTTTTAAACCTGGTATAAGCGCTCAGTTGTTGGGCTAAAAACTGTGGTAGAAGGGCGGCAGTAGCTCAGAAGGTATAGCGGGGTGACTTGTAACCGGAAAGTTGCTAGTTCGATCCCCAGCTCCTCCTAGCTGAGTGTTGAGGTGTCCCTGAGCAAGACACCTCACCCTAACTGCTCCAGACGAGCTGGCTGTCGCCTCGTGTGGTTGACATTGCCGTCGGTTTGTGAATGTGTGTATGAATGGTTGGAAGGGTGTGTGAATATGTGTACGAATGGTTGGAAGTTGTATTGAACAAAAGTGTCTGCTGAAATCCCCTAAATGTAAATGATAAAACTTTGATAGAAACATTCTGACCTAATGGTCAGATGTTTTGTTGATTCATGTCATTCATTTTTTTTTACGTTTGTTTAAAGGATTGCGACATCTGAAGATGTAGAGATGGATGATGTGAATGATCAGATATACAGAATGGATCCTGAAATATCTAGCACCAAGTGGACCAAAATCTTTCAAATGCAAAGTTCAGTAAGTAATTCAAATGTTATGACTGGCCACCACAGTATTACCAGGAGTTTGAATTATCTCATTTTCCTATGGAAAACGTAATCATACTCTTCATTAATTAATGTCTTCATGAATAAATGAGTTAAATTATTAATGTAACTAATTTAACATTCAATCTAACTCAACCTTGACTCTAAAGGCCTTTCCACACAAATAAGCTATCTAAATCAGTAAGGTGAAAAACGTCAGACATCACTGAAGTAAAATAAATCTGGAAAGTCTGGAAAGTAAGAAAATGTATGAAATGTTATTTAGGTCATTTCCAGGTCTTGATATGTATTTGCTAAAATAATTTAGTATTTACTATTCTCTTCATTTGAATGCAATTAGCTACACTTGCATATATATTTATATATTATATAATTATAATGAGCAAAGGAACACTCCTGTCTTAGACTTAAATGGCCTAGTGACTAGATTATTTAAGTCTTAGACAGTGGTGTACCTTTGCTCATGACTAGACTAGTCATTCTACAAATCTCCCTCAAAATATTAAAATACATGTATAACTTTTGGCAGTTGTGTTAGAGTGCTCCGGGAGTTCGCAAACTATTATTATTTGATCCTCCATTTTGAGGTTGAATCTGAAGTGAACGCTGACGGGCTGCCACGACAACGCATGAAGCGAAACTCGCGGCAAAGTATATTATAGTAATATTATAGTAATATTATAGTAATATTTCAGTAATATTTCAACCCGAGCGAACGGCCGCGCGAGTAGAATCACGCGGCATCCGCGTGAACCAGGTCGTTGGCGCCGCGCCATTCATGACATCCGCGCCGCCATCTTGGATTCGCATCTATTCGCGTCCTTGCATTGCACTCTGTATGTATTGGCGCCGCGCCTTCGCTTTTGGTGAGAAAGCACCTTTAGAGTCCCACCCGAAAGGTTCAGGGTTCCAACCTGAATGTCTGCAGTCTACCTGGGTTTCCTTCAGCAAGACGCCTAACCCCCTACCTGCTCCTTAAGCACATGCATAATAGAATTCCCTGTAAGCCACTTTGGATAAGACCGTCTGCTAAATGAATCCATCGTTCAGCTGTGTTAATGTTGAGTGCTAAGAGCCAAGATGGGGAACTTTGCAAACATGTTGGTCTAGTGTGATAAGACACGCCACATAATGGGTGAAATTAAATACTGTGTGTTATTGTACTTGTCTATTTGTATGATTGTACTCTGTGTGCGATTGTTCTGGTCTGACCATACTGTGTTGAATTGCTCTGTGTTCAAGGAGGGCTACTGGGAGTGTTCTGCTGAACTGGGAGAGCTCTTGAAGATGGACATCCACTCCTTTGCCAATGTATTCCTGAAAAGCAAGGGCATATGCTCCCTGGGTGGGTGGGTGTGTGTGTGTGTGTGTGTGTGTGTGTGTCTGTGTGTGTGTGTGCTCGTGGTAAATAGACATGTATGCAGTTCTCACTTATAACTATATACATTTTAATGTGTTTGTCTGCTTCCTCTATCTCACTGTCATACTGTGTGTGTGTGTGTGTGTGTGTGTGTGTGTGTGTGTGTGTGTGTGTGTGTGTGTGTGTGTGTGTGTGTGTGTGTGTGTGTGTGTGTGTGTGTGTGTGTGTGTGTAGGCGTGCGGGCGCGTGCGGACATCCTGAGGCTGCTGGCGTCCCTGCTGGTGTTGCAGTTGATGCGACTGGAGGGTGTGGCTGAGGGGCGGGCTGCTGAGGAGCCTGTTCAGCCTGGACGCGTCCCCAGAGACCAGGTCTCTGCCCAGCCCTCACGGAGCACCCTGACACCACATGGCCAGCTCACGCCCTCCACTCATATCCTGTCACCCAAACACTAGCGCCATCGCCAGTTTCATTTCTGTAGTTGAGTTTATTGTTAGCAGAACAAAATAGTTCAAAATAAGTAGACAGTCATAAAAACGGACAAACAGAACAAGGGGCTTACACAGCTGCCAGGTACTTCACCCATATAAATAAGTAAGGAAATACTTCAAACAAAACAAATACACTAGAAAATGGATAGTTATAATTATAATCGTAATAAATTAAAGGAAACAGAAAAACAGAAACAGAATACATAACATCATGAAAAGTCAGTTGACTGACTCCCAGCTTAGCGATGCTGCTAGGGTCTGCAAGGGATAAGGATGGCGAGGGAACCTAATTTTAGCACACACTCCACTAACATATGTATTGGAAGGGTGTGTGTGGGCTAAGCCTAAAGAAGCATCTTGTTGCAGATGTGCCGAGCGCTGGCGTGCCGTGAAGCGAGCGGTGGACTGGGTGCGCTGGGCCGACCACCAGTACCCATGCATCTACAGCCGGCTGGAGTTTGGACGGAGCTGGGAGTCGTCCACGCGCCAGCTCCTCGGCTATGAGCAGCCCCCGGCCGCCTCACCCCTCAGCGGGCTCATCCCCTGGAGGGCCTCGCCCCTCCTGGAGGTCCAGTGAAACCAAGACAAGATGCTGAATGATTAGAGGTTTCACAGGTTCACTGCAAACTCACACGGGAAATGCCCATCTCACCCATTTAGCACACGACTTCACACATACTTGCATTGTAACTTTTGTTAATTCCACTATGCAACAACCATAGTACAAAAAGTACACTCAGACCCAGTAGTCAGTGGTAATCTTGGCAATCCCAACAACTGGACCTGAACTGAACCATTTTCAACTGGTTTGCAGTGCAGATTCATTTTGCATGTCATCACAGGCCCTGTTTACACAAGCGTTCAAAACCCGATTTCAAATGTTTTATGCAAAGAAAGATGTCTTCTCAGTCTGAAAAGATGGGAATACGATTCCTAGTGTAATTCAATTATCAAACATGATTCACAACATTATCCATAGTAATGTAATCTAACACAGACACTCCTCCATTTCTCAGATTATTTTGGAAAACTGAAAATTGTCATATCTAGTGGGGATCCCTTGTAAACTACACCTTTGTCTATACAGGCTCAAACAATTGTGAGTGCGTTGTGCCGTTGTTGTAAACAGATGAAGTTTTAAATCTAGGTTAAATAACTGTTGTATTCCTCTGGTGTAAACGGGGCCACAGTGTGCTGTGCTGTATTTCAGAGTTGTGTCAGTGTTCGTAGTGGGCCACGCACTGGTGGGTTCTATGTGTATTAGTGACTTTGTACCGTTGTGTGAAGGGGTTCTTTTCCACGAGTAGTTCTGGTTGTGGTTATGTGACTTGAGTTGGTAGTGTTTCAGACAGTAGATAATGTTAATGGTGATGATTGTTTAAAATTGTTCTTCAATTAAGGTTTTAAAATAGGTTTGCCCAATGCAAATGCTTCCATGTGAGTTAAATGTGATTAAAATGACCAATTAATTTAATGTTCAATAAACCATTTACCAGGAAACATGTTTCCAGAATAAGTTTAATACTAGTTAGATACTTGTTTAATAACCCTTGTATGTCGAGTCTTCTTCAAACTCTAGTAGGCTACACCTGAGAGGGACATCTAGGTCCCTTCCTGGATATCCTTTATATCTTATATAATAATCATGAATAATTATGAAATAAAATAATGAAAGTCATTGAAAACAAGACACCAACATTTGTTTTATACTTATTTTCACAAATGGATAAACAGCAAGAAAAGATCAATTGAATTATGAGGAAGTTAATGGTTTTGAAAAAAAACAGCACAAAACACTATCTCATAAAACCCAGCAGCTCTCTCTCTCTGGTGTAACCAGGGTTGAGGGGCTATTCAAAGTTTAGTTAACAAATTTTAACTTAATTCACAAATGTCTTCCAAGTTTTTTAAACTTAGAACATGCAGTAGGCCTACCAAATCACGATGATACATCGTCATGAATCATCATGTATCATCATGATTAATCATTACACCAACATGAGTTTTTATTATTTTTTAATAAACTGAAAAGCAAAAGAAAAATTCAATTGTGACAATGCTGATGGTTGTGTGATAAAACACAAACCACAAACCACTTCCTCCTAAACCGACTTATAAAGAAGACGCAGTAGGCCTACCCCCCATCACATCACACCCCAGACAGCTCTCTGTCTTGGGCTTTGGCCATTACAAATCAGTCGGGACAATGGAGGACATCTACGCCAACGTTGACATGCTTAAACCTTCGACAGCTTCACCAAACCACCCAGGTAAAACTAGTACAGATCATAACGATGACAACATCCATAAAATTAACAATGATGATATAATTATATTTTTCCTCTAGTGTGATATTTATTTGTGTGAAACACAAACAGGTGTAGCGTCTTCCTCTCTCTGTTTGTTTCTGGACCCAGGTCCCCTGAGACCCAGAGCGATGGGAACAGGGAGGAGTTGGTCGAGACCTGCGTTACTTGGTCTGGGGCTTCTGTGTGTTATTCTTCTGGCTGGACTCCTGGTCCTTGGTTTACGATGTGAGTTTGGTTCTCGTTCATGAATAAACACCACGGTCTGAATCATTGAGGACATCCTTAAAACCTTTTTTAAATCCAAATCTATTCAGACGGGAGTTTTGGATAAACTGATTTAAAGATTTTTGTTTCTAAAGTTTCACTAAACATCAGATTTGAATCTTTGTCTAGTCCAGTTTGTGTGTGTGTGTGTGTGTGTGTGTGTGTGTGTGGGGGGGGGGGGTCCTGTTTAAACTGTAGCTGAGACACAGCTAGTTTCTGTGGTTTAAAATTAGTGAGTATATGAATGTCTCTTCATAATTTCAGATTCCCACAGTACAGGAGCTCTCTGTGATCCAGTCTGAATTGACAGAGCGACAGAAGGAACTCTACGCTGCTGGAGGAGAGAAACCAGCAGAATTCAAGCCTCTTCTCCCTAAAGCAGAGGTTTGATGAACTGCAGAAGGAGAACATCAAAATGAGTGAGCGTTTGCATGTAACTGTAGCGACGCTGGCTTCGTGTGTTGGTCGACCCAGAGCAGAAAGAGCCTTGAAAAGCAAAACCTTGATACGTTTGTCTAGATCCTAAACAACTCTTTTCAAAATGTTCATGAGTATTTCTTGCATTTGTTGAAGCCTTGCTCTGCTGTGTCTCTGCTGATATGTTCTGGCAATTGCAGCACGTTTTGGGCAAAAATGCCGTTCAACGTCACAGTTTTTCTAGTTTGATAGTTTCTCACCACTGGCAGACTTTACTTCATTTTTGTGTTGAAGCCATATGAAAGCTCAGAAAACAGACTCAATGCTCTTGCTGAGATAATGGTTACTGTCAGGCGTGTTCCAGCACCTGGGACCATTCCACACATTTACACTGATAAATATATATATATAATATTTTTAAACAGGCCTATTATCATTTTTGGTGTGTAGCGTTTTTAATATTTGAGAATGTATAAATAGGATACCTATAGATAGAGCCAGGGGTTCCTGCCCCCTGTACTGGTGCATCATAATGGGCTAGTATAGCTTATGTGGCTTGTGTAGGGCTTATGTAACAGCTGTACTGCTGGAATAGGGGATTGGGATCGGCTCATTTAGTCCCTACTTTACCTCACAGACAAAAGGTGCCCAGAGGGATGGAGGAAGTTTGAGAATTCCTGCTATCATCACTCGGACCAGCGGAATTCCTGGAATAACAGCAGGAAGGATTGCATGGAGCGAGGAGGTGATCTGGTGGTTATAGACAGCTCCCAGGAACAGGTAACAACCCCCAGTTTGAGAACCTCTGATGGGGTTCACATATAGTTCCTTTTAAACCAATGGAATTCAGTCCTCTTTAAGTGAATCAAAAAGTGGACCAACTGAAAAATAACCTATAGTCTTTATGTTCACAATGGCAGCTGTCCTAAAGGAAAACTCAGTTCTCTCTTTGATACACTTGAGCTCTGATGGGGTCTCAGTGGATCAGTGGATCTTGGTGTACATGCTAACATTAAGTTAAATTAGGACTTAAGGGAGCAATCAATACAGAACATATAATTAGTAATTGTTTGTTTTGCTTAATGTGTTCAAACAGAAGTTCCTCTCAGACTATAAGTACACTTTTTGGATTGGTATGAGTGACTTGGAGCAGGAAGGGACCTGGAAATGGGTTGATGGAGCACCACTGATTCTAAGGTGAGAGAGAACCAACTCTAAGGTGAGAGAGAGAGAGAGAGGGAGAGAGAGAGAGAGAAAGAGAGAGAGAGAGAGAGAGACTATTCTGGTCATAAACCAACCAATAATTCAAATTCGAATTGTTATATTTTATTTATTGAATTATCTGAATTGTTTCATTATACAAAGGAAATATGTCCCCAATCTGTTTCTCTGTAAGCTACTGGGAAAACAGTCAGCCTGATAATGGCAAGAACGATCCAAAATATGGGGAAGAAGACTGTGCTCATCACTATCTTTACGGACTCATCAAGTGGAATGACATTTCCTGTGACTCCAAGCTACGATGGATCTGTGAAAAATCTGCAGAAGACGCACAGATCTCAATGGCTCAATAATCAGTGTTTATGGGTTGTCGTTGCTGGCTTGCATTTGTGTATTTTAATATCAGGATTCTGAAAATCTCATGTACCTTATTGATAGTTTGGCGTGTGCAGCAGTCATCGCTACAGTAGTTGTTGTCCCCTGGTCCTAATGCCTGCTGAGTTTTACGATAGAAAAATTCTCTCATTCTCTTTATGAATGGTGTTGAATTAAGTTGAATTCCACTTTTGAATAATATTAATAGTAATACTAAAAACTAAGTCCATTTATTTTTAGGATGACTCAATCACTCAACATGGCTCCTCAATGTATTTGAAAAAAAAATCATTAAATAATCGTCTAAAAAATAAATTAGGTAAATACCATTTACTTCCCAATGGTTGAACACTTACTTTCTTCAAATATGCAAATGTAGTACGTTATCGAGTTGAAGGACCACTGAAGTTCCCTAAATATATCTTCATAAATATATATTTAATATATATATATATATATATTTAATATATAAATACATATATATTCATAAATATATATTTAGAGAGAAGGGAAGTAATCCCATGGTACCTAAAAGCATACGTAATCTTGATAACTAATGTAGTCTTTGACTTTCAGATAGGACAGAAGGAAACTGACAGGTGACTATCATGAAGGATTGCCCACTGACAGCAGCAGTGTGATTATGTTGAGTGTTATTTTAGGAAATCCAATGCAAATAAATGGAATTGAATAGATCTTTCTGGTTACAATTCCTATGCAATCTGCACTCATTAATTTACACATATTATATATTCAACGCTGTGTGATTACAAAGGGCAGACATATCACTTTGACATCTGCTATTGAAAAGGGTACATTAAATCACAGCCAGCCAGGACACATTCAAATATAATATATATGTATATTGTATGTATCTTGTCTTTCTACTATGAACTTATTTATCACAATTAGTTATATACATCGAATAATAATGTGAAGCAGCTTGTCTGTGCCCTTTCCTCCTGTGTTGTCCTTGCATGAAGTCTCCACCACGTTTTCCTGTGCTGCATGGGGATGCTCCAAACGCACAGAGAAAGGAGTACAGATGTACAAATGGTTGGATCAATCTAACTAATCAAAGATTACAATGACAAAAAATACGTGAAGTTATCATATTCAAACACTGCAATTGCATTGTTTCACAAACGAAGACCACACCATTGATGTTTGATTTATTCAAAAGAACAGAGAAATGCTTGAAAAAGATAGACAAAACTGATTTGTGTGTAAGAAGTAAACTGCCTTGAAAATACGTTCAGCTGTGTGGGGTCTAAAAACTGAAGTCAGCCACCATCTGTGCCGCCGGCTTATGGACCACCCTGAAGTTAAACGGCTGTAGCGCCAGATACCACCGGGTAATCCACAAGTTGGTGTCTTTCATGCGGTGGAGCCACTGCAGGGGGGCGTGGTCCGAACAGAGGGTGAACGGGCGCCCCAGGAAGTAGTAACGCAGGGCGTCGACTGCCCACTTGATCGCTAGACACTCCTTCTCCACTGTGCTGTACCTCCCCTCTCCTCTCCCCTTACGGCTGAGGTACAGCACCGAGCGGTCCGCGCCCTCCACCTCCTGGGACAACACGGTCCCCAGCCCTCTGTTTAATGCGTCCATCTGCAAGACAAAAGGAAGCTCAAAGTTAGGAGTGTGCAAGAGCGGCTTCCCGCAGAGAGCCTTTTAAACCGTCTCAAATGACGCCTGGCACTGCTTGGTCCTCTGGACCGGATCTGAGGCACCCTTTCGGGTGAGGTAGGTCAGGGGGCTGGTCGGCTCTGAGAAGGTGGTGATGAACCGTTTGTAGTAGCCCGCCAGCCCCAGGAACGCCCTCACCAGTTTTTTGGTCTCAGGCCGTGGACCGCCTCGGTCTTCTCCACCTGCGGGCGCACCTGCCCGCCACCCAAGCGGTACCCCAGACACTGTACCTCCCTCCGTCCAATCACGCACTTCCTTGGGTTGGCCGTGAGCCCCGCTCGCCTCAGTGGCTCGAGCACAGCTGCCACCCGCTGGATGTGCTGCTGCCAGGCGTCACTATGAATAATGACATCGTCAATGTAGGCAGCCGCATATCCAGCGTGCGGACGCAGCACCCGGTCCGTGAGACGCTGGAAGGTGGCAGGGGCTCTGAACAGCCCAAAAGGAAGCGTCCAGAATTGGAACAAACCGTACGAAGTGGAGAAGGCAAACTTTTGCTTAGACTCTGGAGATAAGGGAATCTGCCAGTAGCCCTTGGTTAAATCCAGCGTCGTAAAAAAACGACCCGTGGCATTGGATCGAACTTTGACACGCTATTCACCTTGCGGTAGTCCACACAGAACTGAATGGACCCATCGGACTTGCAAACGAGCACGAGTGCGCAAAGGCGCCCCTCCCTCCTTCACTAACCCCCCGAAGCCCGACCAATCAGTGCGTAATAGCAGGGGGCGCGATTGGCGGGAACTAACCGCGGCCTTGACTTTATGCTTTTTCCCATCCCAACGAATTTCCACGGTCACCACTGGATATTTGGGCACATCGCCTTGAATACACTTTATCTCCACCCACGATGCTTCCACCAGTGCCCCTGGTCGAACCAGTCTTTGGTGGATCAGGGTTTGACAACTCCCCGAGTCCAACAACGCATGATAGATACTCCCTTGCATCCTTATCGGAATGCAGTACCTACCCTCGTGATCGGGAGAGGAGGCCGACGGCGTCGCAACCCGGACCACCTGCCCCGCCTCCATCTGGGGGCACTCCCACTGCCTGTGTCCGGGCTGGCCGGACCGCCAACATTCCTGTCCCGCCGGATGAGGGGCTCTCTGCAGGCTCGGGGTCCCAGAGGCTGAGGCCCGGCAGGTTGGACCTGGGATGGGGAACCTGTGGCGGTGTCTGGGGTGCAAGAGGGTGGGTGTTGGTGCGGTTGTGGGGTTGTGGGGTGTGTTCCCGGGCGCTTCCGGGGTTCTCTGTGGGCTGGGGACCGGTCGGACAGGGGGTGTGGATGGACCATCTGCCCCCGCTCTGGGCCCGGCGGGACAGCGACACATTGTCCTCCGCCAGGGTGATGGCAGCCTCCATGTCGGTGGGCTGATGGCACTGGACCCATTTGGCCGTGGCTGGGGGTAGGCCCTCGATGAATTGATCCAGCGCCACCTGGTCCACCACCTGCCGGCTGCTCCGCTCCTCTGGCCGGAGCCACCGTACCGCGGCATCCACCAGCTGGTGAGCGTAGGCAAAGGTTCTAACCACGTCCTCCATACTCATTTCCTTGAAACGCCGCCGGTGGCCCTCTGGAGGCAGCCCGTGGCGGTCCAGAATCCCCCGCTTCACTGTGGCGTAGTCCCCCCATACGGTGGCGGGCAGCCCGTGGGCGGCGGTAAGGGCAGCTCCTGTCGGGAGGGGCAGCAGCCAGAGGGCCCACTCCGCCTCCTGCCACTCACACGCCGCCGCCGCCGCCGTCCCCTCAAATACCTCGAGATAGGCCTCCACATCGTCCTGGGGGGACATTTTTGGCAGTGCGATCTGCATCCGCTGGGTCTCCGCCCCGCCAAGGGGCCGGCCGGCCACCATGGGCTGCAAGAGCTGCCGGAGTGCCGTCTGCTCCTCGGCGTGTTGGGTGGCGATCTCCGGGAACGCCTGGGTCTGCTGTCAGTGGGCCAGGATGAAGCCTTCCTGAGTCTCCACGATCCGGCGCAGAGCCTGGGTCAGTGGCTCCTCCATGTCTTCCTCAGGATCCCTGTTCCTTGGAATGTGTTTATATTTTTAATGCACTCTTTTCATAACAGGACAAATACAAAAATATAAATAAAGTGCAACACACACATGCATTCCCAGAGCTGCACCCACACTAGTCCACACTGGAACACTGGAGCTGTGCAGCTTAGTACCCTCACCCAGGGACCAGTCAGTACAACCAGCCTTTTAACTTGCAGCCTGTGAAACCAGCTGGTAGAATAATAGCAATAATTTCAAAGAACCTCTGATAGGTAGATCATCTTACAATAAAGGCCAATTTAATCTTAATGCAACAAAAAATGAACAGCACAGCCAATTCGTGTTGAATTGACTGTACTGTACTGTACTGCTGATGGACTGGAAGGCGCTTGGCACGCTTGTCACGTCCGCCCCTATGGATGAAAACTTCTGAAACTGTACTTTCTTTATTTCACATGCTGAACATTATATCCTCTTGGGCCCATTATGTCCGTCATGGTAGATTTTGCTGTGTGGTGAACATTTCTTGAAAGCTTTAAAAAATGTCTTCTTCAGAACCGTAGCTTCCAATGAAAAACGGATTCATATTCATGATATATGGACGTGTCTGATGTTAAATGTAACAGAGATTTTTGATTAATTAAATTATCAAACATTATACCAACCACAAGTCAGCTTCGGAAGGGAACAGAACCTGAAACTTGGCATGCACATAGAGGACACCTTCCTAAACAGGTGACAAAAGTCTGGTGACGATATCTCAATCCATGACGGCACAGTATCAATTAAAGTCCTTGCTGTTAAGCGTAATGCACCACTTTGCCAGCAGGTGGCAGGATATCACTCATAAACGGCATCTACTATTAAACCTGTGTATGTGTGTGTGTGTGTGTGTGTGTGTGTGTGTGTGTGTGTGTGTGTGTGTGTGTGTGTGTGTGTGTGTGTGTGTGTGTGTGTGTGTGTGTGTGTGTCTCTGTGTGTGTGTGTCTATGCCTTTGTGTGTGTCTCTCTGTATTGTGTGTGTGTGTGTGTTTGCGTGTGAGTGTTGGTTATGAAAGTACAAAAAAACTGTGCTGAAGAACTAAGATGGTGGATATTGCAGCACTTTTCCAGCAGTTGGCAAAATATCACAGAAAACGACATCTACTATCAAACCTGTGTGTGTGTGTGTGTCTCTCTCTGTCAGTTTTCTTATATTTCAAAGTATAGAAATTTGAAAAATAGAATTGGATGCATTGGTTTGAAATTTGCCCAAGGTCTCGCTTCAAGCACATAGAGGACAACTTCCTTAACATGTGAAAAAAGTTTGGTGTCGATATCTCATTCCATGATGTCACAGTGTTAATTAAAGTCATTGCTCTGAAGCATAATGCACCATTTCGCCAGCTGATGGCAGAATATCACACAATAACTGCATCTATTATGAAACCACTGTGTCTGTGAGTGTCTGTGAGTGTGTGTGTGTGTGTGTGTGTGTGTGTGTGTGTGTGTGTGTGTGTCTCTCTCTCTATCTGTCTGTGTGTGTCTGTGCCTTTGCGTTGTTTCTCTCGATGTCTTTGTGTGTCTGTCTTTTTCTTTGTGTGTGCATGTCTGGTTCTTTATATTTAAAAATATAAAACATTTAAAAATAGAATTGGATGCATTGGTTTGACGTTCGCCTATCCAAACCGAGGCTTCTCTACAACGCAGGCTGGGCCATAATGGGGTACACACATCATTTCTCAATAGTCAGTGTTGAAGGTGGCTGTTGACACTGTATACTTTAGAAACATAGATGGTGATTATTTTGATGTGTTTACTTCCGGTAAACAGGTTTATAAGGCATACAAAGGCAATTTGACCACACCAACCAAGCTCACTATATCTGCCACGTAGGGAAGACTGATCCTTCTCAAAATATAGTGCAATTTTCTTTGGCAGATATACAAAAAAGCCAGTGCCTCACCAGCCACGAACCTCACGTCACTGGTTCCATCCTCTGTGTGGAGAAAGTCCAGCTCCGGTTGTGAGGGAAACCCCATAGCTGGGATTTTCTCCAGCCCAGTGGCAAATGTAAGGACATCTCCCAGGCTCAGTGGTGTTTCTCCAGCTGTCAAATTTTTTTTTTTGCCATCAACGAACTTGTAATAATGTAAAGAAAACTAACAGTTATTTTAATGTTTAAATTATAATAAATTAGGTGAATATTGCACTCTTGAATAGACTAGACTATTGACGTGTTTTTGTGTTGGTCTGAACAACAGCACATGAACAACACAAAGTAGCATCATGTGCACACAGACAACACCACTTGTCCTCTGCAAGAGTTAGCTACTGATAGACATTTGTGTTTCACTCTCTGAATCTGTAAATGTAAGGAAAAGTAAAAGAAGAGATAAACTGGGAGGTGAGAATCACACTGGCAGGTGGAGGGTAATGCACTGGCAGGTGGACGTGGTTGCACTGGGAGGTGAAGGTAACACTGGCAGGTGGAGGTAATGCACTGGCAGGTGGACGTGGTTGCACTGGCAGGTGGAGGTAATGCACTGGCAGGTGGACGTGGTTGCACTGGCAGAGTCAGTATTTGCCAGCAACTCCTGAAATGATCAGACAATCAGTATTCTTTACTTACTTAGATGTGCAGTGCTGCTCAAAGTGTTGTAGTACTCATGTTCAGATTTTTGTGACTCGGTTTTGTATGGGAAATCTAGCAAACAAGCAAGCTTTCTCACCATCCTACAGTCAGTGGTAATACACATTAACAAAGACAATGATAATCAAGTTCTGCACTCAGATTCTAACATGGTGACGCAGACGTTAAGTGACTCCAACATTGTAACACACACACACACATCTGGACTTGGTTTGCTTAGCAGCCACAGCACATACAATGTACATTGCCCATCAATCCCATTATCTATTATGGCACCTGTGCAGCTGCTGTAGATGGAGTTAGGTGACATCACCGGCTGCAAAGAACATATCTCAGTTGTCATCTCATCAGTCCCGGCAAAAGCCACAAGATGCTGCAGGAAAACATCGGATAATTTTTCCCTCACAATGAAAGAAAGGTTTTTGATTATTGGATGACTACAGATAACAATTACCTGGAATGGCTGAGACACATCAAATCTCCTGCGAATTGTTCTCCCCTCTGGGTACTTGAACTGTATCGCCACACCAACATCAGGCTCCTCTACAGAGTTGATGAGGCTAATTCTATCTAGTATCGCCTTAACATGGTAATGGAAACGTTCAAATTCGATCCAATGTAATGAATGACGTTCAACATAAATGAGCTCATGTTTGTAATTCATCATGCTCAGTATGTTTCTTTCTCCAGCGCTGCTCGCCATCCCCAATTTGTCTCATCTCCTATTGTAATAAATAAAATAAAATGTCATTACATTAGGAAAGTCTGTTAATAACTACAAATGTAAACATTTACCATAATTCCCAGCAAGTGAATTAATGTTCTTGTCCTTGATCAATTTGAGGAGAGCGAGTGTATTCATTGTCCTGCTGTTGGCTCAACTCTCTCCATGCCTTCAAATTCTACAATATAAAAGTTATTATTTTTCTAAGCCACCTGGTGGTATTTACACATAAGTTGTATGGAGAATATGGTCATTCATTTATTTCATACAAATGTCTAATAACAACAACATCAATACATTTTTCATCAGATCAGATCTATCTTCGCCGACCCTTTACTGACTGTCATAAAATTGCTCATTTCTTTGTTAATACCTAATAACACATAGTTAAGCACAATTCTTTATCCAGTACCATTACACCCAGAAAACTAATATATGGCACAGTATCTCTGACCATCGGCACTGAAGTGACACATTTCAGAGCATATTTACTTTTAAAAACACATTTAATACATCATTGTCTCGCAAACCGATTACCATATTTTCTGTGGTTTACCCCTCGAATGTAAGAACTTACGTTTTGAGAATCAGCATTGCTGTTATCTGCAGGGACTTCTGCGTTGATGGCATCTTCACGGACTTCCTGTAAAATACAGAAGAAGAATCCTGGGTCCTGCATCTACATTTGAATGCTTACATTTACTTCACTTAACACTGAAATATTTAGGCTGCATTTTGAATTACAGTTTCCTCTTCTGGGACCGGATCTCTGACCTGAAAAAAAGGAACTAAATAGTTGAGTCATGCAAGTCATTGTAAAGGATTCGGCGCCCAGAGATCAGTCGAGGTTGTTGTAGGGACGCTGACCATTTATTTAGCCCTTGGTGACGCTGGTTCACAGCTATGCTGCAGCAAACATAAACAAGACAGTAGCAAATATTCAGAGCTGGGGAAAGTCATTGCTTCAAAGCACACTCTTCCAGTTCAATACTAGTTGGGGGAGACATGATTTAAAGCTTGTTATTACAATTGTTAATTCATATACTTACAGTTGGTCTAATGTAGATGGAGGAGCGGCCAACATCAGGACATGCAGAGGGGCACAAGGAGGCTAAATTGAGCAGAATAATCCGTCTTTGCCTGTCCACTTTGGCCAGGCTGAATTCAGGATCCCGAACTTGAGGGAATTCTTACCTAATTGTCTCAATAAATTCTGTCTCTGACAACGATAGGGGCACCACCAATATTTTAAGTGCTGTCCCAGCTACATAGAAAGACAAGAAGAAACACAAAGGTGTGGGCAAGAAAATGCACACCTACATACACACACACACACACTCACAAACGTGTGTATGTGTTTGTGTGTGCGTGTGTGTGTGTAGGTGTGCGGGCATCCTGAGGCTTAGCGATGCTGCTAGGGTCTGCAGGGGATAAGGATGGCGGGGTAACCTAATTTTAGCACACACTCCACAAACATATGTATTGGAAGGGTGTGTGTGGGCTAAGCCTAAAGAAGCATCTTGTTGCAGATGTGCCGAGCGCTGGCGTGCCGTGAAGCGAGCGGTGGACTGGGTGCGCTGGGCCGACCACCAGTACCCATGCATCTACAGCCGGCTGGAGTTTGGACGGAGCTGGGAGTCGTCCAGGCGCCAGCTCCTCGGCTATGAGCAGCCCCCGGCCGCCTCACCCCTCAGCGGGCTCATCCCCTGGAGGGCCTCGCCCCTCCTGGAGGTCCAGTGAAACCAAGACAAGACGCTGAATGATTAGAGGTTTCACAGGTTCACTGCAAACTCACACAGGAAATCCCCATCTCACGCATTTAGCACACGACTTCACACATACTTGCATTGCAACTTTTGTTAATTCCACTTTGCAACAACCATAGTACAAAAAGTACACTCAGACCAAGTAGTCAGTGGTAATCTTGGCAATCCCAACAACTGGACCTGAACTGAACCATTTTCAACTGGTTTGCAGTGCAGATTCATTTTGCATGTCATCACAGGCCCTGTTTACACAAGCGTTCAAAACCCGATTTCAAATGTTTTATGCAAAGAAAGATGTCTTCTCAATCTGAAATGATGTGAATTCGATTCCTAGTGTAATTCAATTATCAAACATGATTCACAACATTATCCATAGTAATGTAATCTAACACAGACACTCCTCCATTTCTCCGATTATTTTGGAAAACTGAAATTTGTCATATCTAGTGGGAATCCCTTGTAAACTACACCTTTGTCTATACAGGCTCAAACAATTGTGAGTGCGTTGTGCCGTTGTTTTAAACAGATGAAGTTTTAAATCTAGGTTAAATAACTGTTGTATTCCTCTGGTTTAAACAGGGCCACAGTGTGCTATGCTGTATTTCAGAGTTGTGTCAGTGTTCGTAGTGGGCCACGCACTGGTGGGTTCTATGTGTATTAGTGACTATGTACAGTTGTGTGAAGGGATTCTTTTCCATGAGTAGTTCTGGTTGTGGTTATGTGACTTGAGTTGGTAGTGTTTCAGACAGTAGATAATGTTAATGGTGATGATTGTTTCAGATTGTTCTTCAATTAAGGTTTTGAAATAGGTTTGCCCAATGCAAATGCTTCCATGTGAGCTAAATGTGATTAAAATGACCAATTAATTTAATGTTCAATAAACCATTTACCAGGAAACATGTTTCCAGAATAAGTTTAATAATAGTTAGATACTTGTTTAATAACCCTTGTATGTCGAGTCTTCTTCAAACTCTAGTAGGCTAAACCTAAGAGGGACATCCAGCTCCCTTCCTGGATATCCTTTATATCTTATATAATAATCATGAATAATAATGAAATAAAACAATGAAAGTCATTGAAAACATGACACCAAAATTTGCTTCATACTTATTTTCACAAATGGATAAACAGCAAGAAAAGATTAATTGAATTATGAGGAAGTTGATGGTTTTGAAAAAAACTGCACAAAACACTTCCCCATAAAACCCAGCAGCTCTCTCAAAGTTTAGTTAACAAACGTCAACTTAATTCACAAATGTATTCAGAGTTTTTTAAATTTGGAAAGAACACGCAGTAGGCCTACCAAATCACAATGATACATCGTCATGAATCATTATGTATCATCATGATAAATGAAAAAAGACACCAACATGAGTTTTTATTATCTGTTTAGTAAATGGATAAATAGAAAAGAATGCAACATTAGCATCAACAACAATGCTGATTGTTGTGTGATATAAAACCACAAACCACTTCTTCCTAAACCGACTTATAAAGAAGACCCAGTAGGCCTACCCCCATCACATCACACCCCAGACAGCTCTCTGTCTTGGGCTTTGGCCATTACAAATAATCAGTCGGGACAATGGAGGACATCTACGTCAACGTTGACATGCTTAAACCTTCGACAGCTTCACCAAACCAGCCAGGTAAAACTAGTACAGATCATAACGATGACAACATCCATAAAATTAACAATGATGATATAATTACATTTTTCCTCTAGTGTGATGTTTATTTGTGTGAAACACAAACAGGTGTAGCGTCTTCCTCTCTCTGTTTGTTTCCAAACCCAGGTCCCCTGAGACCCAGAGCGATGGGAACAGGGAGGAGTTGGTCGAGACCTGCGTTACTTGGTCTGGGGCTTCTGTGTGTTATTCTTCTGGCTGGACTCCTGGTCCTTGGTTTACGATGTGAGTTTGGTTCTCGTTCATGAATAAACACCACGGTCTGAATCATTGAGGACATCTTTAAAACCTTTTTTAAATCCCAATCTATTCAGACGGGAGTTTTGGATAAACTTATTCAAAGATTTTTGTTTCTAAAGTTTTACTAAACATCAGATTTGAGACTTTGTCTAGTCCAGTTTGTGTGTGTGTGTGTGTGTGTGTGTGTGTGTGTCTGTGGGTCCTGAATAAACAATAACTGAGACATAGCGAGTTTCTGTGGTTTAAAATTAGTATTTATAGAGATATGAATGTCTCTTCATAATTTCAGATTCCGTCACAGTACAGGATCTCTCTGTGATCCAGTCTGAATTGACAGAGCGACAGATTGAACTCTCTACCTTGGTGGAGGAGAGAAACCAGCAGAATTCAAGCCTCTTCACCCTAAAGCAGAGGTTTGATGAACAGCAGAAGGAGAACATCAAAATGAGTGAGCGTTTGGAATGTAACTGTAGCTACGCTGGCTTCGTGTGTTTGTCGACCTAGAGCAGAAAGAGCATTGAAAAGCAAAACCTTGATACGTTTGTCTAGATCCTAAACAAACCTTTTCTAAATGTTCATGAGTATTTCTTGCATTTGTTGAAGCCTTGCTCTGCTGTGTCTTTCTGTGTAGTTCTGCGATGGCTTTTCCCCAGCATCCCCATCACGATATGTTCTGGCAATTGCAGCATGTTTTGGGCAAAAAAGCCATTCATTGTCAGAGTTTTTCTAGTTTGATAATTTCTCACCACAGATGAGACATTCTAAAAATGTTTTCCCTCACAGACTGTACTTCATTTTTGCGTTGAAGCCATATTAAAGCTCAGAAAACAGACTCAATGCTCTGGCTGAGATAATGGTTACTGTCAGGCGTGTTCCAGCACCTGGGACCATTCCACACATTTACACTGATAAATATATACATATATATATTTATATAATGTTTTTGAATAGGCCTATATATATTTTATTTCATAATTTGTGGTGTAGCGTTTTTAAGATTTGAGAATGTATAAATAGGATACCTATAGATAGAGCCTGGGGTTCCTGCCCCCTGTACTGGTGCATCATAAAGGGCTAGTATAGCTTATGTGGCTTGTGTAGGGCTTATGTAACAGCTGTACTGCTGGAATAGGGGATTGGGATTGGCTCATTTAGTCCCTACTTTACCTCATAGACAAAAGGTGCCCAGAGGGATGGAGGAAGTTTGAGAATTCCTGCTATCATCACTCGGACCAGCGGAATTCCTGGAATAACAGCAGGAAGGATTGCATGAAGAAAGGAGGTGATCTGGTGGTTATAGACAGCTCCCAGGAACAGGTAACAACCCCCCCCCCCCCCCCCCCCCGAAATACACTCCCCCCACCTCTGATGGTTTTCACATATTGTTCCTTGTAAACCAATGGAATTCAGTCCTGTTTAAGTGAATCAAAAAGAGGACCAACTGAAAAATAACCTATAGTCTTTATGTTCACATTGGCAGCTGTTCTAAAGGAAAACTCAGTTCTCTCTCTGATATACTTGACCTCTGATGGATCAGTGGATCAGTGGATCTTGATGTACATGCTAACATGAAGTTAAATTAGGACTTAAGGGAGCAATCAATACAGAAAATATAATGACTAATTAGTAATTGTTTGTTGTGTTAATGTGTTCCAACAGAAGTTCCTCTCTAAGTATAAGGCAGATCATTGGATTGGTCTGAGTGAGTTGGAGCAGGAAGGGACCTGGAAATGGGTTGATGGAGCACCACTGATTCTAAGGTGAGAGAGAGAGAACATACCCTAAGGTGAGAGAGAGAGAGAGAGAGAGAGAGAGAGAGAGAGAGAGAGAGAGAGAGAGAGAGAGAGAGAGACTCTTCTGGTCATGAACCAACTCAAACTAATGTGATCAATACGCAATATGTTAATAATTCAGATTGTTATATTTTATTTATTGAATTATCTGAATTGTTTCATTATACAAAATAAATGTTTTCACAATCTGTTTCTCTGTAAGCTACTGGGAGAAACGTCAGCCTGATAATGGCAACAACGTTCCAGAACACGGGGACGAAGACTGTGTCCATATCATAGGACATGTCAAGTGGAATGACATTTCCTGTGATGCCAACCTACAATGGATCTGTGAAAAATCGACAGAAGACGCGCAGATCTCAATGGCTCAATAATCAGTGTTTATGGGTTGTCGTTGCTGGCTTGCATGAGTGTATTTTATAATCAGGACTCTGAAAATGGCATGTACCTTATTGATAGTTTGGCGTGTGCAGCAGTCATCGCTACAGTAGTTGTTGTCCCCTGGTCCTAATGCCTGCTGAGTTTTATGAGAGAAATATACCCATTCTCTTTATGAATGGTGTTGAATTAAGTTGAATTGCACTTTTGAATAATAATAATATTAATACTAAAAACAAAATACATCCATTTGTAGGATGACTCAATCACTCAACATGGCTCATTGAAAATAATCATTAAATAATTGTCTAATAAATAAATTAGGTAAATGCCATTTACTTCCCAATGGTTGAACACTTACTTTTTACACAAAACATGGAAATGTAGTACGTTATTTAGTTGAAGGACCGCTGAAGTTCCCTAAATATATCTTCATAAATATATATTTAGAGAAAGGGAAGGAACGTTTCAAAATACAGATTAGATTAGTTTTCTACCATTTCTTTAATTCATGGTGGTTTCAGTAATCCCATGGTACCTAAAAGCATACATAATCTTGATAACTAATGTCATCTTTGACTTTCAGATAGAACAGAAGGAAACTTACAGGTGACTATCATCAATGATTCTCCACTGACAGCAGCAGCGTGATGATGTAGAGTGTTATTTTAGGAAATTGTAGAAGTTAGATCAAAATCCACAGCAAGTTTCCAGTCTGATTATTTCAAAAAGACAGTGGAGTCAATACTTCACGCTCAACACTTTATTTGTGGGCTCACGCAGGAAACCCTTAACAACCACCAGAGTCCTTCCGTGGTCACAAAAGTCCCTGCTTAATTCTGCTTGTAAAATCCTGCGTACTCTCCCATTATTCTCGTCCCATGCTTTTCCCATTAACGTTTTTTCATTTATCAAAAAACACAGTAACTCAAAGCACATGACAAGGGCGGGGCTCTCGGTTACCTCCAAATATTACCTGTTATCATACAAAAAGGTGTAACCCACAGATTGCTATTGGGTTACTGGTATTCAAACGAGCCAATCACAAACCGCCTAAACTCTCTCAAGGCTAAAGACTTGGCAGGGTGTGATACCTGGGCCAGATGGGCCCCCGACCTGTTGATCTGAAGGGGGTCTGTCGTTGGGCTGTGAGACAAGGGAAGGGCCATTAGGTTTGGAGATAGACGTCTGGCAAGGAGACTACACATTAATAGTTTGAACAACTCCTCAAGTGTAGTGGAGGGATGGTGGCCGATGTTTGGCAGGGAGGGGGATTAATAACAGAATAAAGGTAAATACACATTTATCAACTAAAAGTGGGGGTCAGAGAAAGGGATCTGGCAGGGAGGGGCGTGAGGGCAGGGAGGGGGATTAATACCGATGTTTGGCAGGGAGGGGGATTAATAAAATTATGATGGTAAATACACACAGACCAACCAAAAGTGGGGGTCAGAGACAGGGATCGGATCTTGGGCTGCAAGACAAAAAAATGGACCACTAACACCGACCCCTCGGTTGCTCCATTGCTCAATTGCTTTAAGAACAAAAGGGGTTTAGAGACAGACGTCCGGCAGGGAGGAGGATGAGAACACGATAAAGGTAAATATACTGTACATATCAACTTAGACTGAAGTTCAGAGAAAGGGATTTGGTAGGGAGGGCGAGAGGGCAGGGAAAAGCTGTCGTCAACTACCAATGGGGGCCAGAGACAGGGCTCTGGAAGGGAGGGGGGGAACAGCGTGAAGCGAAGCCATATCTAACTTTAACAATTAATACAATCCTCCACAAAATACAATGCAAATAAATGGAATTGAATTGATCTTTCTTGTTACAATTCTTATGCACCCTGCACTTATTAATTTACACATATATATTCTTTATTGTCCATTTTGTGATTGCAAAGGGCAGACATCAATTTGATATCTGCTATTGAAAAGGGTACATTAAATCACAGCCAGCCAGGACACATTCAAATATAATATATATGTATATTGTATGTATATTGTCTTTCTACTATGCACTTATTTATCACAATTAGTTATATACATTGAATAAAAATGTGAAGCAGCTTGTCTGTGCCCTTTCCTCCTGTGTTGTCCTTGCATGAAGTCTCCACCACGTTTTTCTGTGCTGCATGGGGATGCTCCAAACGCTCAGAGAAAGGAGTACAGATGTACAAATGGTTGGATCAATCGAACTAATCAAAGATTACAATGACAAAAAATACGTGAAGTTATCATATTCAAACACTGCAAAGGTGGTAAATATGCGCCGCTCCCCCCCTGTCAGAACGCGCAATCTCATAGTCGACATCCCCTACCCACCGTACGAAAACAAAAGCTCCTTGTAATTTTGAGCTGGATGTAGGAAGCAATACAAGTACTTTATCTCCTGGTGCGAATTGTCTCAGCCGAGTACCTCTGTTATACAGCCGCTGCTGACGTGCGGGATCTAACCGCGGCCTTAACTTGATGCTTTTTCCCATCCAACGAATTTCCACGGTCACGGTTACGAAACTGTACTTTCTTTATTTCACCTGCTGAACATTTTATCCTCCTGGTTCCATAATGTCCGTCATGGTAGATTTTGCTGTGTGGTGAACATTTCTTGAAAAAATGTCTTCTTCAGAACCATAGCTTTAAACGGATTTGATATTCATGATATTTCACGTGTCTGATCTTAAATGTAACAGAGATTTTTGATTAATTAAATTATCAAACATTATTATATCAACCACAAGTCAGCTTCAGAAGGGAACAGAACCTGAAACTTGGCATGCACATAGAGGACACCTTCCTAAACAGGTGACAAAAGTCTGGTGACGATATCTCAATCCATGACGTCACAGTATCAATTAAAGTTGTTGCTCTTAAGCGTAATGCACCACTTTACCAGCAGGTGGCAGGATATCACTCATAAACGGCATCTACTATTAAACCTGTGTGTGTGTGTGTGAGTGTGTGTGTGTGTGTGTGTGTGTGTGTGTGTGTGTGTGTGTGTGTGTGTGTGTTTGTGTGTGTGTGTGTGTGTGTGTGTGGCTCTGTTTGTGTGTGTCTATGCCTTTGTGTGTGTCTCTCTGTATTGTGTGTGTGTGTGTGTGTGTGTGTGTGTGTGTGTGTTTGTTTGCGTGTGAGTGTTGGTTATGAAAGTACAAAAAAACTGTGCTGAAGAACTAAGATGGTGGATATTGCAGCACTTTTCCAGCAGTTGACAAAATATCACAGAAAACGACATCTACCATCAAACCTGTGTGTGTGTGTGTCTCTCTCTGTCAGTTTTCTTATATTTCAAAGTATAGAAATTTGAAAAATAAAATTGGATGCATTGTTTTGAAATTTGCCCAAGGTCTCGCTCCAAGCACATAGGGGACACCTTCCTCAACATGTGAAAAACGTTTGGTGTCGATATCTCATTCCATGATGTCACAGTGTTAATTAAAGTCATTGCTCAGTAGTAATGCACCATTTCGCCAGCAGATGGCAGAATATCACACAATAACTGCATCTATTATGAAACCACTGTGTCTGTGAGTGTGTGTGTGTGTGTGTGTGTGTGTGTGTGTGTGTGTGTGTGTGTGTGTGTCTGTGTGTGTGTGTGTGTGTGTGTATGTCTCTCTCTCTCTCTCCATCTGTCTGTGTGTGTCTGTGCCTTTGCGTTGTTTCTCTCTATGTCTTTGTGTGTCTGTCTTTTTCTTTGTGTGTGCATGTCTGGTTCTTTATATTTCAAAATGGATGCATTGGTTTGACGTTCGCCTATCCAAACTGAGGCTTTACTACAACGCAGGCTGGGCCATAATGGGGTACACACATCATTTCTCAATAGTCAGTGTTGAAGGTGGCTGTTGACACTGTATACTTTAGAAACATAGTTGGTGATTATTTTGATGTGTATACTTTATAAAGGCATACAAAGGCAATTTTACCACACCAACCAAGCTCACTATATCTGCCACGTAGGGAAGACTGATCCTTCTCAAAATATAGTGCATTTTGCTTTGGCAGATATACAAAAAAGCCAGTGCCTCACCAGCCACGAACCTCACGTCACTGGTTCCATCCTCTGTGTGGAGAAAGTCCAGCTCCGGTTGTGAGGGAAACCCCATAGCTGGGATTTTCTCCAGCCCAGTGGCAAATGTAAGGATGTCTTCCAGGCTCAGTGGCGTTTCTCCAGCTATTCACTGATGGCAAAAAAATATTTTTGCCATCAATGAACTTGTAATAATGTAAAGAAAACTAAGTTATTTTACTGTTTAAATTATAATAAATTAGGGGAATATTGCACTCTTAAATAGACTAGACTATTAACATGCTTTTGTGTTGGTCTGAACAACAGCACATGAACAACTCAAAGTACCATCATGTGTACACAGATAACACCACTTGCCCTCTGCAAGAGTTAGCTACTGATAGCCATTTGTGTTTCACTCTCTGAATCTGTAAATGTAAGGAGAAGTAAAAGAAGAGATGCACTGGCAGGTGAGGATAACACTGGCAGGTGGAGGTAATGCACTTGCAGGTGGAGGTAATGTACTGGCAGGTGGAAGTGGTTGCACTGGCAGGTGGAGGTAATGCACTGGCAGGTGGACGTGGTTGCACTGGCAGGTGGAGGTAATGGACTGGTAGGTGGTCGTGGTTGTCAGTTTTCTCAGAGTCAGTATTTGCCAGCAACTCCTGAAATGATCAGACAATCAGTATTCTTTACTTACTTAGATGTGCAGTGCTGCTCAAAGTGTTGTAGTACTCATGTTCAGATTTTTGTGACTCAGTTTTGTATGGGAAATCTAGCAAACAAGCAAGCTTTCTCACCATTCTACAGTCAGTGGTAATACACATTAACAAAGACAATGATAATCAAGTTCTGCACTCAGATTCTAACATGGTGACGCAGACGTTAAGTGACTCCAACATTGTAACACACACACACACACATCTGGACTTGGTTGCTTAACAGCCACAGCACATACAATGCACAGGGCCCATCAATTCCATTATCCTTTATGGCACCTGTGCAGCTGCTGTAGATGGAGTTATGTGACATCGCCAGCTGCACAGAAAAGATCTCAGTTGTCATCTCATCAGTCCCGGCAAAAGCCACAAGATGCTGCGTGAAAATATCGAATAACCTTTCCCTCACAATGAAAGAAAAGTTCACGATTATTGGATGACTACAGATAACAATTACCTGGTGTCAGCTCCTCCCTTTTGAGACTCAGTGACTATGTGGCCTCCTGCTGGTTATTTTCTGCTTTTGTCCACCATGTGCCTACTTCTGTTGTGCCCCCGGCTCCGCCCCTCACCTGTACACCCTGCCACTGTCTGTTTCCCGCCCTTTTTCCTGCTCACCTGTTCGTCATTGTGCTAATCACTCATCCTATTTATGTCCTGTCAGTTCAGTTCAGTGTGCCCTGTATTCTGTCTGTTTGATTCCTGCCTGCTTTTTGGATTTGCCTATGGTTTTGACCTTTGCCTGCCCCTGGACTGCCCTACTGACGGTGACCTGGCTCTTTTGCTAGTTTGGATATGCATTCCTCCTGAGAAATAGGAGTTAATTGTTGTTATTGATTGAGCTGAAGACTTGCTCTGCCTCAAATAAATCTTTTGGACTTATTCTGCTTTTGGGTTTGTATTTCACAAACCTTCCTGACAACCTGGAATGGCTGAGACACATCAAATCTCCTGAGAATTGTTCTCCCCTCTGGGTACTTGAACTGTATCGCCACACCAACATCAGGCTCCTCTACAGAGTTGATGAGGCTAATTCTATCTAGTATCGCCTTAACATGGTAATGGGAACGTTCGAATTCGATCCAATGTAATGAATTACGTTCAACATAAATGAGCTCATGTTTGTATTCATCATGCTCAGTATGTTTCTTTCTCCAGCGCTGCTCGCCATCCCCATTTTGTCTCATCTCATATTGTAATAAATTTTTTTTAAATGTCATTACATTAGTAAAGTCTGTTAGTAACAAAAAATTTAAAGATTTATCATAATTCCCAGCAAGTGTGTCGTACATGCAATGTGTCTTAGATCCAGTTGAGGTTCAAGCCAAACGTTGAAGTTTCATTGAGGTATTTATTTACACAAACTGCAGCACTGACAAGAACGATGACAGGAACTAACATATCAAATAGATGTCAAGGATGAACTACATTAACTGTGACTAAACCAACCCTCCCCAACACTGACACACACCACGCTTATAAATACACATAAATGGCGCACATAAATAGTGGAAATGTATTGCGGGCTTGCCCTTAATGCAGGAGAACTGTGGTGAGTACGATGACTGAAGTTGTGACATTACTGATTTCTGCTACTGGTTGATATGAATGGATTTGACAGGGAATACAGAAAACAAAATATAAACATGCGCAAATGTCCATGCGATAGTTTAAAATAGTCTGTCGGCTTCCATGCCGTAGCACTCGGTCTGTAGCGCTGTACCAGAGGTACCACCAGTGACGATCGCTTCATCACAAAGTGACTTAATGTTCTTATCCTCGCTCTATCAATTTGAAGAGAGCGAGTGTATTCATTGTCCTGCTGTTGGCGCAACTCTCTTCATGCCTGCAAATTCTACACTATAAAACGTATACTTTTTCTAAGCCACCTGTGGGTATTTAGACATGCACTATATTGCCTATATTGACTATTCAATTCAGGTGTTGCAAACACTTCCATGGCCACAGGTGTATAAAATCAAGCACCTAGGCATGCAGACTGCTTCTACAAACATTTGTGAAAGAAAGGGTCGCTCTCAGGAGCTCAGTGAACTCAAGCATGGTACCGTGATAGGTTGCCACTTGTGCAATAAGTCTATTTGTGAAAACTGTTAGTGGTATTATAGCAAAGTGGAAGCAATTGGGAACAACAGAAACTCAGCCATGAAGTGGTAGGCCACATAAAATCACAGAGCGGGGTATACGCAGGCTGAGGCGCACAGTTTGCAGAAGTTGCCAACTTTCAGTCAATGGCTACAGACCTCCAAACTTCGAGTGCCCTTCAGATTAGCTCAAGAACAGTGCGTAGAGAGCTTCATGGAATGGGTTTCCATGGCCAAACAGCTGCATCCAAGCCTTACATCACCAAGTGCAATGCAAAGCGTCGGATGCAGTGGTGTAAAGCACACCGCCACTGGACACCAGAGCAGTGGAGACGTGTTCTCTGGAGTGACGAATCACGCTTCTCTGTCTGGAAATCCGATGGACGAGTCTGGGTATGGCGGTTGCCAGGAGAACGGTACTTGCCTGACTGCATTGTGCCAAGTGTAAAGTTTGGTGGAGGGGTGATTATGGTGTGGGGTTGTTTTTCAGGGGTTGGGCTTGGCCCCTTAGTTCCAGTGAAAGGAACTGTGAATGCTTCAGCGTGCCAAGACATTTTGGACAATTTCATGCTCCCAACTTTGTGGGAACAGTTTGGGGATGGCCCCTTCCTGTTCCAACACGACTGCGCACCAGTGCACAAAGCAAGCTCCATAAAGACATGGATCAGCGAGTTTGGTGTGGAGGAACTTAACTGGCCTGCACAGAGTCCTGACCTCAACCCGATAGAACACCTTTGGGATAAATTAGAGCGGAGACTGCGAGCCAGGCCTTCTCGTCCAACATCTGTGCCTGACCTAACAAATGTGTTTCAACAAATCCCATAAAAACACTCCTCAACCTTGTGGAAAGCCTTCCCAGAAGAGTCGAAGCTGTTATATCTGCAAAGGGTGGGCAGACTCTATATTAAACCCTACGGATTAAGAATGGGATGTCATTAACCTTCATATGCATGTAAAGGCAGGCGTCCCAAAACTTTTGGCAAGATAGTGTAAGTTATATGGAGAATATGATCATTTTTTATAAGATCAGATCCATCATCGCCGACTGTCATAACATTTACCTAATATATATTTACCTAATAGCACGTAGTTAAGCACAATTCTTTATCCAGTACCACTACACCCAGAAACCTAATATATGGCACAGTATCTCTGACCATGGGGACTGATGTGACACATTTCAGAGCATATTTACATTTAAAAACACATATTTAATACATCATTGTATCGCAAACCGATCACCATATTTTCTGTGGTTTACCCCTCGAATGTAAGAACTTACGTTTTGAGAATCAGCATTGCTGTTATCTGCAGGGACTTCTGCGTTGATGGCATCTTCACGGACTTCCTGTAAAATACAGAAGAAGACTCCTGGGTCCTACATCTGCCATTACATTTGAATGCTTAAATTGCACTTCACTTAACACTAAAATATTTAGGCTGCATTTTGACTAAGTGTTTCCTCTTTTGGGACCGATTCTCTGACCTGAAAAAAAGGAACTAAATAGTTGAGTCATGCAGGTCATTGTAAAGGATTTGGCGCCCAGAGATCAGTCGAGGTTGTTGTAGGGACGTTGACCCTACAACATTTTTATTTAGCCCTTGGTGATGCTGGTTCACAGCTATGCTGCAGCAAACATAAACAAGACAGTAGCAAATATTCAGTGCTGGGGGAAGTCATTGCTTCAAAAGCACTAGTTGGAGGAGACATGATTTAAAGCTTGTAATTACAATTGTTAATTCATATACTTACAGTTGGTCTAATGTAGATGAAGGAGTGGCCAACATCAGGACATGCTCTTATTGCAGAGGGCCACAAGGAGGCTAAATTGAGCAGAATAATCCGTCTTCGCCTGTCCACTTTGGCCAGGCTGAATTCAGGATCCCGAACTTGAGGGAATTCTTACCTAATTGTCTCAATGAATTCTGTCTCTGACAACGATAGAGGCGCCACCAATATTTTAAGTGTTATCCCAGCTACATAGAAAGACAAGAAGAAACACAAAGGTGTGGGTAAGAAAATGCACACTTACACACACACACACACACACACTCACAAACGTGTGTGTGTTTTTGTGTGTGTTTGTATGTGTGTGTGTGTGTGAGTGTGTGTGTGTGTGTGTGTGTGTGTGGGTGTGCGGGCATCCTGAGGCACAGCGATGCTGCTAGGGTCTGCAGGGGATAAGGATGGTGGGGGAATATAATTTTAGCACACACTCCACAAACATATGTATTGGAAGGGTGTGTGTGGGCTAAGCCTAAAGAAGCATCTTGTTGCAGATGTGCCGAGCGCTGGCGTGCCGTGAAGCGAGCGGTGGACTGGGTGCGCTGGGCCGACCACCAGTACCCATGCATCTACAGCCGGCTGGAGTTTGGACGGAGCTGGGAGTCGTCCACGCGCCAGCTCCTCGGCTATGAGCAGCCCCCGGCCGCCTCACCCCTCAGCGGGCTCATCCCCTGGAGGGCCTCGCCCCTCCTGGAGGTCCAGTGAAACCAAGACAAGACGCTGAATCATTAGAGGTTTCACAGGTTCACTGCAAACTCACACGGGAAATGCCCGTCTCACACATTTAGCACACGACTTCACACATACTTGCATTGCAGCTTTTGTTAATTCCACTTTGCAACAACCATAGTACAAAAAGTACCCTCAGACCAAATAGTCAGTGTTAATCTTGGCAATCCCAACAACTGGACCTGAACTGAACCATTTTCTACTGGTTTGCAGTGCAGATTCATTTTGCATGTCATCACAGGCCCTGTTTACACAAGCGTTGTGAATCGCTCTTCAAAACTTGATTTCAAATGTTTCATGCAAAGAAAGATGTCTTCTCAGTCTTAAAAGATGGGAATACGATTCTGTGGGAGTGTGTGTGGATGGTGGCTGGTTTAAGCAGCCTCACCTGGCCTGAGTCAGACTGATTGGACTCTGGGGCTGGGTGGGGCTGCACACCTGTTGCACATTGAGCAATCAGTGTGCACAGGTTAAACCAGCCACCACCACACACACTCGAGGAGAGCTCTTCGGCATGGCAGCATCGTCTGCATGTCTCATTATATGCAACCATTACAATAAACTGGATTTTCAACATCACCACCCTGTGTCCAATTGTTTGGAGGAGCCCTAAGTGGCGTGTAGTATTGGACATTGCTACACTCCACCTAGGTGACTTTCCTCGGGCTCCTCCAAACAATTGTAATGGTTGCATATAATGAGGCAGGCAGACGATGCTGCCATGCCGAAGAGCTCTCTTCGGCAGAGTGTGTGTGGTGGTGGCTGGTTTAACCTGTGCACACTGATTGCTCAATGTGCAACAGGTGTGCAGCCCCACCCAGCCCCAGAGTCCAATCAGTCTGACTCAGGCCAGGTGAGGCTGCTTAAACCAGCCACCATCCACACACACTCCCACAGATTCCTATTGTAATTCAATTATAAAACATGATTCACAACATTATCCTTAGTACTGTAAACTAACACATTACAGACACTCCTCCAATTCCGAGATTATTGTAGAAAACAGAAATTTGTCATATCAAGTAGTGATCCCTTGTAAACTACCCCTTCGTCTATACAGGCTCAAACAATTGTGAGTGCGTTGTGCCGTTGTTGTAAACAGATGAAGTTTTTAATCTAGGTTAAATAACTGTTGTATTCCTCTGGTGTAAACGGGGCCACAGAGTGCTATGCAGTATTTCAGAGTTGTGTCAGTGTTCGTAGTGGGCCACGGACTGGTGGGTTCTATGTGTATTAGTGACTTCGTACCGTTGTGTGAAGGGGTTCTTTTCCACGAGTAGATCTGGTTGTAGTTATGTGACTTCAGTTGGTAGTGTATCAGACAGTAGATAATGTTAATGGTGATGATTCTTTCAATTTGTTCTTCAATTAAGGTTTTGAAATAGGTTTGCCCAATGCAAATGCTTCCATGTGAGCTAAATGTGATTAAAATGACCAATTAGTTAAATGTTCAATAAACAATTTACCAGGAAACATGTTTCAAGAATACGTTTAATAATAGTTAGATACTTGTTTAATAACCCTTGTGTGGGAGTGTGTGTGGAGGGTGGCTGGTTTAAGCGGCCACACCTGGCCCGAGTCAGACTGATTGGACTCTGGGGCTGGGTGGGGCTGCACACCTGTTGCACATTGAGCAATCAGTGTGCACAGGTTAAACCAGCCACCACCACATACACTCGAGAAGAGCTCTTCGGCATGGCAGCACGGAGCACCGTCTGCCTGCCTCATCGTATGCAACTTTTACATAAAACCGGTTTTCAACATCACCACCCTGTGTCCAATTGTTTGGAGGAGCCCGAGGAAAGTCACCTAGGTGGAGTATGGGAGCCACCTAGGTGGCGTGTAGTATTGGACATTGCTACATTGGTGCCTGAACAGGGACCTCTCCAAACCGTGTTTGGACACAGGAAGGCTGTCCAGGGGCGCACTGGGCCCAGCAGCGACAACGGACAGCCTTTTCCCAACACCATCCCTCTCCCCAACGGCGCTGTGGATTCCAGCGGAGGACGGGGGAGGCAGTGCAGCAACCGCCACAGGCAACCGTCTGCAGCTAGCCACCCCGGCATCCAGCCAGCGCCGCAGCCCAACCAACTCTTCCGCCAGGCCGTCCAGACAGCCCTGGGTCAGCAGCCCAGGCCTCCGAGTCTCCAGGATGGAGGGGGAGGGTGGGCTGGAGTGGACCGCCAAGTCCGCCGACACCTCCGCCAGTCAAGGCAGCAGCCCAGGCCTCAGAGTCTCCAGGATGGAGTGGGAGGGTGGGTTGGGGTGTCACCCTGGGGAGGTGTGGGGACTGTGGGGTTGTTGTTTTTTTTTTTTTTTTTAGGTATGGTAACCCTGGTCAGAGTCCGTAAGGTATGGTAACCCTGGTCAGAGTCCGTGAGGTATGGTAACCCTGGGTCAGAGTCCGGTTTAGGATTTTTTTTTTTGTTGGATGGGAGGAGGAGGAGGAGGAGGAGGAGGAGGAGGAGGAGGAGGAGGAGGAGGAGGAGGAGGAGGAGGAGGAGGAGGAGGAGGTTTCAGCCGGGGATACTCCCCGGCTTCAATTGGGTGTTGGGGGTATGTGGGAGTGTGTGTGGAGGGTGGCTGGTTTAAGCGGCCTCACCTGGCCCGAGTCAGACTGATTGGACTCTGGGGCTGGGTGGGGCTGCACACCTGTTGCACATTGAGCAATCAGTGTGCACAGGTTAAACCAGCCACCACCACACACACTCGAGAAGAGCTCTTCGGCATGGCAGCACGGAGCACCGTCTGCCTGCTTCATCGTATGCAACTTTTACAATAAACCGGTTTTCAACATCACCACCCTGTGTCCAATTGTTTGGAGGAGCCCGAGGAAAGTCACCTAGGTGGAGATTGGGAGCCACCTAGGTGGCGTGTAGTAGTGGACTTTGCTACACCTTGTATGTCGAGTCTTCTTCAAACTTTAGTAGGCTACACCTAAGAGGGACATACAGGTCCCTTCCTGGATATCCTTTATATCCTATATAATAATTATGAAATGAAATATTGAAAGTCATTGAAAACAAGACATCAAAATTTGTTTTATTCTTATTTTCATTAATGGATAAACAACAAGAAAAGAAAATGAATCGTGAGGAAGTTGATGGTTTTGAAAAGAAAAAACACAAAACACTTCCTCATAAAACCCAGCAGCTCTCTCTCTCTGGTGTAACCAGGGTCGAGGGGCTATTCAAAGTTTAGTTAACAAACTTCAACTTAATTCACAAATGTATTCCAAGTTTTTTAAACCTAGAAAGAACACGTAGTAGGCCTACCGAATCACGATGATACATCGTCATGAATCATCATGTATCATGATTAATCAAGACACCAACATGAGTTTTTGGTCTTTTTTAATAAACGGATAAACAGAAAATAAAAATTCAATTGTGACAATGATGATGGTTGTGTGATATAAAAACACAAACCACAAACCCCTTCCTCCTAAACCAACTTAGAAAGAAGACGCAGTACGCCTACCCCCCATCACATCACACCCCAGACAGCTCTCTGTCTTGGGCTGAACCAGGGTCCAGGGCCCATTACAAATAATCAGTCGGGTAATCAACCACCCAGGTAAAACTACTACAGATCATAACGATGACAACATTCATACAATTAACAATAACGATGGAATGACATTTTTCCTCTATTGTAATATTTATTTGTGTGAAACACAAACCGGTGTAGCGTCTTCCTCTCTCTGTTTGTTTCTGGACCCAGGTCCCCTGAGACCGAGAGCATTGGGAACAGGGAGGAGTTGGTCGAGACCTGCGTTACTTGGTCTGGGAATTCTGTGTGTTATTCTTCTGGCTGGACTCCTGGTCCTTGGTTTACTATGTGAGTTTGGTTCTCGTTCATGAATAAACACCACGGTCTGAATCATTTAGGACATCTTTAAAACCTTTTTTAAATCCCAATCTATTCAGACGGGAGTTTTGAATAAACTTATTTAAAGATTTTTGTTTGTAAAGTTTCACTTAACATCATATTCGAGACATTGTCTGTGTGTGTGTGTCTGTGTGTGTGTGTGCGTAAGCGTGTGTGTCTGTGGGTCCTGAAAAAACTATAGCTGAGACACAGCTTGTAGTGGTGATGTGGTAGGCTAGTTTCTGCGATTTAAAATTAGTATTTATAGAGATATGAATGTCTTCATTTCAGATTCCCACACAGTACAGGATCTCTCTGTGATCCAGTCTGAATTGACAGAGCGACAGAATGAACTCTCTACGCTGGTGGAGGAGAGAAACCAGCAGAATTCAAGCCTCTTTACCCTACAACAGAGGTTTGATGAACTGCTGAAGGAGAACATCAAAATGAGTGAGCGTTTGCATGTAACTGTAGCGACGCTGGCTTCGTGTGTTGGTCGACCTAGAGCAGAAAGAGCCTTGAAAAGCAAAACCTTGATAAGTTTGTCTAGATCCTAAACAAACCTTTTCTAAATGTTCATGAGTATTTCTTGCGTTTGTTGAAGCCTTGCTCTGATGTGTCTTTCTGTGTAGTTCTGCGATTGCTTTTCCCCAGCATCCCCATCACGATATGTTCTGGCTAATGCAGCATGTTTTGGGCAAAAATGCCGTTCAACGTCACAGTTTTTCTGGTTTGATAATTTCTCACCACGTTCTAAAGATTTTTTCCCTCGCAGACGTTACTAAATTTTTGTGTTGAAGCCATATTAAAGCTCAGAAAACAGACTCAATGCTCTGGCTGAGATAATGGTTACTGTCAGGCGTATTCCTGCACCTGGGACCATTCCACACATTTCAACAGATAAATATTTATATATATATTTCTTTTAAATAGGCCTATTATCATTTTTGGTGTAGCGTTTTTAAGATTTGAGAATGTATAAAAAGGATACCTATAGATAGAGCCTGGGGTTCCTGCCCCCTGTACTGGTGCACCATAAAGGGCTAGTATAGCTTATGTGGCTCGTGTAGGGCTTATGTAACAGCTGTACTGCTGGAATAGGGGATTGGGATTGGCTCATTAAGTCTCTACTTTACCTCGCAGACAAAAGATGCCCAGAGGGATGGAGGAAGTTTGAGAATGCCTGCTATCATCTCTCGGACCAGGATAATTCCTGGAATAACACCAGGAAGGATTGCATGGAGAGAGGAGGTGATCTGGTGGTTATAGACAGCTCCCAAAAACAGGTAGGCCTATAGTAAAGCCATTTGCTGTCCTCATTTATTTCAGTGGATCTCAAAGTTATTAGTCAGGCCCCCCTTTTAAATGTTTTTGTACCCCGAATGAAATTGCAATCAAATTTCATCTTACATTCATCATGCTGAATGTCGCCTTCTCCTGCTCCAAGAATATCTCAAAATGTGTACATCTTCACCCCTTCCCCCGAAATACAACCACCCCCTCCAGTTTGAGATCCACTGATGGTTTTCACATATAGTTCCTTTAGACCATACATGTCAATCTCAAGGCCCGCGGGCCACATCCGGCCCGCTGGACAATTGTCTCCGGCCCGCGATATAATATTTTATGTCAATCAGAATTGGCCCGCCGGAATATAGCACGCACATCATTAATACTACAAATCCCAGACTGCACTGCAATAACTGGCGCCAGCTATTGGTTGAGACATCAATCAACGGCGGCAAGCCCCTTTTATTGACAAACTCTCCAGTCTCACGCTTATCCTGTCACTTCGGATAAACTTTAAGCTAACTCTAGCCGTCCCAAAAATGGCCAAACGAAAGGTGGACTTTGAAAACAGGGGCTTTCAAGACAGATGGGAGGCAGAGTATCTGTTCACTAACACAAGGGGTAAACCTGTTTGTCTTGTGTGCGGAGCTGTTGTGGCCGTAATTAAAGAATACAACATAAGACGACACTATGAAACGAAACACGGGGACGGGTACAAGGAGCTGGACACAAGGCAGAAGCTCCAGAAGGTAGAAGAGTTGAAAAAAGGTCTGGTGTCACAGCAGGCTATGTTCAAAAAAGCTAAATCTCAAAGTGAAGCTGCCGTTAAAGCTAGTTTCATTGTGGCTGAAGAAATAGCTAAATCGGCCCGGCCATTTACCGAGGGAGAGTTTGTGAAGCGATGCATGATTAAAGTGTGCGAAGTCGTGTGTCCTGACCAAAAGCAAGCATTTTGAAATGTAAGCCTTACCAGAAACACCGTTGCTGACCGGACATGCGAGCTTGCTACAAATATACAAAATCAGCTAATGGAAAAAGGAAAAGATTTCATTGCATATTCCCTTGCTGTGGATGAGAGCAGCGACACAACAGATACTGCCCAGCTGTCAATCTTCATCCGTGGAGTGGACTCTGACTTGCGCGTTACAGAGGAACTTTTGGGAATTAAATCAATGCACGGCACAACCACGGGAAAAGACATATTTGAAGAAGTATCTAATTGTGTAAATGAAATGAAGCTGCCTTGGGACAAACTGGTAGGACTGACAACAGATGGAGCGCCTGCAATGTGCGGTAGAAAGAGTGGATTAGTGGGCAGAATGCGGGATAAGATGCGGGAGGACAATTGCGCAGGTGAGCTGACAGTTTACCACTGCATTATACACCAAGAAACATTGTGCGGCAAAGCGCTAAAAATGGAACATGTGATGAGCACCGTGACACAGACTGTTAACTTTATAAGAGCCAAAGGTTTAAACCACCGCCAGTTTAAGGCTTTTCTGGAGGAGATCGATTCTAAAAATGGTGACATCCCCTATCACACAGAGGTGCGCTGGCTAAGTCGAGGGAAAGTGGTCAACAGATATTTCGAGTTGCGTGAGGATATCTGTCAGTTTATGGAAAGCAAAGGGAAAGACACCACAGAGCTCCATGATGAAAAGTGGCTGTGTGAGCTGGCATTTCTGTGTGATATAACGAACCATCTCAATGTGCTAAATCTCCAGCTTCAGGGACGGGACCGTGTGATCACAGACATGCATGCTGCAGTGAGGGCTTTTAAAGCCAAACTGCGTCTGTGGGAGACGCATATGTTGGAAGGAAACTTGGGTCACTTTCCGTGCTGCCTGTCGATGATGCACAAGGTTTCTGCCGCTATTTTTCCAAGTGCACATTTTGCTGAAAAACTGGGCATACTTAGTACCGAGTTCACACGGCGATTTGCCGACTTCGAAGCTCAGAAAACTAAGTTTGAGCTTCTCAGTAATCCGTTTGCGGTTGACGTGGAAAAGGCACCTATGAACATCCAAATGGAGCTGCTCGACCTCCAATGTAGTGACACACTTAAGGCGAAGTATGACTCTGTGGGCGCTGCACAGTTCCCACATTTCATCCCTGAAACGATGCCGCAACTCCGCCTACAAGCTGCTCAAATGCTTTGCATGTTTGGTAGCACATACCTGTGTGAGCAACTTTTCTCTTTGATGAAGATGAACAAAACATCACACAGGAGTCGTCTCAGTGACGGACACCTTCACTCCATCCTGAGAATTGCCACAGCTCAGAGCCTGACTCCAGACATTGATGAACTTGCAGCTAAGAAAAGATGCCAAGCATCTGGCTTGGGCTAATGTGCATCAGAGCAAAATGTACTTAAATGTTTTTGCATTTTTCTCCTGTAATCACAAGGAATACTGTTAATAGTTAGGTCTGAAATATTTGCACATTTTCAATAAAATAAGTTATTATTATTATTACTACCAAAAACATTTTCATTAGAAATGACTCAGTAGAAAACTCCTGACAGATAATGCCACTGATATGTCTTATTTGAAATTTGATTACATTACATTGTTAAATCTGTAAGCTTGGTTTGTTCCGAATTCTCTTAGGTGCTTTTGGAGAAGTTAAGTTAATTTGTGATAATACATCTGAAAAAACATGTTCTTATTTTCAATAAATATCGACTGTTTGGCCCGCGACTTGGACCCAGTTTTTTTTTTTGGCCCCTTCTGTGATTGAGTTTGACACCACTGCTTTAGACCAATGGAAATCAGTCCTTTTTAAGTGAGTCAAAAAGTGGACCAACTGAAAAATAACCTATGGTCTTTATGTTCACATTGGCAGCTGTTCTAAAGGAAAACTCAGTTCTCTTTCTGATACACTTGAGCTCTGATGGGGTCTCAGTGGATCTTCGCGTACCTGCTAACAATAAGTTAAATTAGGACTTAAGGCAGCAATCAATACAGAAAATATAATTACTAATTAGTAATTGTTTGTTTTCTTAATGTGTTCCAACAGAAGTTCCTCTCTGAGTATAAGGCAGATCTTTGGATTGGTCTGAGTGACTTGGAGCAGGAAGGGACCTGGAAATGGGTTGATGGATCACCAGTGATTGTAAGGTGAGAGAGAGAGAACCAACTCTAAGGAGAGAGAGAGAGAGAACCGACTCTAAGGTGAGAGAGAGAGAGAAAGAGAGAGAGAGAGAGAGAGAGAGAGAGAAAGAGAGAGAGAGAGAGAGAGAGAGAGAGAGAGAGAGAGAGAGAGAGAGACTCTTCTGGTCATGAACCAACGTAAACTAATTTGATGTGATATGCAGTATGTCAATAATTCAAATTGTTATATTTGATTTATTGAATTATCTGTATTGTTTCATTATACAAAATAAATGGTTCCCCAATCTGTTTCTCTGTAAGCTACTGGGAGGAACGTGTTGTAGAAAATTAGATGACTGGTGGCTGGCTCGATTAAAGGCTAAGACAAATGGATATCCGTAGTTGATTTATTTCATATGCTGCAGCACATAAAAGACACCGTTTCAAAGGCAACTCCACATAGAGCAGAGTTCTCGAGAAAGGGCGCCCCGAAGACAGGAGGGACGCCTTTTTATACAGTCGGGTAAACAGTATGTCAGATATGACACTAGATGGCGCCATTGGACTGTCTATAATAGGTTCGATGCCCAATTAAAGCTGGACGCCTGGTTTAGGAAGGGAGTATACATTCACGGTCAGGTACAGATGCAGTGTTATAGAAAAAGGGAGTTTGCTCATATGGGAACAGAGCACCATGCAGGAATGCAAGATAAATGGGCATCTGTGGGGAGGTAGGAAGTTGAAAAAGACAGATAGGTTCGTAGTGTGCATATCGGAATTAATTAGTTTTAGCAAGCTGACCTCAGGATGGGCCTTGAGTCATTTTCCCACCACAATTCCCCCCTTTCGATCATATATGATCGATTTTAAAGGAAAATGACGAAGAATATAAAAGCAATACAGAATCAAGTAAAATCATATAACGTAATAATGAAAATCAATGAAAATCATGAAAGGCATAATGTAAATATGGAAATCAATTAAAATCATAAAAGGTATAAAGTAAATATGAAAGTCAAGTAAAATCATATGAGAATCCATTAAAATCAATCAATGTATTTTATGTAATAATTAGAATTAATCAAAATCATTAAATGCATAATGTCAAAAAGAAATCAAACACAGTATATCATGTAATAATAGAAAGTCAATTAAAATCATAAATGCATAATGTCAAAAGAAACTCAGTGCTGGCCGTCGCGCATATGGCTCCTTGAAAAACCCCATAAGGTTAGGACTTTAAACCCGCCTTTTTATGGGGAAAAAGGCGCGATATGGTTGCACAGCCAGTGGACCGTACAATTTAAATGAGGTCGTCTTCAGACAAAGAGGCAGATTCTGAGGCATAATGAGGGGGACGATCAGGCCGGGGCGGGGTAGTGGGCAACAGAGAACAGGACTCAAGCTGGGCAAATGTGTGAGTCATTGGAGGTGCAGAGGGTAATTGGCCCACTGTGCGCTCAATGGTACGGATGACGAGGCTACGAACACAGGGAATAATACAACAGCCGCATGTGGCAAGGATGGCTGTACCTATGGCGACAGATGCGAAGAGGGATAATGCTAAATCTTTCCAACGTCCGAACCACGTGGCCATCATATCCCCGAAGGGGTCGGTCACCCCCGAGTTTTCTGCGAGCTCCTCAGACAGGGCCGTAAGGCCCGCCAATCCTTTGGTGATGGAGCCGTCCGGAGCAGTGTTATTGGGGATAAACGTACAACAAGTGTCCCCAACCATTTTACAAACGCCTCCTTTTACCGCGAGCAACATGTCTAGTGCAATTCTATTTTGCCAGGTCATGAGGCTAGTTTTGTCTAGCTGCTCGTGAATGCCACGGACAGAATCTCGAGTGAAATTGATGAATCGCTGTTGATTGTAATAAATGTAATTTATCCAGTCTACATTTTTGTTAGTAGTTGACCACCAAAAGAGGATGGACTCGAAGCCTGCCGCAATCTGGTTTCTAGCTTTAAATTCGTTAGGGACCCCTCTAGGGACACCAATGTCATCTATATACACATGTTTGTCAAAATTACCGTCTGGGTTTGAACGTCGGATTAATTACCCCCGGTTACCAGCGTTCTGCGCTGTTTCTGTTAATGGCGGCGGATGCGAGAAGCGCCGCGGGGAAGAGCCGGGATCTGGGGCGTCTAAGCCGTAATGGTCGATTGTTACCTTCGCTCGAGGCACGGCGGATGGTGTTTGGGAGGATTGGTCGTGGTTGTGGCGGATAGAACACTAGAAAAGGGAAAGAACAGGCCAAAGAAGCAAAATAATAAAACATAATAATATAGCAGTCAGAATCATAAGCCACGCCCATGGTCCCCGCGTGGCCTTTCTATACCAGGTGTATGTCGTGGCCATGGGACAGTTTGTGTGGCAGATGGGCACCGGTGGTGGGTCTCCTGGTTTCGGGTCACAGCAAAACAACTGGATGTTAGGTGCTGCGGAGGGAGATGACCCTTCATCCCCGGGGTCCGGTGCAGGGTGGAGGCCCGTCTCTGGTGGAACGGTCGCTGGCGTCAGTTTATGGTTTTTGAGGCAGAGCACGTCGTACACCTCTTTTGTGTTAGGTGCGGGAGCGTGTGTGCATGGGCAAATCAGTTCTGTCAAGGGGCTGGTGTGGGCATCTGGACTGCTCCTTTGTACTTCTTGCTATGGGAGGCATGGGCCCATGACTGTCGCTCCCCCACCTTCACCGTCGTGTGTGTGGTAAGGAGGACTTGGAAGGGCCCCAGCCATCGTGGTGAGTTCCATGTTTTCTGTCGGAAGTCCTTGATGACCACAAGGTTCCCTGGCTGGATGGAGTGTAGGGGGTGTTCAGCTTTCTGGGGCAGCACCGCCTTCACCTGAAGCCGTACCTGTGAGAGAGCGTTAGACAGGGAGACACAATATTGTAACAGTGCATCTTCACACAGTGCAGTGGAAGGGATCGTCTGCTTTCCTGGTGCCGTTGTACCTATGGGAGGTGGGTTAGCAAATAAAACTTTAAAGGGTGAGAGTATTGGTCTTTGTTCTGACTCTCATTCTCATGTACATCAAGGCTATCAAATGGGAATCAAATGTCGCATGCCTGACAGTATCTTTGTGCGTATGTGAAAAAACCTATGGTGTTGTACCAATCCTGTTGGATAAGATCTATCATCCCCCCTTTTGACACGTGGTCGAGCCCATGTGTCAATTTAGCACAGGCGGGGAACATGGCCACCGGGAGGCATGGCTTTCCTGTTGGGCCTTTCCAATGGCCGTCGACAAACACCGCCCCCCTTTTGTTCCACTGCGCGCGCTCGTCTGACGTGGAGAGGTCCTGGACCTCTGCGACGGATGTTGCTACATGATCGACCGGGGTAGAAACGAGTGTGATGTGAGCAGGTGGAGGTCGGGTAGCCGCGGCCTTTGCTGCTTCCTCTGCCCGGTCATTACCTAGGGACACAGTGTCGGTACCGCCCGTATGTGCTGTGCATTTAACAACTGCAATTTGGGTGGGCAGGAGGATGGCATCGAGTAACGCAGATATTTTGTCATGGTGTAAAATGTGTTTGCCAGATGATGTGAGGAACCCCCTGTGCCGCCAGAGGGCCCCGAAGTCACGGACGACGCCGAACGTGTACTGGGAGTCAGTGTAGATGGTAACAGTGGCGCCCGCTGTTGCTCGGCAGGCTTCGGTGTGGGCGACGAGTTCAGCAGCCTGCGCAGAATAGTGAGAGGGGAGAGAGTCAGAACAAATCGTCTCAAAATCAGATACCACAGAAACAAATAAATAAAAAATAAATAAAAATGATAACCAGCGCGCGCCAAACCTGTTCCCGGGTCTCTGGATGCGGAGCCGTCTACGTAGAAGACGGGGTCAGGAAGGGGAACCTCCCCTAGATCAGGACGTGACTTACATACCAACTGCAATTTTAGCTAAACAGTGGTGTGGCTCGTCCGCTCCCTCAATATGGAGCAGGGCAGCTGGATTGAGAACATTGCAGTGTCTGACATGTATGTGGAGCAGGTCAAGGAGGATGGTATGATATTTCAACCATCTTGCTGCAGATAAATGGGAAGTTTTCTGTTCCAATAGGATCATAGAGACCGCGTGTGGAACGAGCAGAGTGAGGTTGCCGTACCCCACCAAGTCTCTAGACGCCATGACAGCTTTTTCCGCCCGTCTCCGCCACTGCTCCTAAGCAATGGGGCAGCCCTGCTGCTACTTGGTCTAATTTAAAGGAGAAGTAGACAACCGGGCGTAACCTGTTCCCATGTTGTTGGAGGAGGACTGACGTCATGCATCCCCCTCTCTCATCCACGGTCTGGGTAAAGGGTCACGTTGGGTCTGGAAGGCCAAGCGTTGGGGCGCGCTGGAGCTCCAGTTTGAGGCCCCTGAATGCTTGTTCTGCTTCCGCAGACCAGATCACGTGGTCCGAAGCCTGGAGTCCCTTGCCATGGATGATAGTCGATAGGGGACCCTCCAGGAGTGAGTAGTTGGGAATGAACGTTCTGCAACAAGAACACATACCAAGAAAAGACAAAACCTGTTTTTTTTTAGTCACTGGCCGTGGGATATTGGCAATGGCCTCCACACGCTTGGATGAGAGGGCTTTGCCCTCTGGTGTGAGGTTGTGGCCTAGGAAGACAACATCCTGGCAGTCCCACTGGAGCTTCGAGAGGCTGGCTTTGTGCCCCTCAGACGCCAGATGGTGTAAGAATCGCAGAGAATTACTGCGACACCGGTCCTTAGTTGGGAAACAAACCAACAGATCAACAACATACTGTAACACTGCAGAGCCCTACTGTAACTGAAGTGATGCTAGGCTTAACCACAACAGGCTGTGCATTTTTACTTAAGCCGACATCATATTTGCTGGTCGCCTACAGTCGTGTGGGTACGTCTCGTAAGTCAGGGTGGATGGTCGAGGTCATGGTCGTGGTCACGTCTCTAGCCATGGTAGTGGTGGTCTCGAGCTGTGGGAGAACATGCAATTGGGGACGTGCAGGCATCATGCATGAATGGCAACTATTAACATTGGAAGACAAAAATGTAAAAGACGAATTTAGTCGTAATATGATCATCTGACTGACTTGTAACAAGTTAGTAATTGTTAAGACACAAACGTAATTGTAATCTAAACCAATTATAGTAAAAGCCATATCCTTATTAGCCCTATTGTTTCATCTGAAGTCAGATTTCAGACCTCTCTCGTGTAGTCTACCACTCTGAGTGTGGGAGTAGCCTCCCTTATCTCAGGGGCCCTGGCACACACACACAAGAAGACAGGCTCAGGCTCACACACACACACTCTCACATGGCTTTTTCCTCTCTCCATGTTCTTCCTTTCTTTTCCAAACCCCCAGTATTCCATTGTAGACAACATGATTTAACATTTGGATCCTTGTTAATTTAGTACTTGTCTCTCAATTGTTATCTCAATATTATTTTATAACCTTTAATATAATTTATATTCATAGCCCCTCAGGAAGGTTTCTTTTTTCTTTTTCCCTATGTTGTCATTTTTTGTCCCAATTTTCTAACACTGGTGCTTACAACTCAACCAGTATCTAGGCCATTCGTGGCAAGATACACAGACCACATAAAACACACAGACAGACAGTTGGGCCCAACAAGCTAGCTCTAAACACATGGACAATAGTTATAGACCATTACTCAGAACCTGTTGGATTAACTAAGACTTCATCAGGTTTATTGGACAGTATATCCACTACCGCGCTCCCTCAGGGTCCTTTAGGGCGGGTCCCACTACCTCGCTTTGGTGAGGTGGGAATTTCCCTGAACTCCGATGAGTCCCCAGCGCTGGTTGACCCCTGGACTTCTGTGGATGAGCGGTAGCGGTGATATCTGCCCCAATCTTTTATGACGGAGGCAGAGGAACTTTGTATTTTAACTCTCCCCTGGATGTTCATCTAATATCCTGCTCTATGTCCCTCTCTCTCTTGGCTACTTTCCTCAATCCTTTCTATCGTTCTAACAATCTGTGTATGCATGTCAGTGGGTGTTGTCAGTGGGTTAGGGTGTGTGTGGTTTTAGCAAGCAGTTCTTCATTGCGGTGTGCGTGTGGGTGTTTGTTACCGCCTTTTCGTTCGTCATCGTCCGGTCGCACCGTCGCCTCTCCGCATGTCCACCCGTCCGCCAGTACAACTATCCGGTTCTTGTGGTCCTCGTCTCCCCCAGCCGTCTCCCTGGTTCTCCCTTCTTGGCCGTGGGCAGTCTCTCATCCAATGGTCACTGGCTCCACAGTTAAAGCACCCTTGGTTTCTCATACCGGTCCCTTGATAGCCTTTGGTTTTCCTGTCGTGTGGCCGTGTGCCCCCACGTTGTGGACCATATGAGTCTCCCGGTGGCCCCCTCTTTTGATGTCGGGGCCACTGTTCGTGTTTGTTGGTCGGTTGGGGAGAGTAGTCTGAAGGCACACTAACGGTGGCAGGGCCTCTGTCTCTGAGAACCGTCCGATGGGCTGAGGGTGCTCCTCCCTCTCTGGGAAGATCTCCGGCCAGTTGGAGGGATGCCAAGGGAGGGTAGATGGACTGAGATGTTTCTCCAGCTGGGGTGGGGGGGTGGTGGTGGTTGTTCTGGTCGGGCCTGGTCCTGGACAGCGGGTGGTGGACACGCGTCGAGGTCCGGGCGTACCTTCAGAAACGCAGGGGCAGTAACAATGGGTGGATCACTGCACTTCGCCATTTCTTTCCCTGCTCTTTTCCTCTCTCTAGGTTCTGCTTCAGTTTTCCAAAATTATAGAGCGTTTGCTTAACTGTCAAAAATAGTCACGCTCCCCGAAGTCAATAATGTCTTTTTCAGTAAATGTTTTTTTTTTTTTTGGATACATGGAAGTATCATGATAAATAAAATGTATTTATTTGATTTACTGACAAACTTCCCCCTTGGGGAAACCCACAATGTTTATACCAATGTTCCACATGCGCAATCGCATGTGGTCCGTACTTTTTTTTTTTTTTTTTTTTTTTTTTTTTTTTTATAAACACCTCGATGTCACTTGAAGCCACTCGTGGCTTACCCTTGTTATTACCCATATTTTATTTATCTCTTTTAATAACCAAAATGATAATACGTTTATATAAGAAAATAAAACAAGATAAAAATACAATGGAATAAAAATAATAATAAAAGAAAACAGTTGCAACAATAACGTTAGTGAGATAATATTAATCCGGATAATGTTTCACCACTTTTGAGTTGACAATAACTACTTTTATGACAATATTAACCCTACAGCTACCGCACCGCTGTAGTCCCCGATTTCCAGCTACCGCACCGCTGTACTCTCTATTTTATTTCCCTACAGCAACCGCACCGCTGTAGTCCCAGATTTCCAGCTACCGCACCGCTGTACTCTCTATTTTTATTTACAGCAACCGCACAGCTGTATTCTCTATTATTCTTTTACAGCAACCGCACAGCTGTATTCTCAGATTTACAGCAACCGCACAGCTGTATTCTCTATTATTCTTTTACAGCAACCGCACAGCTGTATTCTCAGATTTACAGCAACCGCACAGCTGTATTCTCTATTATTCTTTTACAGCAACCGCACAGCTGTATTCTCAGATTTACAGCAACCGCACAGCTGTATTCTCTATTATTCTTTTACAGCAACCGCACAGCTGTATTCTCAGATTTACAGCAACCGCACAGCTGTATACTATATTTTTCTTTAAACAATTTTGTGTTAGCCTTCCAAACAGCTCACCGTGAGTTTTGTTTTGAGTTCGTTGGATCCCGGTGGCGATAGTCGTACGGAGATCAGGGACGTGGTCCTCTCGTCACTCGACTTAATGCTCGGTGGTAGAGACACGTTTTTCCGTGGAGTGCAACTCTCCCCTCCGTCCCGTCCTTCCTTTCTTCCGACGATCAACCTCGGGATCCTGTTCGTGACGCCAAATTGTTGTAGAAAATTAGATGACTGGTGGCTGGCTCGATTAAAGGCTAAGACAAATGGATATCCGTAGTTGATTTATTTCATATGCTGCAGCACATAAAAGACACCGTTTCAAAGGCAACTCCACATAGAGCAGAGTTCTCGAGAAAGGGCGCCCCGAAGACAGGAGGGACGCCTTTTTATACAGTCGGGTAAACAGTATGTCAGATATGACACTAGATGGCGCCATTGGACTGTCTATAATAGGTTCGATGCCCAATTAAAGCTGGACGCCTGGTTTAGGAAGGGAGTATACATTCAAGGTCAGGTACAGATGCAGTGTTATAGAAAAAGGGAGTTTGCTCATATGGGAACAGAGCACCATGCAGGAATGCAAGATAAATGGGCATCTGTGGGGAGGTAGGAAGTTGAAAAAGACAGATAGGTTCGTAGTGTGCATATCGGAATTAATTAGTTTTAGCAAGCTGACCTCAGGATGGGCCTTGAGTCATTTTCCCACCACAAACGTCAGCCTGATAATGGCAACAACAATCCAAAATACGGGGAAGAAGACTGTGTCCATATCAGAGGATTCATCGAGTGGAATGACATTTCCTGTGACACCAACCTACAATGGATCTGTGAAAAATCTGCAGAAGACGCCCAGATCTCAATGGATCAATAATCAGTGTTTATGGGTTGTCGTTGTTGGCTTGAATTAGTGTATTTTATTATCAGGACTCTGTAAATGTCATGTACCTTATTGATAGTTTGGAGTCATCGCTATAGTACTTGTGTCCCCTGGTCCTAATGCTTGCTGAGTTTTATGAGAGAAATATTCCCATTCTCTTTATTAAATGGTGTTGAATTAAGTTGAATTCCACTTTTGAGTGAAATTGCGTTGAGTTTAACAGTGTTCATTGTACATCAATGAAGGTATTGAATGGGGTTTACGCAATGCCATTGCTTCCATGCCATTGAGTAAGCAAAATGTAATTGTAATTTTCTGGCATAACATTTTGCTCAATTGTAAATGTTCAATAAACCATTTATTTTAGGAAAACAAGGAACATTTTAAGAACATGGTTTAATAGATAGATAGTAAGTTACATTTGTAATAACACTTGCATCATAATGAATAAAAACTGAATTACACAAGACACCAAAAGCTGTTGTATTCATTTTGTATAAACCGATAAACAGAAAAGAGAAATGAAATGGTGAAACTGCAGGTTGTGAAAAAAACACTACAAACTGCTTCCTATTTACAAACCTAATAAGAACGTGCAGTAGGTCTACCAAATGTAACAGAGTTAAAAATGTAGTTTTGATTATGTTTGAGTTTCGTCATAAATAAGCAGTCTAAGACTGTATTATTTCTAATGGAGCTTCCTTTGGAATTGTGGCGTGCTACGGGTCGGCTATGTTTGTCCGTTGCGTGTTGCCGTACCTCTAGAGTGGCGTTGCTATGAAAAAGAGGTATGTGCATTGTTTGAGTTCTACGTGTATTGTTGAGACTTCTAGGTCAGAATGTAAATATAATTAAAAAAGAGAAACAAATGGGTCTCTGTTTAATTAAATGGAGAACGAGTGATTTCTTTAAGTTCTTTAGATATGTTATGTTATGTGCGCATGCGCAGCTTCACGATTTCTTTAAGTTGTTTAGATATGTTACGTTATGTGCGCATGCGCAGCTTCACGACTAAAATCACGGCACCTGGTAATCATTCCACGGCAAACAAGCATCAGGAGCACAGCCCGTTGGTATGGAACTACTCACACAGTCAATTATTAATGTTTGGGTCACTTGTATATTTAAGTACTGAACGTTTGCCTCACTGTGTCGGTGGAAGTTAGCCGAGAGCAACTTGTAGCTCGCTGGGTTGAGCCACACCTAGCGAGTGTCTTGTGCTAATTGTTCAAAGCACTCGGCTGGTTTCTGGTGGCGGTGGTGTTGCAGGCTTATTTGTTTTCGTTATTAGGGTGTCGAGCACGAAGTGCAAGACAACCTCTTGTTATTGCTGGTTTTATTATTAGGGTGTCGAGGACGAAGTCCAAGACAACCTCTTGTTATTGCTGGTTTTATTATTATTATTAATATATAGTTTTTGACTTACACAGCCAAAACCGCTTGGTTAATTCTGTAAAAAACTTGCTAAACCTGTATAGGAGGACAACAGAAGATCTGTGTCAAAAAATTGCACTGATTGGCCCAAAGGTGGCGCTATAGCAATCGCATGAAAATGCAAACTTTGAACAAGCATATCTCCTGACCCCATTGACCTACAGCCATACAACTTTGACCATATATACATCTCCTCATGCTGAACAAATATGCCTCAAGAACCTATGACTTCCGCCATGATGGATTTTCCGCCATTTTGAATTTTGTGAGAAACATGAAAAAATGTAAAAGCCCTAGCTTTTTTGAGATACACAGAAATCCTTGGGCACACATACTCTTTGGACCAATATCTTTAATCTGAACTTTTGAAAAGTCTGTGCAGTAAAACATAAGGCCCCCAGGAGCCATTGACTTTGAAAGAAGGTGTGGCTTAACAACGCCGAACACAAAAATGCTTATATCAACATCAAGGTGGAGTCCTATGATCTTGGCTCCAATACAAACGTTGTTCAACATTAAATTCTGAACAACATGGTACCCATGCTTTTTCAATTGGGGCGTGGCATAAAATAGGGCGTGGCTTGTGACTAAATTGACCACAGTTCCTAGAGGAAGTGTTGGATTTGAGCGGGATCAACTGTCACACAATCAGGATTATAAACCTCAAATGCTTAAATAAGATATAAGTTTATTGACAAAACAACATGGCCGCCAGACGAAAAAAACAGAAAGTTTTATGTAAATGCTTTTTTCGACATCAAGGAAGACTCCTATGATCTTCAGTAAAATTGATGAGTTGTTGGCCATAAAATTCTGAACAAAATGACGTTTTCACTTTTTCAATTTTGGTAAAACAACATGGCCGCCAGAGGCTAACAACGGTCAGAATGGACGTAAATGCGTTTTTCGATATCAGTATGGATTCCTATGATCTTGTGTCCAGTATAAAAGTTGTTGGCCATGAAAGTCTGAACAACATTACTTTTTCTGATTTTAATTTTGGTAAAACAATATGGCCGCCAGAAGCAAAGAACCGTCCAATTGGGCTTAAAATGCGTTTTAAAAAATCCATATGGACTCTAATCATCTTGACTTTAATAGAAAAGTTGTTCAGCATGAAATTCCGAACAAGATAGATTTCTCACTTTTCCATATATGCCCAAAAACATGGCTGCCAGAGGCTCAAACCGGTTAGAATGCCGTGATTCCAATCCCATTGAACCACTCTAACTATCATTATTTTCATACTGTATGACAATATATAAAACTTTTCTCTCACTTTTCTAAACAGTCTAAAGTGTGTGTGTGTGTCTGAAGCTGTCATTACATTAAAAACAATCCATTACAGTGTTTGATCAAAGTAAACCTAAAGTGTGTGTGTGTGTCTGAAGCTGTCATTACATTAAAAACAATCCATTTACTATCACTATCTTCATACTGTATGACAATATATAATACTTTTCTCTCACTTTTCTAAACAGTGTTTGATCAAAGTAAAGCTTATTCTTTGATTTACACCAAAACCAATACAGTACAATGTCAGCAGTAAGAACTGACCTAACTGTTTGCAATGTTGATGCAATGCACTTGCCACTTTTGTGTGTGTGTGTGTCTAAATGCTATGCCGGTTATGATTCTATTTTAAAGCGTTAAAGAAGCGTACCCGCTCAACCCTGACTTTGATACACTTTCACAAAACATCGAAGGCCAATCACCGCAATTGAGCTGAGGCCATTCCAACCTCATCAACTGTATAAAATCTTTCAAAGTCTCACTGGTCTGCCTCGTCTGCACAAACCTCGACACCCGGTAAATGCTGCTTGCAGCTTTAATTATTATTATTATTATATAGCGTAAAATCGACTTACACAGCCTAAACCGCTTGATAACTTCTTATAAAAACTTAATAGAGCTGTAGAGGAGGACTACAGAAGATCTGTGTGAAAAAACTGCACTTATTGGCCCAAAGGTGGCGCTATTGCAATCGTCCAAAATTGGCAAATCATATCTCCAGACTACTTTGACCTACAGTCATGAAACTTTGACCATAGATGCATCTTCTCATGCTGAACAAATATGCCTCAAGAACCTATGACTTCCGCCATGATGGATTTTCCGCCATTTTGAATTTTGTGAAAAACATGAAAAAATGTAAAAGCCCTAGGTATTTTGAGATACACAGAAATCCTTGGGTACACATAATCTTTGGACCAATATCTTTAATATGAAGTTTGTAAAAGTCTGTGCAATAAAACATAAGGCCCCCAGGAGACATTAACTTTGAAAGAAGGTGTGCCTTAACAACGCCAAACACAAAAATGCTTATATCGACATCAAGGTGGAGTCCTATGATCTTGACCCCAATACAAACGTTGTTCAACATTAAATTCTGAACAACATGGTACCCATGTTTTTCCAATTGGGGCGTGGCATAAAAAAGGGCGTGGCTTGTGACTAAAATGACCACAGTTCCTAGAGGAAGTGTTGGATTTGAGCGGGATCAACTGTCACACAATCAGGATTATAAACCTCAAATGCTTAAATAAGATATAAGTTGATTGACAAAACAACATGGCCGCCAGACAAAAAAAACTGAAAAAAATTTTAAAATGCTTTTTCCCACATCAAGGAAGACTCCTATGATCTTAAGTGAAATTTATGAATTGTTGGCCATGAAATTCTGCACAAGTTGAAGTTTTTACTTTTTCAATTTTCCTGAAACAACATGGCCGAAAGAGGCTAACAACGGTCTAAATGGACGTAAATGCGTTTTTCGACATCAGTATGGATTCTTATGATCTTGTGTCCAATATAAAAGTTGTTGTGCCTAACATTCTGAACAAGATTACTTTTTGTGATTTTAATTTTGGTAAAACAACATGGCCGCCAGAAGCAAAAAACCGTCCAATTGGGCTTAAAATGCGTTTTCACAAATCTATATGGACTCTAATCATCTTGACTATAATACAAAAGTTGTTCAGCATGAAATTCCGAACAGGATAGGTATGTCACTTTTCCAATTATCCCCAAAAACATGGCTGCCAGAGGCTCAAACCGGTTACAATGCCGTGATTCCAATCCCATTGAACCACTCTAACTATCATTATCTTCATACTGTATGACAATATATAATACTTTTCTCTCACTTTTCTAAACAGTGTTTTATCAAAGTAAACCTAAAGTGTGTGTGTGTCTGTGTCTGAAGCTATCATTTCTTTAAAAACAGTTTACAATAACATCATAACTGGCATAGCTAGTGTGAAGCTGTCATTACATTAAAAACAATCCATTTACTATCATTATCTTCATACTGTTTGCCAATATATAATACTTCCTTGATTCAAACCTAAAACAATACTTGTGTGTGTGTGTGTGTGTGTCTGAAGCTGTCACAACATTCAAAACAACCCATTTACTATCATTATCTTCATACTGTATGACAATATATAATACTTTTGTCTCACTTTTCTAAACAATGTTTGATCAAAGTAAACCTAAAGTGTGTGAGTGTCTGAAGCTGTCATTACATTAAAAACAAACCATTTACTATCATTATCTTCATACTGTATGACAATATATAATACTTTTCTCTCACTTTTCTAAACAGTGTTTGATCAAAGTAAACCTAAAGTGTGTGTGTGTCTGAAGCAGTCATTACATTAAAAACAATCCATTACAGTGTTTGGTCAAGGTAAACCTAAACTGTGTGTGTGTGTCTGAAGCTGTCATTACATTAAAAACAATCCATTTACTATCATTATCTTCATACTGTATGACAATATATAATACTTTTCTCTCACTTTTCTAAACAGTGTTTTATCAAAGTAAACCTAAAGTGTGTGTGTGTCTGAAGCTGTCATTACATTAACAACAATCCATTACAGTGTTTGATCAAAGTAAACCTAAAGTGTGTGTGTGTGTGTGTCTGAAGCTGTCATTACATTAAAAACAACCCATTTACTATCATTATCTTCATACTGTATGACAATATATAATACTTTTCTCTCACTTTTCTAAACAGTGTTTGATCAAAGTAAAGCTTATTCCTTGATTTAAACCAAAAACAATACAGTACAATGTCAGCAGTAAGCACTGAACTAACTGTTTGCAATGTTGATGCAATGCACTTGCCACTTTTGTGTGTGTGTGTGTCTAAATGCTATGCCGGTTATAATTCTATTTTAAAGCGTTAAAGAAGCGTAACTGCTGAACCCTGACTTTGATACACTTTCACAAAACATCGAAGGCCAATCACCGCAATTGAGCTAAGGCCATTCCAACCTCATCAACTGTATAAAATCTTTCAAAGTCTCACTGGTCTGCCTCGTCTGCACAAACCTCGACACCCGCTAAATGCTGCTTGCAGCTTTAATTATTATTAATATACAGTTTTTGACTTACACAGCCAAAACCGCTTGGTTAATTCTGAAAAAAACTTGCTAAACCTGTATAGGAGGACAACAGAAGATCTGTGTGAAAAAATTGCACTGATTGGCCCAAAGGTGGCGCTATAGCAATCGCATGAAAATGCAAACTTTGAACAAGCATATCTCCTGACCCCATTGACCTACAGTCATAAAACTTTGACCATATATACATCTCCTCATGCTGAACAAATATGCCTCAAGAACCTATGACTTCCGCCATGATGGATTTTCCGCCATTTTGAATTTTGTGAGAAACATGAAAAAATGTAAAAGCCTTAGCTTTTTTGAGATACACAGAAATCCTTGGGCACACATACTCTTTGGACTGATATCTTTAATCTGAACTTTTTAAAAGTCTGTGCAGTAAAACATAAGGCCCCCAGGAGCCATTGACTTTGAAAGAAGGTGTGGCTTAACAACGCCGAACACAAAAATGCTTATATCAAAATCAAGGTGGAGTCCTATGATCTTGGCTCCAATACAAACGTTGTTCAACATTAAATTCTGAACAACATGGTACCCATGCTTTTTCAATTGGGGCGTGGCATAAAATAGGGCGTGGCTTGTGACTAAAATGACCACAGTTCCTAGAGGAAGTGTTGGATTTGAGCGGGATCAACTGTCACACAATCAGGATTATAAACCTCAAATGCTTAAATAAGATATAAGTTTATTGACAAAACAACATGGCCGCCAGACGAAAAAAACAGAAAAACATTTTTAAATGCTTTTTCCCACATCAAGGAAGACTCCTATGATCTTAAGTGAAATTGATGAATTGTTGGCCATGAAATTCTGCACAAGATGAAGTTTCCAATTTTTCAATTTTCCTGAAAGAACATGGCCGCAAGAGGCTAACAACGGTCCAAATGGACGTAAATGCGTTTTGCGACATCAGTATGGATTCCTATGATCTTGTGTCCAATATAAAAGTTGTTGGGCATAACATTCTGAACAACATTACTTTTTGTGATTTTAATTTTGGTAAAACAACATGGCCGCCAGGAGCAAAAAACCGTCCAATTGGGCTTAAAATGCGTTTTCAAAAATCTATATGGACTCTAATCATCTTGACTATAATACAAAAGTTGTTCAGCATGAAATTCCGAACAAGATAGGTATCTCACTTTTCCAATTATGCCCAAAAACATGGCTGCCAGAGGCTCAAACCGGTTAGAATGCCGTGATTCCAATCCCATTGAACCACTCTAACTATCATTATCTTCATACTGTATGACAATATATAATACTTTTCTCTCACTTTTCTAAACAGTGTTTGATCAAAGTAAACCTAAAGTGTGTGTGTGTGCCCGAAGCTGTCATTACATTAAAAACAACCCATTTAATATCATTATCTTCATACTGTATGACGATATATAATACTTTTGTCTCACTTCTCTAAACAGTGTTTGATCAAAGTAAACCTAAAGTGTGTGTGTGTGTGTCCGAAGCTGTCATTACATTAAAAACAACCCATTTACTATCATTATCTTCATACTGTATGACAATATATAATACATCCTTGATTCAAACCTAAAACACTACTTGTGTGTGTGTGTCTGAAGCTGTCATTACATTAAAAACAACCCATTTACTATCATTATCTTCATACTGTATGACAATATATAATACTTCCTTGATTCAAACCTAAAACAATACTTGTGTGTGTGTGTGTCTGCAGCTGTCATTACATTAAAAACAGCCCATTTACTATCATTATCTTCATACTGTATGACAATATATATTACTTTTGTCTCACTTTTCTAAACAGTGTTTGATCAAAGTAAACCTAAAGTGTGTGTGTGTCTGAAGCTGTCATTACATTAAAAACAATCCATTACAGTGTTTGATCAAAGTAAACCTAAAGTGTGTGTGTGTCTGAAGCTGTCATTACATTAACAACAATCCATTTACTATCATTATCTTCATACTGTATGCCAATATATAATACTTTTGTCTCACTTTTCTAAACAGTGTCTGATCAAAGTAAAGGTTCTTCCTTGATTTAAACCAAAAAGAATACAGTACAATGTAAAGTCCATAAGCACTGACCTAACTGTTTGCAATGCTGATGCAATGCACTTGCCACTTTTGTGTGTGTGTGTGTCTAAATGCTATGCCGGTTATGATTCTATTTTAAAGCGTTAAAGAAGCGTAACTGCTGAACCCTGACTTTGATACACTTTCACAAAACATTGAAGGCCAATCACCGCAATTGACCTGAGGCCATTCCAACCTCATCAACTGTATAAAATCTTTAAAAGTCTTACTGGTCTGCCTCGTCTGCATAAACCTCGACACCCGCTAAATGCTGCTTGCAGCTTTAATTTACATTATTATTATATTATATATTTGAATAATGTATTGTTATTGTTTGTTGTATTTCAGGTTTATGACCTGTGGTCATTTGATTTAAAATAAAATTAAGGACAAAACACGAGTTATGACATTGCGTGCTTCCTGGTGAGCCTTTTCGGAGGGCTGACCAACGAAAATCCGAACATGTATTGTATTTTGTTTATGGAGGAAGACATTATCTGGCTGGTATATTCTAATGCAGTCAGTGTATTATTTGTTTTAGCATGAATTGTGATGATTTTGGAATAGTTGTATTAACTAATGAAATGTTTATTAGTGTGGTTGCAAAGCAAGCCACACTATTGAAATCATGTGTCTTATTAGTGTGGTTGCAAAGCAAGCCACACTATTGAAATCATGTGTCTTATTATTAGTGTGGTTGCAAAGCAAGCCACACTATTGAAATCATGGGTTTTATTATAAGTGTGGTTGCAAAGCAAGCCACACGATTGTTAACATACATGTGGATGGGACAATGAATCCTTAAGCTTAACTCTATCTGTGGATGGCACATACTCTGTCCATAGTGAGATGTCTGACCCTGGTGAGTGGCACACAGCTTGTCTATCCTAGGGCGGATGGAGGTTGTCAGCCTGAGGGTCATATCAGCCTCAGGCTTCAGTCTTGACCTGTATTTGCTTTTCAGGTAGGTGAGGGAGGAAAATCCACTTTCGCAAAGATACGTTGTTGCAAAAGGCTCATCATTGCTTTTGCTGTCAACTGTGGGAAGTCTTTCTGGCAAGAGATCCAGAACTGGATGAGTGGTTTTGTTTAATATATGTCTCTGTATGTACTGTCAGTGGATAGTTAGATGAGCTGATCCTCCTCTGTTACTGTCAAACTTGCGCCATCTGGTGCGTTGCTTTTGAATGGAAACTCTATCTATGTCTTGTCCCTGCGCCAGGAGTCTGCCTCAGAAAAGTATTTGCCAAATTGACCCTCAAGTGCCTTCAAGTTTGCAACAATTGCGCGTGTTACATGAGGCGAGAGCACTGCGGAATCTCCCAACTCATCCACAGATGGAAACATGGAAAGAAATCCCTCCCTGACTCGCTCCCTCCATCTTCAGATATTTTTGAAAAAGCCTTCCATTCTGTCATACAGCTGGATGGCATGAGAAGTAAAAAAAAAGTCCAGAATAGACGTGCGTAACTCCATCACGCGTGACAGCAGTGTTCCGCGTGAAAGCCATCGAACCTCAGAATGGTCGAGTAGAGCGGTGTGTTCTTCTCCCGCAGCGGCACAGAGAGCAGAAACGAGATGCGTTTGCAAAGCGCTCTTCTTGACAAAATGGACGGCTTTCACGACCATAGCGTCCAAAATGTCTGACAATTCAGCACTCGTTTCTTTGGCAACGAGTGACTCCCAGTGTAGCATGCAGTGCGTCCACATCACTTGTGGAGCCACGTCCTTTACAAGCGCTATTAGTCCACTTTTTAAACCAGCCATGGCTCTTGCAACATCAGTGCACAGCGCAACACATTTAGTCATTTTCTCTGAAAAAAACATTGATCACTTTGAAAATGTCAGAACTAATTGTGCGTTCAGGAAGCTGCGCGTCCTTTGCCACGTCTGTAGATTCATCTAGTTGTAGTACAAAAGCCTCCGCCAACCTCAGCTTCTCTATCAGTTGCACCCTCACATCAGATGCCATGTCATCAATACGGCGAGCAATGGTTGTGTCCGACAACGGAATCGTTTTCAGTTTATTAACGTACTAGTCATTCCCAAACATTGTTTTACACATATCACTTGCTGCAGGCAATATTAAATCCTCGGCAATTGTGTATGGCTTTTTCTTCTGATCAATCCGAAGAGCAACTTGATCAGAGGCTTTTTAAAGCTAATTCACCAACTTAAGCTGATTGTTTCATCAATGTCTGTTGACCGTGGAGAGATTTGAGACGAGCTTGGAAGTACTCCACTGCTTTTTCTTGTAAGTGGCTATGGGTTGTCTCCAAGTGACGCTGCAGCTTTGACGGCTTCAAAGCTTTGTTTGACAGCACCGCAGAGCTGATTACACACACTGGCAATTCAACGCCCTCCGTCTCCTTGGAGGTATATCCAAACTTGAGATATCTCTCTGAATATGTTCGGACCTTCTGTCGTTTGCGCTTACCCGTAGCTGCTAAGTCAGCAGCAGTTGTAGCATGGTTGATGTTAGGTGCGTTAGCGTCACCCTCTGCACTTTCGCTGGTGGTTTCAGAGGTGGATGGTAGGTTAGAGTGTCTTGCTTGAGAAGTTACAAAATCATCCATTGTTGCTCACAAGAATGTCCGTACACTTGGGATAATAATACAGCTAACTGGCCAATATGTTTCAATAATACATAGCTAACTAGTTCGCCGGTGTGGCTAGGTGCCGCACAGCGTAGGTAAGCTTGATTAAATGATTGGACGAGGGTGGGTAGCCTATCATCAATGTTGTGTAAATGTTCTTTTTTAATTAATTTATCTTTGCTAATATGTTGCATTCAAATAAATGTGTATTTTCAGACATTAAAATAAAAGAAAACTATAAAATATTATCAAACAATAATTTGGCGGCCCCCCTGTAGTAACCCTGAGGACCCCCTAGGACACCTCGTTAAAGACCCAGGATCTACTGTATAATCAGTTGGTACCCCTATAGTACTATAGTGTCATAGCACAACAGCTGATGTGTACCTGGGTGAATATTTGATGCCAATAAAGTGAAGAAGGGGGGCAAAGATAGAGGTTTTAGTAGAGGTAGGTTTAGGCGAATTCTATTTTAATAATAAATCCAATGCAAATTTGAAAATGTAAACTTGATGAAACACAAACAGGTAGATATCTTGAGAACCCAATGTAAGATTTTGACCCTTCTCTATTGAAAGGTCAGGGCGAATAGAATTGAATAACACCACGTCAAACAATTGCAACTGCACCATACGGCCACCAGATGGCGACGAAGAACGTTTGTTCTGATTGAAGGAAATGGACCGATTTCCTCTGAAACCCTCTCAGCTACCAGAGCTATTTAGAGAGAGTTACGACAATGGAAGTTCAAAATACTTGCTCGTCACCTGGTTCATGCAGACTTCAGATAGTTCCCGGTGTTACACTGTATTCTGTGACCCACTGTATTCTGTGACCCCAGGGGTCGCTGTTGCACATTTTCTGCAACATGCACGAGTTTGAAGGCATGAAGTCATTCATGTGCGGAAACATGCACGAGCTTAAAACTAAACATCGTATCGCCAACGCTCACTCAGGATGGATTAGTTAGTTTTGTATAGCCCGTTGAGTGGATGAAGCAAAGCGGTTGGTTTGGCTCTGTGGTGGCACGATGATGACGGGTCTTTCTTTCTTGACACAAACGTGAATATATAAAAGGTGTTGGTCAATTCTAAACAGCATTTTACACAGTAGCCTATAGTAGGAAATACTCAAAGGTAAATCAACGTAATTAAACACTGATTGTTGCTTCTTATGGGGAGAGAAGCAACGGTGGTGGACCGTAGTAAACCCCCCATCCATAGTATGTTTCTGTAAAATGCTAATCAAATCAAATAAAATGTTTTTATATAGCACATTTAACTACAAGGGGATGGGGGAGAGATCTTTCTTCATTACGAGCCCCTCTCTGATTGCTCAAACTGTGGTTATGTTTTTGTTATAATGCCCACCGTTTTTTTATTACTGCAGTTTATGAAATAAACTATGAACAAATGCCTGTATGGGCGTGAAGTGTGCTTGATTGCAGTGAAGAGGCAGGATTTGCAGCGTAAGGGTGATTTTAGTGACCTAAGACCACAATTTTCCCGTTTCCCGTTCCTATTCCCGGTGTGATCCGCTCCCATTCCTGTTGCCTAGTCCCTGCCTGCCTGCCTGCCTGCCTTCCTCGTTGCCGAACCTCGCCTGCCTGACCACCCACCTGCCTACGTCTCTCTGCCTGCTTGCCATCCGCCTGCCACCGAACCTCTGCCTGCTCGACTACCCGCCTGCCTTGCCCTTGCCTGTACCCTGTACCACAATAAATCCCTTTCTACCCGTTCCGTCCTCGTCTTGGTGTCTTGCATTTGGGTCCTAGTCCCAGTCATCCTGTATAATCATGCATGTCTGCGATCATCAGAGTCCACACGCAACAGGAAACAATCCACGATAGGTCACAATCCATGACAGCTGGCCGTCGTATTCTGTGACCCCACTCTAAATGCGGGAAAAAAAAACGCCAGGCTTACTCCTACTTGGGAATTCCTTTTGTTCATTTTGAACCGACTCAGTCAGCAATCGCTTCCTCCATTCAAGAGCTTATGTTAGCTTGCCGTGGAAACCGCATTCCTGTACCAGCCCCCGCAGAAGCCCCATGGCCACCAGCTCCCGCTGCAGCTGCAGCCTCGTGGCCACCAGCTCCCGCTGCAGCAGCAGCCTCGTGGCCACCAGCCCCCGCTGCAGCAGCAGCCTCGTGGCCACCAGTCCCGCTGCAACCGTGGTCTCCTGGTCCCAAGTCCATGCAGCCTTGGTCTCCTGGTTCCAAGCCCCAGCAGCTGTGGTCTCCGGGTTCCAAGCCCCAGCAACTGTGGTCTCCCGGTTCCAAGCCCCAATGGCCTCCTGGCCCCAAGCCCCAGCCCCAGCAGCAGTTGCCTCCTGGTCCCAAGCCCCAGCGCCCTTCTGGCACTGAACCCCAGCAGCAGTTGCCTCCTGGTCCCAAGCCCCAGTGTTCTCCTGGTCCTGAACCCCAGCAGCAGTTGCCTCCTGGTCCCAAGCCCCAGTGGTCTCCTGGCCTTAAGTCCCAGTCCCAGCAACAGCTGCCTCCTGGTCCCAAGCCCCGTGGCCTCCTGGCTGCAAGCGCCGGCTACTGGCCCCGCAGTTCTCCGCTGGGAAAAGGCCCCGGTCCACTGTCTCCTCCGTCCCCGGCGCCGCCTCCTCCCCGGGTGATTGACAGCACTCCGGAGCACCCTGGTAGACGCCTCCTTGAAGTGCGTCGTCGCGGTCGACGACGTGCATCCGTCCGCTCCCAATACCAGGCATACAAGCGCCAACAATCAGTCCCGCAGCACTCCGCCGGGAGAAAGCCCCGGTCCTCTAGTCCGCTGTCTCCTCCCTCCCCAGCGCCGCCTCCTCCCCGGTCGATCGACAGCATTCCGGCGTACTCGGTTAGACGCCTCTTTGATGTGCGTCGTCGCGGCCGACGACGCCAGTTTTTAGCGGACTGGGAGGGCTACGGACCTGAGGAGCGGTCCGTGGTACTCCCAAGTCGCATCCTGGACGCCTCCCTAACCTGCCTTCCTCGTTGCCGAACCTCGCCTGCCTGACCACCCGCCTGCCCACGTCTCTCTGCCTGCTTGCCATCCGCCTGCCACCGAACCTCTGCCTGCTCGACTACCCGCCTGCCTTGCCCTTGCCTGTACCCTGTACCACAATAAATCCCTTTCTACCCGTTCCGTCCTCGTCTTGGTGTCTTGCATTTGGGTCCTAGTCCGTAATCCTTAACAGAACGAACTAGCCAAGATGGACCCAGCAGACACGGATTCCTTACGCCAGGCTTACTCCTACTTGGGAATTCCTTTTGTTCATTTTGAACCGACTCAGTCAGCAATCGCTTCCTCCATTCAAGAGCTTATGTTAGCTTGCCGTGGAAACCGCATTCCTGTACCAGCCCCCGCAGAAGCCCCATGGCCACCAGCTCCCGCTGCAGCTGCAGCCTCGTGGCCACCAGCTCCCGCTGCAGCAGCAGCCTCGTGGCCACCAGCCCCCGCTGCAGCAGCAGCCTCGTGGCCACCAGTCCCGCTGCAACCGTGGTCTCCTGGTCCCAAGTCCATGCAGCCTTGGTCTCCTGGTTCCAAGCCCCAGCAGCTGTGGTCTCCGGGTTCCAAGCCCCAGCAACTGTGGTCTCCCGGTTCCAAGCCCCAATGGCCTCCTGGCCCCAAGCCCCAGCCCCAGCAGCAGTTGCCTCCTGGTCCCAAGCCCCAGCGCCCTTCTGGCACTGAACCCCAGCAGCAGTTGCCTCCTGGTCCCAAGCCCCAGTGTTCTCCTGGTCCTGAACCCCAGCAGCAGTTGCCTCCTGGTCCCAAGCCCCAGTGGTCTCCTGGCCTTAAGTCCCAGTCCCAGCAACAGCTGCCTCCTGGTCCCAAGCCCCGTGGCCTCCTGGCTGCAAGCGCCGGCTACTGGCCCCGCAGTTCTCCGCTGGGAAAAGGCCCCGGTCCACTGTCTCCTCCGTCCCCGGCGCCGCCTCCTCCCCGGGTGATTGACAGCACTCCGGAGCACCCTGGTAGACGCCTCCTTGAAGTGCGTCGTCGCGGTCGACGACGTGCATCCGTCCGCTCCCAATACCAGGCATACAAGCGCCAACAATCAGTCCCGCAGCACTCCGCCGGGAGAAAGCCCCGGTCCTCTAGTCCGCTGTCTCCTCCCTCCCCAGCGCCGCCTCCTCCCCGGTCGATCGACAGCATTCCGGCGTACTCGGTTAGACGCCTCTTTGATGTGCGTCGTCGCGGCCGACGACGCCAGTTTTTAGCGGACTGGGAGGGCTACGGACCTGAGGAGCGGTCCGTGGTACTCCCAAGTCGCATCCTGGACGCCTCCCTAACCTGCCTTCCTCGTTGCCGAACCTCGCCTGCCTGACCACCCGCCTGCCCACGTCTCTCTGCCTGCTTGCCATCCGCCTGCCACCGAACCTCTGCCTGCTCGACTACCCGCCTGCCTTGCCCTTGCCTGTACCCTGTACCACAATAAATCCCTTTCTACCCGTTCCGTCCTCGTCTTGGTGTCTTGCATTTGGGTCCTAGTCCGTAATCCTTAACAGAACGAACTAGCCAAGATGGACCCAGCAGACACGGATTCCTTACGCCAGGCTTACTCCTACTTGGGAATTCCTTTTGTTCATTTTGAACCGACTCAGTCAGCAATCGCTTCCTCCATTCAAGAGCTTATGTTAGCTTGCCGTGGAAACCGCATTCCTGTACCAGCCCCCGCAGAAGCCCCATGGCCACCAGCTCCCGCTGCAGCTGCAGCCTCGTGGCCACCAGCTCCCGCTGCAGCAGCAGCCTCATGGCCACCAGCCCCCGCTGCAGCAGCAGCCTCGTGGCCACCAGTCCCGCTGCAACCGTGGTCTCCTGGTCCCAAGTCCATGCAGCCTTGGTCTCCTGGTTCCAAGCCCCAGCAGCTGTGGTCTCCGGGTTCCAAGCCCCAGCAACTGTGGTCTCCCGGTTCCAAGCCCCAATGGCCTCCTGGCCCCAAGCCCCAGCCCCAGCAGCAGTTGCCTCCTGGTCCCAAGCCCCAGCGCCCTTCTGGCACTGAACCCCAGCAGCAGTTGCCTCCTGGTCCCAAGCCCCAGTGTTCTCCTGGTCCTGAACCCCAGCAGCAGTTGCCTCCTGGTCCCAAGCCCCAGTGGTCTCCTGGCCTTAAGTCCCAGTCCCAGCAACAGCTGCCTCCTGGTCCCAAGCCCCGTGGCCTCCTGGCTGCAAGCGCCGGCTACTGGCCCCGCAGTTCTCCGCTGGGAAAAGGCCCCGGTCCACTGTCTCCTCCGTCCCCGGCGCCGCCTCCTCCCCGGGTGATTGACAGCACTCCGGAGCACCCTGGTAGACGCCTCCTTGAAGTGCGTCGTCGCGGTCGACGACGTGCATCCGTCCGCTCCCAATACCAGGCATACAAGCGCCAACAATCAGTCCCGCAGCACTCCGCCGGGAGAAAGCCCCGGTCCTCTAGTCCGCTGTCTCCTCCCTCCCCAGCGCCGCCTCCTCCCCGGTCGATCGACAGCATTCCGGCGTACTCGGTTAGACGCCTCTTTGATGTGCGTCGTCGCGGCCGACGACGCCAGTTTTTAGCGGACTGGGAGGGCTACGGACCTGAGGAGCGGTCCGTGGTACTCCCAAGTCGCATCCTGGACGCCTCCCTAACCTGCCTTCCTCGTTGCCGAACCTCGCCTGCCTGACCACCCGCCTGCCCACGTCTCTCTGCCTGCTTGCCATCCGCCTGCCACCGAACCTCTGCCTGCTCGACTACCCGCCTGCCTTGCCCTTGCCTGTACCCTGTACCACAATAAATCCCTTTCTACCCGTTCCGTCCTCGTCTTGGTGTCTTGCATTTGGGTCCTAGTCCCAGTCATCCTGTATAATCATGCATGTCTGCGATCATCAGAGTCCACACGCAACAGGAAACAATCCACGATAGGTCACAATCCATGACAGCTGGCCGTCGTATTCTGTGACCCCACTCTAAATGCGGGAAAAACAGTAGTTAAACCCCAACCAAATGTTTTCAGGTCTTGTTGTGAATTGTGATGAAAATGTAGCCTTGGTAATAAAAAAGATCCCATGGTAAGTCATAATTATGAGATAAAAAGTCTGTCTTTTTGTGCACATAAGCACGTGAAATATCACACGCTGTTTTGCGCATGACATTTCATGTACCATTAAGAAAGCTGTCACACCGTCCACTGTCACGCCGTCCACTTCCGCCACCTAGCTAGCGCCGGTTGCCACTTCTCCACGTGCTGCCCGATTTACACACCTGCTGGCAATCTAATCAACGCTCCCTATTTCAGCCGTGGATTCCTAGCAGCCGGCCCTAGTTTGTTGTTTACTCTAATGTCTGTCCGCCTGAGTTCCTGCCCGTTGCCGAACCCCTCCCTCCCTCCCTGCCTGCCTGCCTGTTGCCGAGCCCTTGCCTGCCTGACCACTTGTCCGTTGCCGAACCCTTGCCTTTAAAAGATTCAGGCCTCAAAATGAATTGTCATTCTAGTCCAGCCTCCCTTGCTAGCATAAAGAGTTCTCCTCACATTGCTGAATCATAAGAAATTGTGGCAGAGATTCATATCTAGAGTTTTAAAACCATAAGCCACAGATATACTTCATAAAGTTACTTACAATTGAGCCAGGGATTGGTAGTTTGACTCCGTCCTTTTGTACTGCAAAACAGAGTGGTGCAGCGGAAGTGTGCTGGGCCAATGAAAAGGTATAAAGAAAGGGAAAGAGGAGGCCTTGCAGGGGGTCTTCTCGAGCGCGCTCAGCAACGAAGTCAAGAACAAGTTGGCCTCCCGGGAGGATTCGACAAACCTCGACCACCTGATAGCCCTTGCCATCCGGGTGGACAATAGGCTGCGCGAGCGCCGCAGAGAGCGGGCTCTCCATCCGTCCCCGGCGCCCCTCCCCATTCCGCCTGCAGTTTCCCGTCCTCCTTCCTTGAGTGCCAGTCCTTCCCATCGCGAACCATCACTTTCCCCCAAGCCAGAGTCCATGCAGCTAGGACGCACCCGCCCTTTCCCCTGAGGAGAAAGAGCGCCACCTTCTGGCTAAGGCCTGCCTGTACTGTGGTCAACCTGGTCACTTCATGTCCGCTTGGCCCACACGCCCGAGAAAAGAACGGACTCGCCAGTAACCCGAGGGGTCCTGGCGAGTGACAACCTCAACCCCTCGGCTTCCCGTCCCCTAATCGATACTGTCCTCTTGTGGGGGGATCGAGTCCTACCACTCACCTCCTTCCCGGGGCCCCCTTGCCTAGTAGTCGCCTGTACAACCTCTCGTGACCGGAACGGAAGTCCATGGAGGAGTACATCTGGGAATCCCTCGCCACCGGAATCATCCGCCCGTCTTCCTCCCCGGTAAGGGCAGGGCGAATGGAAGACCGCCATCAACACCCCCCTGGGGCACTTCGACTATCTGGTCCTGCACTTCGGCCTCACCAACGCTGTGTTGCAAGCCCTGGTCAACGATGTCCTCCTTGATATGCTCAACCATACAGTTTTCGTTTATTTGGACGACATCCTAATCTTCTCCAAGGTGTTGGCGGAGCATAAGCTGCATGTGCGGCAGGTTCTCCAACGCCTTCTGGAGAATAAACTGTGTGTCAAAGCGGAGAAGTGCGAGTTCCATGTCTCATCCATCTCCTTCCTGGGTTACATCGTTGGCCAGGGGGTGTTAAAGCACGAGACAGGGGATCCAAATGCAGGACACAGGAGACAGAGACGAAGTAGGGTTTAAAGGGATTTATTTATTGGGAACAGACAGGGACTGGGCTAGTCGTGGTCAGGCGGGCAAGAGTTCGGCGGCAGGGTCAGGCAGACAGGGGCTAGGCGATTGGCAGGTGGTCAGGCAGGCGAAGATCACAACAGGTACGGAATCCGGAGGGAAGCTGGACACAGTAAGATGGTAAGTTAGGGAGAAGCAGGGAGAAAATCGCTAAAGTCAAGATTGCGGGAACGAAATATTACCATGTGGAAAGTACAACGAACTGGCGCCGGCTGCTAGGAAGTGCGGTGGAGAAATAGGGTGCGTAGATTGCTGATTGCTGGCAGGTGATTAAACATAAGCATGTGGAGAAGTGGCACCCGCTAGGTGGTGGCAGTGGACAGAGTGACAGGGGGAGGTGAAGATGGAATCCTCCAAGGTCTCTGCGGTGGCTGAGTGGCATAGTCCCTCCACCCGCAAGAAGCTCCAACAGTTCCTGATCTTCGCAAACTTTTACTGCCGCTTCATTCGCGGCTACAGCCAGGTCGCGGCACCCCTTACATCCCTGACCTCCAACAAGAGGCCCTTTGTGTGGACGCCGGAGGCCGAGACCGCCTTCCGGAGCCTCAAGGAGCGGTTCGTGTCGGCGCCCATCCTCGTCCAACCCGATATTTCTCTCCAGTTAGTGCGGTGCTCTCCCAGCGCTCCCCCACGGACCACAAGCTGCACCTGTGCGCCTTTTTCTCTTGCCGTCTTACCCCTCCGGAGCGAAACTACAACGTGGGAAACCTCAAGCTCCTGGCCGTTAAATTGGCACTGGAGGAGTGGCTGGAGGGCGCGGATCAGCCGTTGATCGTGTGGATGGACGACCTCAACCTATCTTATATTTATTCACAGGGACAACCCCTGCACCGGTCCTCCCAAATGGTTGTTTGTCCCGGACGCGGTGCAGTCCAGGGTTCTTCACTTGTCACCCAGGCATAACCCGCACCCTGAACTTCATCCGTCCACGGTTCTGGTGGCCCACCATGAACGCGGACGTCCGCTTGTTTGTCGTGGCATGCGCTCCCTGCGCGCGGAACAAGTCCTCCACCCAGCCCAGTTCCAGTCTGCTCTGGCCCCAGCTCATCAGTCGTCCATGGTTCCACATTGCCTTGGACTTCGTCAACGGGCTCCCCCCGTCCGAAGGAAACACCACCATCCTCACGGTCAACGACTGCTTCCCCAAGGCCGCCCACTTTCTGGTGCTTCCCAAACGTACCTCTGCTAGGGAGACGGCGGACCTCCTGGTTCTCCATGTGTTCCGCCTCCATGGCATTCTGGCGGATATTGTCTCTGACCGAGGCCCCCAGTTCACCTCCCAGGTCTGGCTTGCGTTTTTTTCGGCCCTGGGAGCCAAGGTCAGTCTCTCCTCCGGGTACCACCTCCAATCCAACGGACATTAAGAGTGGGCGAACCAGGAGATGGAGGCCGCGCTCCGTTAAGTACGAACACCAACCCGTCCTTCTGGAATACTCAACTCCCCTGGGTTGATTATGCCCATAACACCCTCATCAACGCATCCGCTGGTCTGTCCCCCTTCATGTGCTCGTTGGGGTACAAACCGTCCCTGTATCACGCCTTGGAGGTGGAGATTGCGGTCCCTTCCGTCCAGCCTCACGTGCGCCGGTGACAGCCCACCTGGAAGCATGCATGCGCTGCCCTGCTCCGTGCATCCTCCCGCTCCCAAGCGCCGTTGGCCGGCTCCGCAGTGCACACCCGGGCAAACGGTCTGGCTCCGGTCGAAGGATCCTCCATTAAAGGGGACTTCCGAAAAACTCTCCCCCCGTTTTGTCAACCCCTTCGAAATAGAGTCCCTTGTTAACCCCTGTGCTGAAAGTCTTAAACTCCCTTTGTCCCTTCGTATCCACCCCACCTTTCACTTCTCCCAAGTCTAGCCCGTGTCCACCAGCCCACTGTCTCCTCCTACGACAGCTCCGCCTCCACCCAGGCTCATTGACGACCACCCGGTGTTTTCGGTCCGCCATCTTCTGGATGTGTGTCGTCGCGGCCGGGGACATCAATATCTCGTGGACTGGGAGGGCTGCTGGTCTGAGGAGTGTTCCTGGATCCCCTGGAGTTTAATCCTGGATGCCTTGCTCATCCGGGACTTCCACAGAGACCACCCATTTGGCGATGGGCGTCCGCCAGGAGAGGAGGGGGTACAGTCACACCGACCACTGTCACGTCGTCAACTTCCACCATCTAGCGGGTGCTGGCTGCCACTTCTCCTCGTGCTGCCCGGTTTACACACCTGCTGGCAATCTCCAATCAACGCTCCCTATTTCAGCCGTGGATTCAGATCAGCCAGCGCTAGTTCGTTTTTACTCTACTGTCTGTCCGCCTGATTTCCTGCACATGCCGAACTCCTGCCTGCCTGACTGCCTGCCCATTGCCTAGCCCTTGACTGCCTGACCACCTGCCCGTTGCCGAGCACTTGCCCGCCTGACCACTTGTCCGTTGCCGAACCCTTGCCTGTCTGACCACGGTTTGCCTAACCCCCCACAAAGAAGATCTTCGAGTGGATACCGGAGGTCGAGACCGTCTTCCGAGGTCTCAAGGAACGGTTTGTGTCTCCGCCCATCCTCTCCCAGCCTGATCCCTCTCTCTAGTTTATGGTGGAGGTTGACGCCTCGGACACTGGGGTAGGGGCGGTTCTGTCCCAACGCTCTCCCTTGGACCACAAGTTACATCCGTGCGCCTTCTTCTCCTGAAGGCTAACTCCCCCAGAGCAAAACTACGAGAAACAGAACAGCCCTTTATCGTTTGGACGGACCACCGTAACTTGTCCTACATCCAGTCCGCCAAAAGGCTGAACTCCCGACAGGCCAGGTGGGCCTTGTATTTAGGACGCTTCAATTTCACCCTGACCTTTCGACCAGGCTCCCGGAACATCAAGCCGGATGCCTTATCCCGTAAAACACTCTACCGAGGACACATGCACTGACCCCGAGCCCATCCTGCCGTCCTCCTGTCTCGTCGCTACGCTCACCTGGGAGATTGAGTCGCAGTTCCTCAGGTGCATGGACTTTAGCCCGATCCAGGTATCGGTCCTCCCAACTGGTTGTTTGTCCCTGAATCAGTTCGGACTAGGGTGCTTTTGTGGGCAAACTCTACCAGACTTACCTGTCACTCTGGCTTAACCCGCAACCTAGACTTCCTGTGTCAACGTTTCTGGTGGCCCACTATGGACGCGGATGTCAGCTCATTTATTGCGGCGTGCGCATCTTGAACCCGAAACAAGTCCTCGACTCGTCCCCGTTCCGGTCTGCTCCGTCCCTTGCCCATTCCCAGTCGTCCTTGGTCCCACATCTCCTTGGACTTCGTCACCGGGCTTCCCCCGTCCGAGGGGAACACCACCATCCTCACCATCATTGATCAACTCTCTAAGACCACTCACTTCCTTGCCCTACCCAAACTCCCTTCTGCGAAGGAGACAGCTGACCTTCTGGTGCTCCATGTGTTCCGCCTTCATGGCATCCCTTCGGATATCGTCTCGGACCAGGGACCCCAGTTAATTTCCCAGGTCTGGCGAGCGTTCGGTGCAGCACTGGGAGCCACGGTTAGTCTCTCTTCTGGCTACCATCCGCTGACCAATGGACAGTCAGACAGGGCTAACCAGGAGATGGAGGCTGCACTCTGTTGTGTTACCAACGCCATCTTGTCCTCTTGGAGTTCCCAACTTCCCTGGGTCAAGTATGCCCACAATTCCCTCACCAATGCATCCACTGGGTTGTCTCCCTTCATGTGCTCCTTGGGGTACCAGCCTCCCTTGTTCCCATCCATGGAGGCTGAGATCGTGGTTCCCTCCGTCCAGGCTCACATGCGCCGGTGTCAGCGTACCTGGAGACGCGCACGCACCGACCTGCTCCGTGCTTCAACCTGCTCCCAGCACCAAGCGTACAGACGTCATAGTCCAGCCCCACAATACACACCTGGGCAGAAGGTCTGGCTTCGGTCAAAGGATCTTCCGTTACGAGTTGCTTCCCAGAAACTTGCTCCCCACTTTGTTGGTCCCGTTGAAATTGAATCCCTTGTGAACCCCTGTTCTCTCAAACTTCCTTCATCCCTTTGTGTCCACCCCACCTTTCACATCTCCCAGATAAAGCCTGTGTCAACCAGCTCACTGTCAACCCCTATGCCAGCTCCGCCTCCACCCAGGATCATAGACTATCACCCGGCATTTTCAGTCCGGCGACTACTGGATGTGCGGCGCCGTGGCAGGGGGTTCCAGTACCTCGTGGACTGGGAAGGCTATGGCCCTGAGGAGCGTTCCTGGATACCCCGGGCCAAATCCTGGATGCCTCTCTCATCCGGGACTTTAATAAGGAGCACCCGTCCAGTATCGGGCGTACGCCAGGTGGCGTCTGTAGAGGGAGGGGTACTGTCACGCCGTCCACTTCTGCCACCTAGCGGTGGTCACTGTCCTTCTGCTTCATCCATTCATCTCCCTCTGTCTATTCACCGGCCGGCAATCTTCATTAGCACTCACTATATCAACCCCGGATCTGCAAGCAGTCATCGCTAGATCGTTGTTTACACTACCACAGTCAGTACCTCGTCCCTGGCCCTTCATCGTGCAATAATTGCTAAAGTGTTTATCGCTTGCGCTAACAGTCTTCTCCTTTGTCCAGTCTGCCTGATTACCTCCACGTTGCCGAACCCTCGCCTGCCTGATTATCCGACCGTTGCCGAACCCTCGCCTGCCTGACTACCTGCTCATTGCCGAACCCTCGCCTGTCTGACTACCTGCTCATTGCCGAGCCCTCGCCTGTCTGACTACCTGCTTGTGCCGAACCCTCGCCTGTCTGACTACCCGCCTGCCATCAAGCCCCTCGCTTGAGTATAGAGTAGACTATTAACGTGTTTTGGTGTTGTTCTGAACAACAGCACATGAACAACACAAAGTAGCTTCATGTGCACACAGACAACACCACTTGCCCTTTGCAAGAGTTATCTACTGGTAGCCATTTGTGTTTCATAATATGTACATTGTACAGTATTAAGAGTTCTCTCTGCTGCTGTGTGTGACTGCTGATCTGAAAAAGGATTTACCTGGAAATAATCAACTGTAAACAATTAACAGTGAAGCTTAACCACAGTACAAGGTACAACAGAAAACGGTGGACATTTCACATAAACAATACAATGTGTTTATATTTGACAATTTCTTACCCTCCACCTGCAGGAGCCAGTCCCTCCAGTAGCCGATGGTCCTGGTCTCACCTCTCCTCCTGTTAGACCCTGTCAGTGACAGGTTTGATGGCTTGAACACAGCCACCATATCTACCGCAAACACGGTGGTTTGGTCCTCCATAAAAATTGGTGTGATGGCCTCGTAGTGGGACTTCATCGCCTCCAAGGCATCAAACATGGTCAGGCCCTCTCTGAATCTGTAAACGTAAGGAAAAGTTAAATAAGAGATGCACTGGCTGGTGGAGGTAATGCACTGGCAGGTGGAGGTTATGCACTGGCAGGTGGAGGTTATGCACTGGCAGGTGGACATGGTTGCACTGGCAAGTGGAGGTAATGCACTGGCAGGTGGAGGTAATGAACTGGCAGGTGGAGGTAATGCACTAGCAGGTGGACGTGGTTGCAGTGGCAGGTGGAGGTAATGCACTGGCAGGTGGAGGTAATGCACTGGCAGGTGGACATGGTTGCACTACCAGGTGGAGGTAATGCACTGGCAGGTGGACGTTGTTGCACTGGCAGAGTCAGTATTTGCCAGCAACTCCTGAAATGATTAGACAATCAGTATTCTTTACTTACTTAGATGTGCAGTGCTGCTCAAAGTGTTGTAGTACTCATGTTCCGATTTTTGTGACTCAATTTTGTATGGGAAATCTAGCAAACAAGCAAGCTTTCTCACAATCCTACAGTCAGTGGTAAAACACATTAACAAAGACAATGATAATCAAGTTCTGCACTCAGATTCTAACATGGTGACGCAGACGTTAAGTGACTCCTACATTGTAGCACACACACACACAAACATCCAGACTTGGTTGCTTGACAGCCACAGCACATACAATGTACAGGGCCCATCAATCCCATTATCTATTATGGCACCTGTGCAGCTGCTGTAGATGGAGTTACGTGACATCGCCGGCTGCACAGAAAAGATCGCAGTTGTCATCTCATCAGTCCCGGCAAAAGCCACAAGATGCTGCAGGAAAATATCGGAAAATTCTTCATACAGGTGTATCGGAAAATACCATAAACAATTATTAATCAAAAGTGAATCAGGAAATACGCAAATTCAGCGATTCTGATAATATAATTTTTTGAAATGATTGAAATCGTACATAAATTACATTTATACCACAGATCAGTACGCAAATATTCATATATATTTGATCAATCATTTGTTTTTTCTTTTCTCGATGACAGGTGAGCCTCTGCCTCCCCTGACTGCACATCCCTGGATGGAACAGCCCTTTTTCCAAAGGCAAATATCTGTGCGCTGATACTGCGCCTTCCAGTCCATCAGCAGTACAGTCAATTCAAGAGTGCCATGGAAACAGTAATTGACTGTGCTGTTCATTTTGGGGTGCAGTAAGACACTGAAAATCAGAATCAATTCCTGTTTCCATGGCAAGTAAATTGGCCTTTACTGTAAGAGGATCTACCTATCAGAGGTTCTTTGAAATTATCGTTATTATTCGACCAGGTGGTTCCACAGGCTGCAAGTTAAAATGCTGGTTGTACTGACTGGTCCCTGGGTGAGGGTACTGTGCTGCACAGCTCCAATGTTGCAGTGTGGACTAGTGTGGGTGCAGCTCTGGGAATGCATGTGTGTGTGTTGCACTTTATTTATATTTTTGTATTTGTTCTGTTATGAAAAGAGTGCATTAAAAATATAATGTTAATCCAATCATACCTCGAGCACATTCCAAGTGAAATATGGCTGATATTATTCATTTTATTTATTGCATATGGTCAATAGCCAAATGAATAGCCAAATGAATAGCCAACAATCTCCTTATTGTTCGAACCCGTTCTGAGTAGCGTAGACCTCGCTACAGTGGCGCCTGACCAGGGACCCCTATGAAGACATGGAGGAGCAGCAGCAGGGAACGTCAGCGGAGTCTCCCCTGACCCCTGACCCAGGCTCTGCGCCGGATCGTGGAGACTCAGGAAGAACTCATCCTGGCCCACTGACAGCAGACCCAGGCGTTCCTGGAGATCGCCACCCTACACTTCGAGGAGTGGACGGCACTCAGGCAACTGTTGCAGCCCGCGGCGGCGGCCGGCCGGCCCCTGGCCGGCCGGCCAGGGGCCAGGGGCCGCATCCGCGGGGGAAGAGACCCCGCGGATGCAGATCGCACTGCCAAAAATGTATCCCCAGGACGATGTGGAGGCCTACCTCGAGGTATTTGAGGGGAAGGTGGCGTGTGAGTGGCAGGAGGCGGAGTGGGCCCTCCGGCTGATGCCCCTCCTGACAGGAGCTGCCCTTACCGCCGACCACGGGCTGCCTGCCACCGTATGGGGGGACTACGCCACAGTGAAGCGGGGTCTGCTGGACTGCCACGGGCTGCCTTCGGAGGGCCACCGGCGGCGTTTCAAGGTAATGTGTATGGAGGACATGGGCAGAACCTTTGCCTATGCTTACCAGCTGGTGGATGCCGCGGTACGGTGGCTCCGGCCAGAGGAGCGGAGCAGCCGGCAGGTGGTGGACCAGGTAGCTCTGGATCAATTCATCGAGGGCCTACCCCCAGCCACGGCCGAGTGGGTCCAGTGCCATCAGCCCATCGACATGGAGCCTGCCATCACCCTGGCGGAGGACCATGTGTCGCTGTCCCGCAGGGCCCAGGTTGGGGGCAGAGGGTCCATCCACACCCCCTGTCTGATCGGTCCCCAGCCCACAGAGAACCCCGGAAGCTCCCGGGAACACACCCCACAACCCCACAACCGCAACAACACCCACCCTTTTGCACCCCAGACACAGCCACCGGTTCCCCATCCCAGGTCAAACCTGCCGGGCCGGTCTCGTCTCCCTCAGGGGCCCGGCCTCAGCCTCTGGGACCCCAAGCCTGCAGAGACACAGGCAGTGGGAGTGCCCCCACATGGAGGTGGGGCAGGTGGTCCGGGTTGCCGCGCCGTCGGCCTCCTCTCCCTATCACGAGGGGAGGTACTGCATTCCGGTAAGGATGCGAGGGAGTATCTATCATGCGTTGTTGGACTCGGGGAGTTGTCAAACCCTGATCCACCAAAGACTGGTTCGACCAGGGGTGCTGGTGGAAGCATCGTGGGTGGAGATAAAGTGTATTCAATGGGATGTGCCGAAATATCCAGTGGTGACCGTGTAAATGTGTTGGGATGGGAAAAAACGTAAAGTCAAAGCCGCGGTTAGTTCCCGCCTATTGCGCCCCCTATTTTTATGCACTGATTGGTCGGGCTTCAGCAGGTTAGTGAAGGAGGGAGGGGCGCGTTCCCGACAGGAAGGGACAGGAGGAAACTCCGGTGATACGGGCGTTTCCCCCAGTGGACGAATTTACCCTCAAACAGTCTCACGGCGAAACATTGCTCTTTGCCTTAGACCGTGTCGTTTCCATTGACGGCCAAAAGGTGTCACCTGAGGCCGTGCTAAAACATCCATACTTTGCAATGGTGAGGGATAGGCTATATCGAGTGAATCGAGACACTCAGTCAGGGGAAGAAGTGAGCCAGTTGCTCATCCCACATCATAGCCCGATGGTGGGTCACCTAGGCTGCGATAAAACACGTAACCGGCTCATGGCCCGCTTCTATTGGCCGGGCATTCATGGGGATCTACGTCGGTGGTGTGCATTCTGCAGTGAATGTCAGTTAGTCAACACACCGGCAACCCTAAAAGTGCCGTTGCGCCCTCTACCGTTAATTGAGACCCCTTTCGAAAGGATTGGCATGGATTTAATCGGGCCATTAGACCGTAGCGCACGGGGACACCGAATTGCATTGGTCATTGTGGATTATGCAACCCGGTATCCCGAAGCAGTGCCGCTGCACTCTATCTCCGCGAAGAGCGTGGCGCAGGCGCTGTTTCACTTAATCTCCGTAGTTGAAATCCCGAAAGAGATTCTAACTGACCAAGGCACTGCGTTTATGTCATGCACACTTCGCGATCTGTCTGGGCTACTAGGGGTGAAGGTGATCCGAACAAGTGTGTACCATCCCCAGACAGACGGCCTGATGGAGAGGTTTAACAAGACCTTAAAGTCCATGCTGTGTAAATTCGGGCACGAAGATAGTCGGAATTGGAATAAATGGCTCGACCCTCTGTTATTTGCAGTATGGGAGGTTCCTCAGGCCTCCACTGGGTTTTCCCCATTTGAGCTGTTGTTCGGGAGGTGGCCGAGGGGCGTATTGGATCTAATTAAGGAAAGCTGGGAAGAGGGTCCAAGCGCCACTAAGAATGAGATTAAGTGCGTTATGGACCTGGGAGCGAAACTCCATGCACTGGGGCAGATTTCACGGGAGAATTTGCTTTAGGCCCAGGAACGTCAGCAGCGGCTGTATAACAGAGGTACTCGGCTGAGACAATTCACACAGGGAGATAAAGTTCTTGTATTGCTTCCTACATCCAGCTCAAAATTACTCACGAAGTGGCAAGGACCTTTTGTGTTCATACGGCGGGTCGGGGATGTCAACTATGAGCGTTCCGACGGGGGAGAGCGACTCAGATTTACCATCTCAACCTTCTGAAATGGCTGGAATGAGGTGCACCCAGTCTCTCTGGTGACCTCGGTAATCCAAGAGGATGAGCTGGGGCCAGAGGTTACCGGATCGAACCAGTCAACCCCGGCCCCTGTGATGGACAGCTTTCTCCTCATAGGTGAGTTGCAGCAGCGGTTTGCGGTCGTCTTCTCCTCCTTGCTGGGACAGATGACGCTCATTGACCACCGAATCGAGACATCCCCTGGCGCAACGGTTAGGTTGCGTCCGTACAGATTACCGGAACACAAGCGCAAAATTTATCAGGATTTTACGACGATAGATATAACTAAGGGCTACTGGCAGATTCCCTTATCTCCAGAGTCTAAGGAAAAGTCGGCCTTCTCCACTCCATACAGTTTGTTCCAATTCCGGACGCTTTCTTTTGGGCTGTTCAGAACCACTGCCACCCTCCAGCATCTCATGGACCAGGTGCTGCGTCCGCACGCTGGATATGTGGCTGCCTACATTGACAATGTAATTATTCATAGTGACACATGGCAGCAAAACATCCAGCGGGTGGCGGCGGTGCTCTAGTCACTGTGGCGGGCGGGGCTCATGGCCAACCCAAGGAAGTGCGTGATTGGACGGAGGGAGGTACGGTATCTGTGGTACCACTTGGGTGGCGGGCAGGTGCGCCCGCAGGTGGAGAAGACAGAGGCGGTCGCGGCCTGTCCGCGGCCTGAGACCAAAAAACAGGTGAGGGCGTTCCTGGGGCTGGCGGGCTACTACAGGCAGTTCATCGCCACCTTCTCGGAGCTGACCAGCCCCCTGACCTACCTCTCCCGAAAGTGTGCCTCAGATCCGGTCCAGAGGACCAAGCAGTGCCAGGCGTCATTTGAGACGGTTAAAAAGGCTCTCTGCGGAAGCCGCTCTTGCACACTCCTAACTTTGAGCTTCCTTTTGTCTTGCAGATGGACGCATTAAACAGAGGGCTGGGGGCTGTGTTGTCCTAGGAGGGGGAGGGCGCGGACCGCTCAGTGCTGTACCTCAGCCATAAGCTCTCGGTCCGAGAGGGGAGGTACAGCACAGTGGAGAAGGAGTGTCTAGCGATCAAGTGGGCAGTCGACTTCCTGCGTTACTACTTCCTGGGGCGCCCGTTCACCCTCTGTTTGGACCACGCCCCCCTGCAGTGGCTCCACCGCATGAAGTACACCAACCCGCGGATTACTCGGTGGTATCTGGCGCTACAGCCGTTTAACTTCAGGGTGGTCCATAAGCCGGGTGTGCAGATGGTGGTGGCTTACTTCCTCTCCTGCCTGCCGGAGCAGGGGTGGTGGGCAGTTGGCTGTCGGCCGGACAGCTCCCCGGCCTGAGTGGGGCGGTGGGGATATGTGGTATGCGGGGGGCGTGGCTTAGTGCCGGCTGCAGACTGGGGAGCGGGGCGGCTCAAACGGGGAAACAGACGCAGCTGTAGGAGAGGAGAACAATGAGGAAGGAGGATATAAATACTGACGTGGTGTTGTGCTCTGCCCTGCAGTGTGGTCAGGTCCTGCTGCGCGATCAGACAAGGAGTGATGGCGGAGGCCGTTCGTTAAAATAGACTATTGCAACATGTGTCTGTAGCGGAGCCCAATTCTCGGAGGTTGGCCACTCTGTGTCCCCTCCTCCAATTACAACAAAAAACGCTGCACGTGATTCCTGTCTCCTTATTGTTTGAACCCGTTCTGAGTAGCGTAGACCTTGCTACAGAGACATTTAGTTAAATTAAATCTTCTGAATAGTTACATTATTATGTAAATTAATTCATAGGCTTCTTGGGAGGGACTACAAAGAACACCAGCCTTTCACCAATGTGCTGATTTCTGAAAGGACTGTCATCATTATGCTCTGATGCAATTTAGCATTTTTCACAGATAGATGGCTATGGAATTCCACTGGAGTTGGGACAGGATTTGTAGACCCCACACAGCTGAATGTTATTTTCAAGGCAGTTTATTTCCTACACACAAATCTGTTTTGTCTATCAACCATTTCTCTGTTCTTTTGAATAAATCAAACATCAAGCTTCCCAATGGTGTGGTCTTGGTTTGTGAAACAATGCAATTGCAGTGTTTGAATATGATAACTTCAAGTATTTTTTTGTCATTGTAATCTTTGATTAAATCGATTGAGCCGATTTGAGCCAACCATTTGTTTCTCCTCCCCGCTTCGATCAGAATCAGAGAATCTGAATCAGAATCAGAATCAGAAAACCTTTAATACCAATTGTAGGTGTGCACGTCACATTCTCTAAAATAAGTTAAATAGGTTAAACAGAACAAACAATATAAGTATAAATATATGTATAAATATATACACACACAGAACGTATAAAAAATATGAGAGTAAGAATTTAGATTGCAAGAGCAGATTAAGTACAGTGGCATGCAGAGCCAGATGTGGGGTGTGGAGAGAGTCAGGGTGGTTTCCGGGCCTTGTTAATAAGGCTAGTTGCGGAGGGGAAAAAACTGTCCTTGTGACGAGAGGTTTTGGTCTCTGATGGACCTCAGCCTCCTGCCAGATGGGAGTGTCTCAAAGAGTTTGTTGCCGGGGTGGCAGGGGTCAGCCACAATCTTTCCTGCACGCTTCAGAGTCCTGGTGGCGTAAAGGTCCTGGAGCGGCGGCATATTGCAACCAATCACCTTCTCAGCTGAGCGAATGACACGCTGCAGTCTGCCCTTGTCCTTGGCTGTGCTAGCAGCGTACCAGATTGTGATGGAGGATGTGAGGATGGACTCAATGATGGCTGTGTAGAAGTGCACCATCATTGTCTTTGGCAGGTTGAATTTCTTCAGCTGCCGCAGGAAGTACATCCTCTGTTGTGCTTTCTTGACGAGGGAGCTGATGCTCAGCTCCCACTTGAGGTCCTGGGAAATGATAGTTCCCAGGAAGCGGAAAGACTCCACAACGTTAATTGTGGAGCCAGAGAGGGTGATGGGGGCAGGTGGGACTGGGTTCTTCCTGAAGTCCACAACCATCTCCACTGTCTTTAGAGCGTTGAGCTCTAGGTTGTTTTGCTTGCACCACTTCACCAGGTGGTCAGCCTCCGACCTGTAGGCGGACTTTTCTCCATCAGAGATGAGTCCGATGAGGGAGGTGTCGTCCGCGAACTTCAGAAGCTTGACAGACTGGTGACTGGAGGTGCAGCTGTTGGTATACAGGGAGAAGAGCAGAGGAGAAAGAACACATTCCTGAGGGGATCCGGTGCTGATGGTTTGTGAGTCGGAGACGTGTTTCCCCAGCTTCACATGCTGCTTCCTGTATGACAGGAAGTCAGTGATCCACCTGCAGGTGGAGTCAGGCACACCAAGCTAGGAGAGTTTCTCCTGAAGCAGATGATGATGTTGATGTTGAGGATGATGGTGTTGAAGGCAGAGCTGAAGTCCACAAACAGGATCCTGGCATAGGTTCCTGCGGAGTCCAGGTGCCAGAGGATGTAATGGAGGGCCAGGTTGAATGCATCGTCTACAGACCTATTGGCTCTGTAGGCAAACTGCAGGGGATCCAGGAGCGGGACGGTGATGTCTTTGAGGTGAGAAAGCACAAGGCGCTCAAAGGACTTCATAACCACAGAGATCAGGGCGACGGGTCTGAAGTCATTAAGTCCTGTGGTCCTTGGCTTCTTGGGAACAGGAATGATTGTTGAGGACTTGAAGCAGGCTGGCATGTGGCATGTCTCCAGTGAGGTGTTAAAAATGTCTGTGAACACTGGAGACAGCTGGTCAGTGCAGGGCTTCAAGCTGGATGGGGAGACAGCATCCGGTCCAGAAGCTTTCCTGGGGTTTTGTCTCCTGAACAGTCTGTTGACGTCTTCCTCATTGATGAAGAGAGTCGTCACTGAGGTGGGTGGGGAGATGGAGGGGGGACCTTTAAGGTGGGGGAGGTGGAGGTGATGCACTGTAGCTGGAGCTGTTAGGAGGCGTCGTGGGGGATGGTATCAGGGAAGACCCTTTGTTGGGAGGTGTTGAGGGGGATGGTTACAGGACTGACCCCTTGTCTATCAAAGCGGCAGTAGAACTCGTTAAGGTCGTTGGCTAGGCGTCGGTTGTTGGTGGAGTGGGATACTTTGGGCTTGTAGCTGGTGATCTGTTTGAGCCCTCTCCAGACAGAAGCAGAGTCGTTCGCTAAGAACTGGTTTTGGAGTTTCTCAGAGTACCGTTGTTTAGCCTCTTTCACCGCCTTGCTAAACTTGTACTTTGCTTCTTTAAGTCTGTCTTTGTCCCCACCCCTGAATGCCTCAGCCTTATCCAAACGTAGCCTTCTGAGTTTGGCTGTGAACCAGGGTTTGTCATTGTTGAAACTCACCCTGGTGCACGATGGAACACAGCAGTCTTCACAGAAGCTGATGTATGACGTCACAGTCTCTGTGTACTCATCTAGACTGTTGGTAGCAGTCCTGAACACATCCCAGTCAGTAGAGTCCAAGCACGTCTGGAGATCCTCCACAGCTACACTGGTCCACTTCCTTGATGTCCTCACTACAGGTTTGCAGAGTTTAAGTTTCTGCCTGTAGGCGGGGATCAGGTGGACCATGACGTGGTCAGATAGTCCCAGTGCAGCACGGGGGACCGCGTGATAAGCATCCCTGACTGTGGTGTAACAGTGATCCAGAATGTTCTCCTATCTGGTCGGGCATTTAATATAATGTCTGTATTTAGGTAGTACATGAGTGAGGTTTCCTTTGTTAAAGTCTCCAAGGACAATAACTAAGGAGTCCGGGTTGGTCAGCTCCACACATAGTATCTGGTCGGCGAGCATGCGCTGTGTGACCTACACGTTGGCCTGCGGCGGGATGTAAACACCGACCAGAATGAATGAATGGAACTCACGGGGTGAATAAAAAGGCTTACAGTTTATGATGAAAGATTCCAGGTCAGGAGAACAATGCTGCTGGATCACTGTCGCGTCGTTGCACCAACCGCTGTTGGTTAGAAACAGATTCCTCCACCTTTAGTTTTGCCGGAGAGGTCCGTGTCTCTGTCCGCTCTGTAGAGTTGGAAGCCTTCCAGCTCTAGCGCAGAGTCCGGTATTAATCCACAGAGCCACGTCTCCGTGAAGCACAAAACAGTAGAAAGTCCCTGTTTCCCCCCAACAGCAGTTGTAATTCTTCCAGTTTGTTGGGCAGTGAACGCACGTTAGAGAGAAATATGCTCGGTAACGGTGTGCGTAGTCCTCGCTGGCGGAGACGCACCAGCGCACCGGCCCGTTTCCCTGTCCTCCGGCGTTTCGCTGCGTGAGCCAAGGTGAGCGCACCTTTGACTAGTATGTCCAAAATGTCCAGTGTAGGGAGAAGAAAAGTAGGAACATCCTCTGGCGTTGTTCCCCTGATGTTCAAGAGCTCTTCTCTGGAGAAAGAGATCCGGGTACCATCGCATAAAACAAGGTTAAAACACAAAACAAAACAACGCGCACAGACACACCGAGTCAACCGTTTACGGCGCCATGGCAACCAAATGGGATGGGGAGGAGTACATCTGTACTCCTTTCTCCAAGCGATTGGAGCATCCCCATGCAGCACAGAAAAACATGGTGGAGACTATATGCAAGGACAACACAGGAGGAAATGTCAAATTGATATGTCTGCCCTTTGCAATCACAAAGTGGAGAATAATGTTGTTATGAACTTGAATATGTAATATGTGTAAATTAATAAGTGCAGGGTGCATAAGAATTGTAACCAGAAAGATCAATTCAATTCCATTTATTTGCATTAAATTTCATAAAATAACTCATATTAAATATATATTTATGAAGATATATTTAGGGAACTTCAGTGGTCCTTCAACTCGATAACGTACTACATTTAATATTTGTAGAAAGTAAGTGTTCAACCATTGGGAAGTAAATGGCATTTACCTAATTTATTTATTAGACGATTCTTTAATGATTCTTTTAAAATACAATGAGGAGCCATGTTGAGTGATTGAGTCATCCTACAAATAAATGTTTTTAGTATTACTATTATTATTATTCAAAAGTGGAATTCAACTTAATTCAACACCATTCATAAAGAGAATGGGTAGTTTTCTCTCATAAAACTAATAAAAAAGGCATTAGGACCAGGGGACAACAACTACTGTAGCGATGACTGCTGAACACGCCAAACTATCAATAAGGTACATGAGATTTTCAGAGTCCTGATGATAAAATGCACACATGCAAGCCAAAACCGACAACCTATAAACACTGATTATTGAGCCATTGAGAACTGAGCATCTTCTGCAGATTTTTCACAGATCCATCGTAAGGTGACGTTACAGTTAATGTCATTCCACTTGATGATGAGTCTGTAAAGATATAAATGAGCACAGTCTTCTTCGCCGTGTTGTGGAATGTTGTTGCCATTATCAGGCTGATGTTCTTGCCAGTAGCTTACAGAGAAACAGATTGGGGAAACATTTATTTTGTATAATGAAACAATTCAGATAGTTCAATAAATCAAATATAACAATTAGAATTATTTACATATTGATCACATTAGTTTGAGTTGGTTCATGACCAGAAGAATCTCTCTCTCTCTCTCTCTCTCTCTCTCTCTCTCTCTCTCTCTCTCTCTCTCTCTCTCTCTCTCCTTAGAGTCGGTTCTCTCTCTCACCTTAGAGTCAATTCTTTCTCTCTCTCTCCTCTCTCACCTTAGAGTTGGTTCTCTCTCCCTCTCTCTCACCTTAGAATCAGTGGTGCTCCATCAACCCATTTCCAGGTCCCTTCCTGCTCCAAGTCACTCAGACCAATCCAAAAAGAGTCCATATACTCTGAGAGGAACTTCTGTTGAAAACATTAAGCAAAACAAACAATTACTAATTACATTTTCTGTATTGATTGCTCCCTTAAGTCCTAATTTGACATGTACATCAAGATCCACTGATCCACTGAGACCCAATCAGAGCTCAAGTGTATCAGAAAGAGAACTGAGTTTTCCGTTAGGACAGCTGCCAATGTGAACATAAAGACTATAGGTTATTTTTCAGTTGGTCCTCTTTTTGATTTTCTTAAGCAGGACTGAATTCCATTGGTTTAAAAGGAACAATATATGACAACCATCAGTGGTGGGGGGCGTGTATTTAGGGGGGGGGGAGGTGGGGGGTTACCTGTTCCTGGGAGCTGTCTATAACCACCAGATCACCTCCTCGCTCCATGCAATCCTTCCTGCTGTTATTCCAGGAATTCCGCTGGTCCGAGTGATGATAGCAGGCATTGTCAAACTTCCTCCATCCCTCTGGGCACCTTTTGTCTGTGAGGTAAAGTAGGGACTAAATGAGCCGATCCCAATCCCCTATTCCAGCAGTACAGCTGTTACATAAGCCCTACACAAGCCACATAAGCTATACTAGCCCTTTATGATGCACTTGTACAGGGGGCAGGAACCCCTGGCTCTATCTATAGGTATCCTATTTATACATTCTCAAATCTTAAAAATGCTACACCACAAATCTTGAAATAATAGGCCTATTTAAATAGTTTAAAAAAAAAATATATATATATATATGTGTATATAATTTATCTGTTGAACTGTGTGTAATGGTCCCAGGTGCTGGAATACGCCTGACAGTAACCATTATCTCAGCCAGAGCATTAAGTCTGTTTTCTGAGCTTTAATATATGGCTTCAACACAAAAATTTAATAAAGTCTGCGAGGGAAAACGTTTTTAGAATGTGGTGAGAAATGATAAAACCAGAAAAACTGTGACGTTGAACAGCATTTTTGCCCAAAACATGCTGCAATTGCCAGAACTTATCGTGATGGGGATGCTGGGGAAAAGCCATCGCAGAACTACACAGAAAGACACAGCAGAGCAAGGCTTTAACAAATGCAAGAAATACTCATGAACATTTCGAAAAGGTTTGTTTAGGATCTAGACAAACTTATCAAGGTTTTGCTTTTCAAGGCTCTTTCTGCTCTGGGTCGACCAACACACGAAGCCAGCGTCGCCACAGTTACATTCCAAACGCTCACTCCTTTTGATGTTCTCCTTCTGCAGTTCATCAAACCTCTGCTTTAGGGAGAAGAGGCTTGAATTCTGCTGGTTTCTCTCCTCCACCAGCGTAGAGAGTTCCTTCTGTCGCTCTGTCAATTCAGACTGGAGACCCTGTACTGTGACAGAATCTGTAATTAAGACATTCATATCTCTATAAACACTCATTTTAAACCACAGAAACTAGCTGTGTTAGCTATAGTTTAAACAGGACCCACAGACACAGACACACACACACACACACACACACACACACACACACACATACACACGCAAACTGGACTAGAAAAAGTCTCAAATCTGATGTTTAGTGAAACTTTAGAAACAAACATCTTTGAATAAGTTTATCCAAAACTCCCAACTGAATAGATTGGGATTTTAAAAAGGATTTAAGGATGGCCTCAATGATTCAGACCGTGGTGTTTATTCATGAACGATAACCAAACTCACATCGTAAACCAAGGACCAGGAGTCCAGCCAGAAGAATAACACACAGAAGCCCCAGACCAAGTAACGCAGGTCTCAACCAACTAGTCCTTGTTCCCATCGCTCTGGGTCTCAGGGGACCTGGGTCCAGAAACAAACAGAGAGAGGAAGACGCTACACCTGTTTGTGTTTCACACAAATAAACATCACACTAGAGGAAAATTTTAATTTTATAGTCATTGTTAAATTATGGATGATGTCATTGTTCTCATCTGTACTAGTTTTACCTGTGTGGTTTGGTGAAGCTGTTGAAGGTTCAAGCATGGCAACGTTGACGTAGATGTCCTCCATTGTCCCGACTTTGTATTTGTATATATTATATATTTGTAATGGCCAAAGGCCAAGACAGAGAGCTGTCTGGGGTGTGATGTGATAGGGGGTAGGCCTACTGCGTCTTCTTTATACGTCGCTTTAGGAGGAAGTGGTTTGTGGTTTGTGGTTTTATTTAACACAACTATCAGCATTGTCACAGTTGAATTTTTCTTTTCCGCTTATCTGATTATAAAAAAAATTAAAAATAATGTTGGTGTCTTGATTAATCATGATGATACATGATGATTCATGACGATCTATCATCGTGATTCGGTAGGCCTACTGTGTGTTCTTTCTAAGTAAAAAAAACGTGGAATACATTTGTGAATTAAGTTAAAGTTTGTTAACTAAACTTTTAATAGCCCCTCGACCCTGGTTACACCAGAGAGAGAGAGAGCTGCAGGGTTTTATGAGGAAGTGTTTGTCCTACCGTCAAGCCGTCCACTTCCGCCACCTAGCGGGCGCCGGCTGCAACTTCTCCACATGCCTTTCTGTTTACACACCTGCCGGCAATCCCCAATCAACACTATTTCAGCCGTGGTTTTCCTAGCAGCCAGCGGTAGTTCGTTGTTTACTCAACCTTTGTTAGTATCTGCGTTCCCAGTTCGTGTATGCTTGCCCCTCTCTCAGTACCTGCCCGTAACCTGTTCTCTCCCTGTGCCCGGCTGTCCGCCGGCTTTCCTGCCCATCACCGAACCCCTTGCCTGCCTGACCGCCTGCCTGCTACCAAACCCTTGCCCCCCTCACTACAGTTTGCTTAACCCCGGCTTATTGATATTCTCCCTTAATAAACCCCTTGAACCTCTCCACCGTCTCCGCATTTCTGTGTCGTGCGTTTTGGTCCCCTCGTTCTGTCCCGCGAAACATTGTTTTGTTTTAGTTTTTTCAAAACCATAAACTTCCTCATAATTAAATTTATATTTTCTTGCTATTTATCCATTTTTGAAACAAATTATGGTGTCTTGTTTTCAATGGCTTTCATTATTTAGTTTCATAATTATTCATGATTATTATGTAAGATATAAAGGATATCCAGGAAGGGACCTGGATGTCCCTCATAGGTTTAGCCTACTAGAGTTTGAAGAAGACTCGACATACAAGGGTTATTAAACAAGTATATATTATTAAACTTATTCTGGAAACATGTTTCCTGGTAAATGGTTTATTGAACATTTAAATCACATTTAGCTCACATGGAAGCATTTGCATTGGGCAAACCTATTTCAAAACCTTAATTGAAGAACAATCTGAAACAATCATCACCATTAACATTATATACTGTCTGATACACTACCAACTCAAGTCACATAACCACAACCAGATCTGCTCGTGGAAAAGAACCCCTTCACACAACGGTACAAAGTCACTAATACACATAGAACCCACCAGGCCGTGGCTCACTACTGTCACGCCGTCCACTTCTGCCACCTAGCGTTGGTCACTTTCCTTCTTCTACGTCATCCATTCATCTCCCTCTGTCTACACACCGGCCGGCAATCTTCATTAGTACTCACTATATCAGCCCCGGATCTCCAAGCAGTCATCGCTAGATCGTTGTTTACACTACCACAGTCAGTACCTCGTCCCTGGCCCTTCCTCATGCTATAATTGCTAAAGTGTTTATCGCTTGCGCTAACAGTCTTCTCCCTTTGTCCAGTCTGCCTGATTACCTCCTTGTTGCCGAGCCCTCGCCTTCCCGACTACCTGCTCATTACCGAACCATTGCCTGTCTGACTTCCTGCTGGTTGCCAAACCCTCGCCTGTCTGACTTCCTGCTCGTTGCCGATCCCCTGCCTGTCTGACCACCTGCTCGTTGCCGAACCCTCGCCTGTCTGACTACCCGCCTGCCATGAAGCCCCTCGCCTCGCCCCCCTGTAACCTGCCTTAATCTTTTGTTGCCATCAGTAAATCCCTGTTATTCTTTACCTCTGTGTCAGTGTCTCTGTGTCGTGCATTTGGGTCCAATCTCCACTAGCCCCCATAACAGTATGATCTAGCCACAATGGACCCAGCCGACACCGAGAACCTTCGACAGGTAATTTTACGGCAAGGATCCCTCTTGGGGCAGCATGACCAGGCCCTCCAGGAGATCGCGTCCAGTCTCCAGGAGTTTTCTCAAGTCATCCGAGAACTCCAGACTCCACTGCCTCCCCCCGCCATTCCAGAACTACCCCTTCCAATCCCAAGCCCTCCTACTCCCTCTCGTGAACCATTCATCCCTGCCCCTGGGCGTTGCGAGGGCGACCTTGGTTCCTGTCGAGCCTTTCTGATTCAATGCTCATTGGTTTTCGAACAACCCCTGACTTATCCCACAGACAGATCATGGATTGCTTACCTGATCGGCGCGTTACGAGGTGAAAGTCTCTCATGGGCTACGGCCGTATGGGAACGCGGCTCTGAGATCTGCTCCTCCTTCCCTGACTTCACAGAGGAGATGCGTAAGGTGTTCGACCATCCAGTACGTGGTAGGGATGCTTCAAAACGCCTATTTTCCCTATGCCAGGGCTCCCGCAGCGTAGCTGCCATTGCCATCGAGATCTGCACCCTCGCTGCGGAGAGTGGCTGGAATGACAAAGCGTTACAGGGGGCATTCCTGAGCGTGCTCTGCGACGCCGTCAAGGATGAGTTGGTTTCCCGGGAGGATCCTACGAACTTCGACCAGCTGATCGCACTAGCAATATGGGTGGACAACTGGCTCTGCGAGCATCGCAGGGAGCGAACTATTCGATCACCGATGTCCTTCTGGGCCTTAGCCCATGCAATTGGGTCATACCCGCTTGTCTCCTGAAGAGAGAGAGCGTCGCATGTTGACCAGGTCCTGCCTGTACTGTGGTCAACCTGGCCACTTTTTGTCCGTGTGTCCTACTTGCTCGGGAATTGGGCATCGTAGTCAGTAGCCTGAGAGGTCCTGATGAGTCGAGCCCCTTGATCTGTCCTCTGTGCCAGAGACTTACCATGACTTGGGCCTTGTTTATAGTAAGGTCCACGCCCTATCCCTGCCTCCTCACTGCCCCTATGACTGCGCTATAGACCTCCTTCCCGGTTCCCTCTTGCCTAGCAGCCGCCTGTATAACCTCTCCCAACCTGAGCTGCTGGAATCATCCGTCAATCATCCTAACCGGTGGGTGAGGGCTTCTTCTTTGTCTGCAAGAAGGACCGTTCCCTCCGGCCATGCATCAACTTCAGGGGGTTGAACAACATCACCGTCCATTACCAGTATCCTTTACCCCTCATTAGCTCGGCCTTCGTTCCTCTCCACGGGGCCACGGTGTTCTCTAAATTGGACCTTCGTAACGCCTACCATTTGATCCGCATCCGTGAGGGGGATGAATGAAAGACTGCCTTCAACACCCCCCTGGGTCATTTTGAATATCTGGTTATGCCCTTCGGTCTTACCAACGTCCTTGCTATGTTCCAAGCCCTGGTGAATGATGTCCTCCGCGACATGCTCAGTAATTCTTTTTTTGTTTAACTCGATGAAATTTAGATCTTCTCCAAGTCTGTAGCTGAGCATAAACTTCACGTGCGGCAGGTTCTCCAATGTCTATTGGAGAATAAACTTTATGTCAAGGCGGAGAAATGTGAGTTCCAAATGCAATCCATCTCAATTCTGGGTGACATCATAGGCCAGGGGAAGGTGAGAATGGACCCTGCTAAGGTTTCCGCAGCGGCGGAATGGGCCTCTCCCTCAACCCGTAAGCAGCTTCAGCGGTTCCTTGGTTTTGCCAACTTTTAACATCGCTTTATTCACGGATACAGCCGCATCGCCGCACCACTCACGGCCCTTACCCCCCCAAAGAAGATCTTCGAGTGGACACTGGAGGCCGAGACCGTCTTCCGAGGTCTCAAAGAATGGTTTGTGTCTGCGCCCATCCTCTCCCAGCCTGATCCCTCTCTCCAGTTTGTGGTGGAGGTCGACGCCTCAGACACCGGGGTAGGGGCGGTTCTGTCCCAACGCTCTCCCTTAGACCACAAGTTACATCCGTGCGCCTTCTTCTCCCGAAGGCTGACTCCCCCAGAGCAAAACTATGAAGTGGGCAACCGAGAGCTACTGGCAGTGAAATTAGCACTGGAGGAGTGGGGGCACTGGCTGGAGGGCACAGAGCAGCCCTTTATCGTTTGGACGGACCACCGTAACTTGTCCTACATCCAGTCCACAAAAAGGCTGAACTCCTGACAGGCCAGGTGGGCCTTGTATTTTGGTCGCTTCAATTTCACCTTGACCTTTCGACCAGGCTCCCGGAACATCAAGCCGGATGCCTTATCCCGTATACACTCTACCGTGGACAAATGCACTGACCCCGAGCACATCCTGCCATCCTCCTGTCTCGTCGCTACGCTCACCTGGGAGATTGAGTCGGCATTTCTTCAGGCACAGGGACTTTAGCCCGATTCAGGTACCGGTCCTCCCAACCGGTTGTTTGTCCCTGACTCAGTGCGGACTAGGGTGCTTTTGTGGGCACACTCTACCAGACTCACCTGTCACCCTGGCATAACCCGCACCCTAGACTTCCTGCGTCAACGTTTCTGGTGGCCCACCATGGACGCGGATGTCTGCTCATTCATCGCGGCGTGCGCAACCTGCGCTCGAAACAAGTCCTCGACTCATCCCCGTTCCGGTCTGCTCCGTCCCTTGCCCATTCCCAGTCGTCCTTGTCAGCCTCCCTTGCTCCCATCCATGGAGGCTGAGATCGTGGTTCCCTCTGTCCAGGCTCACATGCACCGGTGTCAGCATACCTGGAGATGTACATGCACCACCCTGCTCCGTGCTTCCACCCGCTCCCAGCACGAAGCGTACAGACGTCGTAGTCCAGCCCCACAATACACACCTGGGCAGAAGGTCTGGCTTCGGTTGAAGGATCTTCCGTTAAGGGTGGCTTCCTAGAAACTTGCTCCCCGCTTTGTTGGTCCTGTTGAACTCGAACCCCTTGTGAACCCCTGTGCTGTTCGTCTCAAACTTCCTTCATCCCTTCGTGTCCACCCCACCTTTCACGTCTCCCAGATAAAGCCTGTGTCAACCAGCTCACTGTCACCCCCTACGCCTGCTCTACCTCCACCCAGGATCATAGACGATCACCCGGCATTTTCAGTCCGGTGACTCCTGGATGTGCGGCGCTGTGGCCGGGGGTTCCAGTACCTCGTGGACTGGGAGGGCTACGGCCCTGAGGAGTGTTCCTGGATACCCCGGAGCCAAATCCTGGATGCCTCTCTCATCCGGGACTTCAATAAGGAGCACCCGTCCAGTACCGGGCATACGCCAGGTGGCGTCCGTAAAGGGAGGGGTACTGTCACGCCGTCCACTTCTGCCACCTAGCTGTGGTCACTGTCCTTCTTCTACGTCCTCCATTAATCTCCCTCTGTCTACTCACCGGCCGGCAATCTTCATTAGCACTCACTATATCAACCCCGGATCTCCAAGCAGTCATCGCTAGATCGTTGTTTACACTACCACAGTCAGTACCTTGTCCCTGGCCCTTCATCATGCTGTAATTGCTAAAGTGTTTATCGCTTGCGCTAACAGTCTTCTCCCTATTTCCAGTCTGCCTGATTACCTCCATTTTTCCGAACCCTCGGCTGCCTGATTATCCGACCGTTGCCGAACCCTCGCCTGCCTGACTACCTGCTCGTTGCCGAAACCTCGCCTGTCTGACTACCTGCTCATTGCCGAACCCTCGCATGTTTGACTACCTGCTCGTTACAAAACCACCGCCTGTCTGTCTACCTGCTCATGCCAAACCCTCGCCTGTCTAACTACCCACCTGCCATCAAGCCCCTCGCCTCGCCCCCCTGTTACCTGCCTTACTCTTTTGTTGCCCTCAGTAAATCCCTGTTATTCTTTACCTCCGTGTCAGTGTCTCTGTGTTGTGCATTTGGGTCCAATCTCCACTCGCCCCATAACATTTTCTCCAGCCCAGTGGCAAATGTAAGGACATCTCCCAGGCTCAGCTGCGTTTCTCCAGCTGTCAAAACATATTTTTGAACTTCGAAACGATCTGTTATTTTACAGTTTAAATTATAACAAATTAGGTGAATATACTAGACAATCGATGTGTTTTGGTGTTGTTCTGAACAACATCACATGAACAACACAAAGTGGCTTCATGTGCACACAGACAACACCACTTGTCAGTTTATTAATGTACTCGTCATTCCCAAACATTGTTTTACACATATCACTTGCTGCAGGCAATATTAAATCATCTGCAATTGTGTATGGCTTTTTCTTCTGATCAATCCGAAGAGCAACTTGATCAGAGGCTTTTCAAAGCTAATTCACCAACTTTAGCTGATTGTCTCATCAATGTCTGTTGACCTTGGAGAGATTTTAGACGAGCTTGGAAGTACTCCGCTGCTTTTTCTTGTAAGTGGCTATTGGTTGTCTCCAAGTGAGGCTGCTGCTTTGATGGCTTCAAAGCTTTGTTTGACAGCACCGCAGAGCAGATTACACACACTGGCAATTCAACGTCCTCCGTCTCCTTGAAGGTAAATCCAAACTTGAGATTTTCGGGCCTTCTGTCATTTGCGCTTACCCGTAGTGTTGTAGAAAAAACACGCAACTTGATGTCTGCCGAAATGTAACCTGACACTTCTACCGAAACGAACGACACCCTGTGAAGTGGGGCCTTATGTAAATCTGCTATAGTATGCGGCCAAGATACCGTTGCATTCCCCCAACGGAGTAGTGCCCATGGAACAGTAAAACATCCCCCTCTCGACAAAGACCCCCAGCTGAGAACCCTGAAGATATAACCCATTGTTGCAGAGGTCTCTATCTCTTTCTCCGGTGTTCTCTCGCGGGTCCACACCTTTAAGGGGTGGGCCTATCGACAAGAATACAGCGCGCTGTAGAGATAGCAGCGAGTATCGAGATTTGACATTTTTGTGTTCTATATTAGCATTGGAATAAAACTCCATACCGCATAATTAATTCGACTTGCATCTTTGCTTCTTTTTACCGGGTTTCCAAGTTCAACATCGTCTTGCCTTTTAATTTACAACAGTTGGTGACCCCGACGTGATCTCTAAGGAAGACAAAGGAACCCGGTGCAGCCGACGACGGCCGCGAGGCCTCGGACCAACCTCTGTATCTCCTCGGCGCCAGGTTAAACTAGGTAAGCAGGACCTGTGTTAGCAACCGAACCTGTATAGGACAATTCCGGCCCCCGGAATTTAATTTAGAATAGGCCCAGTCTATTAGGAGGAGATATAGACGGGGGGTAGGTCACACCGCGAGGTCTGCATCATTGTGAACCATAAACTAAATGCAAAGTTGTCAAATCACGTATATTCTATTGTTTGTTATATGTTTGTTTGATTGACCGTGTTTGCGGAGCCGTCTAAAGATGGCGGATACCATTAGTTAAGATTGTAGTTGACCGTGTTTGCGGAGCCGTCTAAAGATGGCGGATAACAAAAGGTTATAAGTATGTTGGATTGACCGTGTTAACGGAGCCGTCTAGAGATGGCGGATAACTAATGGTTGTATGTATGTTTGTTTGTTAATCGTGTTTGCGGAGCCGTCTAAAGATGGCGGATACCTAATAGTTAAGATTGCAGTTGACCGTGTTTGCGGAGCCGTCTAAAGATGGCGGATAACTAAAGGTTATAAGTATGTTGGATTGACCGTGTTAACGGAGCCGTCTAGAGATGGCGGATAACTAAAGGTTGTATGTTTGTGTGTGTAGCGTGTTTGCGGAGCCGTTTAAAGAAGGCGGATAACTAATAGTTAAGATTGTAGTTGACCGTGTTTGCGGAGCCGTCTAAAGATGGCGGATAACAAAGGGTTATAAGTATGTTGGATTGACCGTGTTAACGGAGCCGTCTAGAGATGGCGGATAACTAAAGGTTGTGTGTGAAGCGTGTTTGCGGAGCCGCCTAAAGAGGGCGGATACCTAATAGTTAAGATTGTAGTTGACCGTGTTTGCGGAGCCGTCTAAAGATGGCGGATAACAAAAGGTTATAAGTATGTTGGATTGACCGTGTTAACGGAGCCGTCTAGAGATGGCGGATAACTAAAGGTTGTATGTTTGTGTGTGAAGCGTGTTTGTGGAGCCGTCGAGAGATGGTGGATAGCTAAGGGTTATATGTTTGTTTGTTAACCATGATGACAGAGTCGTCCCAGACGGATTGTAACTAAATGTTAAATGTCTGTAATTCAACTATAATAGAGGAGTCGTGCCGGTGAGGAATAATTGACAAAGGAGAAAACCGTGATAGCGGTATGATGAACTAATGTAAGAGGAAATAAGAACACAAGGGACGACGTAAACAACGATAGTCCAACGGTGGAAAGGTAGATAGAAAAAATAAAATAATAATAATAAAATAAATAATAAAAAATAATTATAATACTAATAAGAATAAGAATAATAATTATAAAATTAAAATAATAATAAAATCAATAAAATAAAGAATAATAATAATGGTAATAATAATATTAATTGTTTTTATTATTATTATGAAATAAAATAAAAATAAAATAAAGAATAATAATTTGAATTACAATTATGGCGAATACAATGACGGAAAAGGAACAGATTGAAAAAGTAAATAATAAAAAATAAATAAAAAAGTAACATTAAAGACACAGATCGTTAGAGCGATAGATAGGATTGAGGAGAGTAGCCGAGAGAGAGGAACATTGAGCAGGATAAAGGGGAGAGTTAATATACAAAGTTCCTCTGCCTCCGCCATAAAAGATTGGGACAGATATCACCGCTACCGCTCGTCCACAGAAGTCCAGGGGTCAACCAGCGCTGGGGACTCTTCGGAGTTCAGGGAATTCCCACCTCACCAAAGTGATGTAGTGGGACCCGCCCTAAAGGACCCTGAGGGAGCGCGGTGGTGGGTGTACTGTTCAATAAACCTGTCTTAGTTCACTCAACAGGTTCTAAGTAAAGGTCTTGAACTATTGTCTATGTGTTTAGAGCTAGCTTGTTGGTCCAAATGTCTGTCTGTGTGTTTTCTATGTTCTGTGTATCGTGACACGAGTGTATTAGACACTGGTTGAGTTGTTAGTACCAATGTTAGAAAACTGGGCTGGTTAAATTAGACATGGAGGTTAACTACTAAAATAACAAAACAGACAATACAAAAAATAAAAAATAAATAAAAAATAAAAACCTTCCTGAGGGACTATGAATATAAATTACCTTAAAGTAGAAAAATAATTTTGAGACAAATACCTAAGAAAGTAGGATAATAAATAAGTATGGAAATTCAGAACTAAATTAACAAGGATCCAAATGCTAAATTATATTGTTGACAAAGAAATTACTGGGGGTTTGGAAAATGGAAGGGGGAAAAGGTGTGTGTGTGTGTGTGTGTGTGTGTGTGTGTGTGTGTGTGTGTGTGTGTGTGTGTGTGTGTGTGTGTGTGTGTGTGTGTGTGTGTGTGTGTGTGTGTGTGTGTGTGTGTGTGTGTGTGTGTGTGTGTGAGCCTGTCTTCTTGTGTGTTAGGGCCCCTGAGATAAGGGAGGCCCCTCCCACACTACAAAGTGGTAGACTACACGAGAGGGGACTAGACTCTGACTTCAGAAGAAACAATAGGGTTAATAAGGATATGGCTTTTACTATAATTGCTTTCTATTACAATTACATTTGTGTAACAATTACTGACTTGTTACAAGACAGACGATCATGTTATGACTAACTTTGTCTTTTACAGTTTTGTCTTCCTTTGTTAACAGTTGCCATTAATGCATGATGCCTGCACGTCCCCAATTGCATGTTCTCCCACAGCTCGAGACCACCACTACCCCGTCCCATACCGATCGTCCCCCTCCTTACAGTGACTCAGATTCTGACTCCTTCTCTAATGCTTTTTCCAGCCTGTAGAAAGGTTTTGCTTAAACAATATATATATTAAACAAAAAATTACATAAGGATTATCTATAAAAACATTTCGTATTGGTATTCGCGCACCTGCACATCTGTTTTTCACAAGTGCACTACATTCTTTTTTGTGTTAAACAGATTTGCATGGGTAAAACAATTTTATGCAACTACAAAACACTAAACCACAATAAAACGTTTTTCATTGTTATACAGTCATGATATTTCTAACATGCTATACTATAACTCATCTGTCGTGCTATAGCTAGCCTGTCATCCTAGGCCAACCCGTTATGCTGTAGCTGGCCTGTTATGTTACAGTCAGGCTGTGGCTAACTTGTTATGCTGCAGTCAGTGCCTTTCCTTATGAGCTGAGCGTAACCAATGCTGTAGTTGAATGAATAGGACAAAACCAAGGGTGGCTGGCCTCTAGTGCCACCGCTAGTGTACATAGAGTTTAGAGATATGGCTCTGCTATTAGGTGGACAGTTGGGGATGCTAGATGGGGATATGAAGTCGATTTGTGTGTATATTAGCAGTGATGACAATATATTACCAGAACATGATGCTTCCTATGTTTAGTGACATGATCGGGAGGGAGGGGCTAAAAGTCAAGATGCTGGAATTATAAATAACCTAAACCCGGCTACTGCAAGGCATCGTGGGGTACGTAGGCTTATGTTATCAAGGAGATATGGGATGTTGAGAGACAGATGTAGGGATAAAAGAGAAAACAGGTCAGATGATGGCCCCGGTGGTGGTGATACCACATGCCACCCCACAACGACCGGCCCTGGTGTCCTACCCAGCTCATCCTTGGAACACATCAGCAAGGATACCGGAGCCAAGTGACACCACCTCTCCCACGCTGGGAGAGCCACAGCCCCTGTGTTCCCCTACAGACTCTGACTTCCAGCTCCCAGAGGCTCCAGACCATCAGGGGGATGGACGAGCCACGCCCCATCCTACCAATACAGAGCCCAGGTTTTGGCAAAGACGACGGCTCCCCTCGAACCAGACCATGGGAACCAACTGGGAACCAACCCGTGCTTCCGCGGTCCTGAGGAGGACACGGCCCACCCCCAGGCTGCTCACCGGACCAGCTCAATGGCCCTGACTCCGAAATCAGGCAACCCGACCCATGTCGGGAAGGATGAGTATCAAACACCTGACGACCCCACTCCACTCAGCATATGAAATAATCCATCCATTGATATCCATTAGTCTTAGCATTTTATCGAGCCAGCCACAAGTTATCTACTTTGCTATATCGTGTCTCATGTCTGCCTATGTCCCATAGGCACCAATCCACGGAGATCGGGGCTTCTTCTTTCATCGCGACCTCCCTCTCGACGGAGCACGCTTCAGAGAACCAAGTCCGGCGGTCAGGGGCGACGAGCAGGACATCAAGGAGATGCAAGCACACGCCAGCGCCGAAGAAGAAAACTACTGGCTCCACCAAGGATGCCGGAGAGACGACACCGGAGTTAATCGGGCTCTGGATGGGCGGCCGGCCCTGACGACCAAGGCGCTGACCCTGATGGTCCACAAAGAACACTCCAAGCACCACCTTGGGCTTCGCCTGACCATTGACCCGATTGACAGCCACTGGGGGCACCCCCGGACCCTGGCCCACGCCCGGCTCCAGTGGGCCAGCTGTGTGAAATGTCAACCACACGATCCCCGACGAGGATGTAAACTCCCTCCTGGACGCTTCCCCGTTCCCCACCTACCCTTTCAAGAACTTTGTATCGATTACACCGACATGGGGAGGGATCATAGGGTCCGAGGGTACCGTTACTTATTAGACATAGTCTGTCGATTCTCGCATTGGGTAAAGGCGTTCCCAAGAAAAAAAGAGGACGCCGCGTCTGTTATAAAAGCGTTAATAACCGAAATCATACCCAGGTGGGGCTTTCCCCACAAATTATGTTCAGACAACGGGTCTCACTTCATGAACCATTTACTACAAGAAGTAGAAGCCGGACTGGGGATCTCCCACCGGTTTGGGTCCGTTTATCACCCACAAAGCCAGGGACTGGTTGAGAGGGCCAACCAGACTCTGAAACAGACACTTAGTAAAGTACTCCAGCACAATAGGGGTCCCTCAGACACAAATATGGCGAGAGACGCGTTGCTGGCCTTAGTCGACCAGCACACAATGTCTTGGCTATCTGCGTTACCGCTGGCCCTTATGGCTATCAGAGCCGCACCACATGCGCGAACGGGACTCTCCCCACATTAACTAATCACCGGGAGGCCGATGCCGGGGCCGTACACACCTCCTGAGCCGCTCAGACCAATTAGATAATCAGTTGTGTTATTGTGGGGCTCTAACTCAAGTTTCTACGGATGATCTGTCCACCAGCGACGTACTAGCCTTAGCTACCGGTTCCATCGGCTCGCACTAATAAAATGGGGAATTGTATAGCATGCGCGGCGCATATAAACCGAAGACCCTAGAGGGTACGCCTGCATGCTGGCCCTCTTCGACGAAAATAATCCCAGAAACTGTTCCCTCTTGAGCAGTGCTTTTCCCCCCGGCTTAAATGTTACTGTTTCCCCCGCGTTCACCCCCGGTGTAAACAACTACGCATGTTTTACTCGTAGCAGCCTTAAAACCAGTAGTATAAACGTTGGCCATATGCCATTAGAATGGTGCCAGACCCGTGACCACCTAACCCACGTTCCCCTCAGCAGTCAACTTCATGTGGGACGACAAGATTTATTCTGGATGTGTAACCCTCGACGTCTCCTTCTCAGACTACCCATTGATTGGTCAGAACTTATACCATAATCCGCCTAGTTCTTCCCCTCACGCTTATAGGACCAACCGCAGCGTCCCTTATCGCGACGCGCAAAATTAGAAGCACGGGGAGTCAGTCATATATTGACTCAATAGCAGTTCCTCGTGGGGTTCACAACGAATACAAATTAGCAGATCAAATTGCGGCCGGGTTCGAAAACATCCCTCCCTTTTTCCTGTTACTCCCAGCAAAAATGTAGATCGAATCAATTACATCCATTATAATGTTCAGAAACTGTCTAACCTCACCCGAGATACAGTAGACGGCTTAGCAGACCAATTAGCAGCCACTTCGCTTATGGCCTTCCAAAATCGCCTCGCCCTAGACATGCTCTTAGCTGAGAAAGGAGGGGTCTGCGCGATGTTTGGGGCCCAGTGTTGCACCTTCATCCCCAATAACGCTGCCCCGGACGGGTCGGTCGCTAAAGCGTTAGCGGGTCTTAGAGCACTGTCCACCTCCATGGCCGAGGATTCCAGAGTAAACAACCCCATGGAAGAATGGATGGCAAATGTGTTTGGAAAATGGAAAACTTTAATCATGTCTGTTAGTCTCTGCTGCTGTTTTTGTAGGCATAGTAACCTGTTGTGGCTGCTGTTGCATTCCCTGTCTGCGGGCCCTCATCACCCGTCTGATTACCACGGCGTTCGCCAGAGACGGCGACCCGGCCCTTCACCTGCCCTTGCTCCTCCTGGAGGAAGGCGAAGGGCCGGAGGAGTTAGAACTCCAACAAGACTCTTGCTGCAGAAAAACCGCTGACATGAGTGCTCCGCTGATCCCCGCCCCCAGAGAGGACGTTGAATAAATGAGCGTGATGGCCTGACCATTGCGCAGGTGGCTCCTGAGTTCCTCTGGGTGGCGTCCCTTTTCCCCTTGCATGCTTCTCGACAGTGTTAGATACCACCTGTATGAGTTGTTAATTGTTATTACCTTGTTTGACGGGTTGAGGACGTATGTGCCCCGCTATTGGGGTTGGTCTGGTTTTACCTCCACTTAATGGGGGTTTTTCCGTTCCATCTCACCCTGGATTTGTATAAGCGGTATGAGGGTTTTTTCCACTATTTTTGAAGTGATCTTTTGATCACTTGAGAGGGATTGTTGTAGAAAAAACACGCAACTTGATGTCTGCCGAAATGTAACCTGACACTTCTACCGAAACGAACGACACCCTGTGAAGTGGGGCCTTATGTAAATCTGCTATAGTATGCGGCCAAGATACCGTTGCATTCCCCCAACGGAGTAGTGCCCATGGAACAGTAAAACATCCCCCTCTCGACAAAGACCCCCAGCTGAGAACCCTGAAGATATAACCCATTGTTGCAGAGGTCTCTATCTCTTTCTCCGGTGTTCTCTCGCGGGTCCACACCTTTAAGGGGTGGGCCTATCGACAAGAATACAGCGCGCTGTAGAGATAGCAGCGAGTATCGAGATTTGACATTTTTGTGTTCTATATTAGCATTGGAATAAAACTCCATACCGCATAATTAATTCGACTTGCATCTTTGCTTCTTTTTACCGGGTTTCCAAGTTCAACATCGTCTTGCCTTTTAATTTACAACAGTAGCTGCTAAGTCAGCAGCAGTTGTAGCATGGTTGATGTTAGGTGCGTTAGCGTCACCCTCTGCACTTTTGCAAGTGGTTTCAGAGGTGAAGGGTAGGTCAGAGTCTCTTGCTTGAGAAGTTACAAAACGATCCATTCTGGCTCACAAGAATGTCCGTACACTTAGGATAATAATACAGCTAACTGGCCAATATGTTTCAATAATACATAGCTAACTAGTTCCGCACAGCGTAGGTACGCTTGATGAAATGATTGGACGAGGATTCATGGGTAGCCTATCATCAATGTTGTGTAAATGTTCTTTTTTATTATTAATTGATCTTTGCTGATATGTTGGATTCATGTAAATGTGTATTTTTAGACATTTAAATAAAAGAAAAAGGAAAACGTATAAAATATTAAACAATAATTTGGCGGCCCCCCTGTAGTAACCCTGAGGACCCCTAGGGGTCGCGGACCCCTTGTTAAAGACCCAGGATCTAGTGTATTATCAATTGGTAGCCCTATAGTACTATAGTGCCATAGCACAACAGCTGGTGTGTACCTGGGTGAATATTTGATGCCAATAAAGTGAAGAAGGGGGCAAAGATAGAGGTTTTAGTAGAGGTAGTTTTAGGCGAATTTTATTTTAATAATAAATCCAATGCAAACCAATGCAAATTTGACAATGTAAACTTGATGAAACACAAACAGGTAGATATCTTGAGAACCCAATTTAAGATTTTGACACTTCTCTATTGAAAGGTCAGGGCGAATAGAATTGAATGACACCACACCAGACAATTGCAACTGGCCCATTGTCAAGTTCTCCTCTTGATTCAATATCCAAAGGACACAGGGACAACTCAAACTTCAGACTCAATCTTTTTATTTTTGGTTTGCTTCCATTTGATTGGTCTGTCCAGTAAATTCACCATTAAATTAGGTTGTAAACCTTCAAAGACAGAACAAAAGGTTACCATTTTAATTAAACATTTCAATGAACTTAAATTAGTTTAAACATTTAAATAAACATTCTAAATACCTCAAGTCAATTTACTTAAGCCCTTTACCATTGGCGTCTTTGGATTGAATCCACGAGTGAACTTGTAGTCCCTTCACTGCAGTCTGATCTTTTGACTGACTGAGCACCTCCATGCCTTAACAGGTGCTCTGAATCAGTGAAATGACTGATCTGGTGACAAGCAGCTGGTTTGCTGCTGCTGGTGCACTCTGGGAAGTGTAGTTTTTTGGCTCACTTCTGAGATTCAGCTCAACACCTCCCACTTGAGCTCCTGGTTTTCCAAATCCAGAGAGGTCATCCAAGCCCTTCACCCTTCCGTTTGTTCCTCAATGGGAAGTAGAATGACAATGCGTCTGACATCTCTATAAAGAATAGTGGCTGGGATTTTGGTTTGAAGCCTCTTCGTTCTTTCACCGTTTGCTCTTGTGGGCCCTTTTTTGCTGTTTGACGTTGTGAAGTGAACAGGGTAGCTGGGAAAAGTCTTCACAAGCACATCTCTTACGATGCCTTTGCTGTCAGCATTGGCACCAACCACTCTAGCCAGCTTGTACTGTCCTCTCAGGGCGTTTTGGTCAGCCAACCAGACCACATCTCCAACAGCAACATTTCGCTCTTTCGTGTGCCATTTGTATCTAATGAACAGATTAGGTCCAGCCAATTGGCTCCACTTCTTCCAGAGATGGCTTACCTCTGCTTGAATATGTTTAAGTCTTTTGTAAGGGTAGCCATCAAACTGGAAGTCTCCAGGGTCTCCCTTTGGATTGGTACGTCCTAAAAGTAGAGAATTCGGGGTGATGTACTCTACACAGTCTTCTCTGCTTTGAGTTCTTGCATCGATGGGTCTCTCATTAGCAAGGTTTGCAGCCATGAAGAGAAAAGTTTGGAATTCTCCCCACGTGAAAACACCATCTCCACCAAGGTTGCTCAACGCCCGTTTCACTACTTTGACAGCTGCCTCTGCAGCACCATTCCTATGGGGAGAGTCTGCAGGGTGGATCTTCCACGACCATTCTGTCCCATCCTTGGCAGCTGTGTTTTCAAGTTCAGACTTGTTTAGTCGGTTCAGGAATTTTTGAAGTGCGGGTTTGGCTCCCACAAAGTTAGTGCCAGGGTCTGACTAAAGTTTCCTGGGGTGTCCTCTCAGTGAAGTGAACCTTTGATAGGCTAGAAGGAATCCTTCAGATGACATGTCACTCACCACTTCAGTATGTATGGCTCGGGAAGCCATGCAGCAGAAGACTATTCCCTATACTTTGAGTCTAGTTCTCTTCTTGACCTCATCTTTCACTTCATAAGGCCCGAACAGGTCCATGGTGGGGAATTCAAAAGGTGCAGCTGGGCCTGTTCGCTCTAGAGGCAGGTCAGCCATGATTTGTTGACACTGTTTTGCCTTGTGTTTCCTGCAGACCACACAGTTGTCCACTGTACCTTCTTGAGCTGCGAGGAAAAGGTATTTGAGTGCATCCTCATGTTTTTTGACAGTCAGCACAGCTTGCTTGGGTGATCTTACCTCCCACTTTGACTGTTTAGGGGCCCGGCCTTTTCTCTCCAGCCACTGCTTGGCTGCTAGACAAACCCAGGCAACGACTCCAACCAGTTTGGACAGGCTACTGAATCTTCTTACTTCCACAATCTCTTTAACCCAGCCAGTGGGCTTCCTTCCCAGAAGAGTTGGGTTTACCATAGGTATTCCCTTTTGAGTTTCACTCTTTGGACTTCCCTGAGTGCCTTGACTTGTCTCCCATCTTAAGTACATCACAGCTCCATAGGTTTTGTCACTTCCATCAGAGAATGTGATGCCCCAAGGTTTCCCTTCCCAGCCAGCTGGTGTGAGGCTTCTGTGGAATTTCACCTCTCCAAGCTGCACATATTCTTCAAAAAGCTGTATGGCTTCTTCTCTGAGGCTTTCTGAGAGAGGTTGGTCCCAGGTTTCTTGGGTTAGTTTCCCACCCCCTCCCTCTTGGAATGCTTTTCGAACAAGAATTGCTCCCTTCTGTTTGGCAGGTGTAACTAAGCCAATTGGGTCGTATAGTCCAGCCACCTGGCTTAAGAGAGCCCTCCTAGTCAGTGGGTTAGGTGTCTCAGTTCTCACCTCCTCCTTGAGAAGATTCTTTCCAACTCTCATCTTCTTCTTCCTTTTGGAAAAGTTAACTGAGGTTAACATGTAGAGCTTGTCTTCATCCATTTGGTAGCCAATACCCAAGGCTTTGTTGTCTTCATCCCTCATTTGATTTGGAAGAATTAGGGTTTTATTTTGTGTCTTTGTTAGAACCTCCGTCTCCATTGCTTGCCTCCCACTTTGCCCTGACCGGACCCATGGTTTGAGGAAGAACCCTCCAGCTTTCAAGATCTCTTCAACATTTGCTGTAATTTTGTCAAGTTTATTCAGGTCATTTTGGGAGGTTAAGAAGTCATCCACATAACTGTCCTTTTCAATGACTCTGCGCTCATCCTCCAAGTGAAGAAAGTTGGGCAGGCGTGCTGTTTCCCTCATAGCCAACTGAGCAATGCAACCAGCAGGTCTGTCCCCAATGTTGACTCTGGTTATTGCATATTCACTTATCTCTTCATCTGGGCTGTCCCTCCAGAGGAACCTGTGAAGATGCATCTCACGCTCCTCCAGCCATACAGAGTTGTACATCTTTTTGATGTCTCCTAGAGATGCATACGTCCCTTCTCTGAACCTCAGCAAGACAGCTCTTATAGGGTTGAGAACGTCTGGTCCCTTCAGGAGAAGATCATTCATACCCACGCCTTTGTATTTCTGGCTACTATTCCATACAATATGAACTGGTGTTGTCACCGAATGAGGGTTTGGCGCCACAAAGTGGCTTACGTACCACACTGGTCCGTTCCAATCATCCATGATTTTGTTGGTGAGTTTTATGGCTGCGCCTCGCTCAACCATTTCATGGATCTGGTTAGCATATGCGACTTTCCAGTCAGGCTCTCTGCTAAGTTGCTTTTCCATCCTTAAAAAACAAGCCTGGACTGCACTTTTGTTGTTTGGGAGAGAGGCTGGATCTACCGTCCAAGGATACTTCGCATCCCAATGTGGAGCCGGTGTGTGAGCATCCCCTTTCCTGTAGGTGAGGCCTCCTTTAATGATCTCCACTTCCCTCTCCTCTGCCAGGGTCATTTCTTTTCCTCCTGGTGGACAGTGTCCACATCGGCATCCTCCACATCTTGGCTCACATGCAGCTCCGATGCTGTCCCAGTGCCACCACTCAAGGAACTCACGGTTCTTAGCAGCTGTAAATTTGGTCTTCATCACATCCTCCTCCTGTAGCTGGGCTGTGTCAGTTGTTGGACTTGTGATTTCTTGATATTTTACTGCTGCTGTCCTCATGGAGCGAGCGAAGTGTGTTTTGGACTCATATGATGCAACCTCCACTTCTTCAAATAAGTCAGGATGTGCTCCACCCACTGTCTTCCCCACTGGACCCTCCCACAAGACGAGGTCTCCAATGATTTTTACCCTCTGCGGAGCGAGTCTTCCCTCTCGGTGGCTAATGAGAAGTTCAACCTCTTCAGGCCTTTCCAATTCTTTAAGTTTGACTTCTGGGAAGAATTTTCTCAACTTCTCAGGTCCAATTACTTGATGCACTCGGGCGATTTCATCTAAGCCGTAGCAGACCATTTCATGAGCTCTCTCTGTCCCTTTGGGCGTCTTGACTCTGACTTTGAGGAGATACCTTTGTGTGTTCACCTCCATGGTCACACCACCAACCCCATGCACAACTAAAGTTATCTCTTCATGTCTTAACCTCAGTCTTTTAGCAGCCTTATGGGTAATGTAGTTTGTATCTGAAGCAAGGTCAATTAAAGTCCCAATCTTCTGTCCTGCGTTTGCCGTGACTTGTATCAACATCATGATGACAGGAAGTTCAGAGAGCCCAATCCTCTGATGTAGCTCAGACCGGCCTGAAGCATCAAGTGTTACTGTGGTTTTGTTGGTGTTGGTGAAAGCCTTTCTGCATCGATCTGCCATTTCCTGGGAAAGTTCAGACAAGATCTCCTCTTGTTCCTCCGTTAGTTTGCCTTCACCTTTGCCGTCTTTTCCATTCCTTCTCTCTTCCCCTCTTTTGACTTATTTTGGGCAGAGGAAAAAATGGTGGTCTGGGGCACCACCTTCCCTTTTACAGTCTTTGTTTTTGCATAGGAAAGTGTCTCTGCAGTATCCATCTTCATCATGGCATGCGAGACATTTTCTGCATGCTCCCAGCTTTCTCAATACAGTTTTCTTTTCAGGTAGCTTAAGTCTTTTGAACTTTCTACAGAAGAAGATTTGGTTGTTTTGTCCACTATCACCACATACCTCATTAAGCTCTTCTTTCTTTGTGGTTTTTGTCGAGGCAATCTTTTTGTCATACTTCTTGTCCGAACAATCTGATTTATCCACCTTCTCCACAGGTCTGAGCTGTTCGAGTCTCTCCAGTATTTCTTCTTGACTTTTCAGGAACTCCAAGAGCATGACAAAGTGGTTGTCTGATGTGACATTGTTTCTGGGTTCAACCATGAACATTACCCAGTCTCTTTTAATGAAGTCAGGCAACTTGCTTTCAATGGATCTAATTACCAGTGGGTTCTTTATGGCTCCAGAGTTTCCTAACTCTGTGAGATCTGCTAGAGCCTTCTCCACTGACTGTATGAGATCAATGAGCTTTCTTGGTTGGTTCCCTTTCACATGTGGCATCTTCTCCAGCTCTTCCAGGATTTCCACTATGATGGTTGACTTGTTGCCAAACCTGTTCTCCAGGACTCTGAACATGTCATTGGCAGTGGTGTATGTTGAAAGTCTGAGATCTTTTGAGATTTTGTCATCCACACTCTCCAGGAGTTGAATTTTTTTAACTTCACTTGATCCGGGTGGCTCTCCCTGCTTTTGCAGGCTTTCCCAGTCTTTCCTCCATCTGTGATATTCTCTCTTATTTCCATTGAAGATAGGTAGAGAGATTGGCTTGATTCTCACTATTGGTGTGGATGTTGCCGGTTGGGGTAGTAGTTTCATTCCTGTGCCTTGCTCATTGATCGTCCGTGCAGTGGCAAATTTAGGTCTCCTTAACTCAAGACTGTAGTAGAATGCTCTTACGTCCTTGACTCTTCCATCTAATTCATCCTTTAATTCTACAGGGATCCATCGCTCCCACGTAGACATTGCTGAGATGGCCTCTCTTATTCTCTTGTCCAAGAGAGCGAGGTGCACTTCATAGCCCTCTAAATTGGCACTTTCCACAGGTATATCAGCCGCTTTATCATTGGCTTTTTCTGCTTCCAGGATTGCCACCAGAAGTTCACTCCTTCCATATCTCGAACACAGGTTTGTTTGAACAATGTCTCTTATTTCCGCCAACTTTGTTTCACCTTCATTTACAGATCTATCAATCTCTTGCTGTTCACTAAGACCGGGTTTCTTCTCCTCAGTCATGTCAGCCTCCAGTCCAATCCTGTAGTCATCGTTGGCATCGAGCATCTTTCTGAAACAATCTGAAAGCTTAGGAATTCCTCTTCTAACTCCACTTGAAGCATGCTGCTTGCTCCTCTTGAAATGAAGTTGGCTTGTCTGGTGAAGCTGCTTTTTGCAGTGGTCCTCTCCTTTTTGAGCTGCTGGACCGACTTCCCCAGGACATCTTCCGCCATCTTGACTTCCTCTGCGTCCATAGCTTATTTCTGGATCTGAAGACGTTTATCCTCAGGGCCAGGCCGCTCCGCGTGGTTTACAACTGTCAAGTCCTCCTCTTGATTCAATATCCAAAGGACACAGGGACAACTCAAACTTCAGACTCAATCTTTTTATTTTTGGTTTGCTTCCATTTGATTGGTCTGTCCAGTAAATTCTCCATTAAATTAGGTTGTAAACCTTCAAAGACAGAACAAAAAGTTACCATTTTAATTAAACATTTCAAGGAACTTAAATTAGTTTAAACATTTAAATAAACATTCTAAATAACTCAAGTCAATTTACTTAAGCCCTTCACCATTGGCGTCTTTGGACTGAATCCACGAGTGAACTTGGAGTCCCTTCTCTGCAGTCTTCTCTGCAGTTTGTTCTTTTGACTGACTGAGCACCTCCATGCCTTCACAGGTGCTCTAAATCAGTGAAATGACTGATCAGGTGACAAGCAGCTGGTTTGCTGCTGCTGGTGCACTCTGGGAAGTGTAGTTTTTTGGCTGAGATTCAGCTCAACACCCATACAGCCACCAGATGGCGACGAAGAACGTTTGTTCTAATTGAAGGCAATTGACCGATTTCCTCTGAAACCCTCTCAGCTACCAGAGCTATTTAGAGAGTTACGACAATGGAAGTTCAAAATACTTGCTCGTCACCTGGTTCATGCAGACTTCAGATAGTTCCCCGAAATGCTTGGCGGGCCATTGGAATCAGATTAGAAAGCGTAAATATAGAGACAGAACTGCGATTTCTGGAAATTACGAGTCTACAAATGTATTGATTTATAACATGTATACAGCACACTGACATGTTTATGTAGTTACGTCAATATGGTTTAAGTAAAATTCGCTAATATCTGATATATACATTTTTTAAAATTTTATCTACGATTCCAATAATTTCAATTCACATAGTTAAGCACAATTATTTATCCAGTACCACTACACCCAGAAAACTAATATATGGCACAGTATATCTGACCATGGGCACTGATGTGACACATTTCAGAGCATATTTACATTTAAAAACACATATTTAATACATCATTGTATCGCAAACCGATCACCATATTTTGTGTGGTTTATCCCTCGAATGTAAGAACTTACGTTTTGAGAATCAGCATTGCTGTTATCTGCAGGGACTTCTGCGTTGATGGCATCTTCACGGACTTCCTGTAAAATACAGACGATGACTCCTGGGTCCTACATCTGCCATTACATTTGAATGCTTACATTTCACTTCACTTAACACTGAAATATTTAGGCTGCATTTTGACTTACAGTATCCTCTTCTGGGACTAAGCTAACTTAACAGAATATACCTACCTTCCCATCATTCCCGGTGAACGGTCGTCTTCACTCACAGTCTATTCTGAACATTCGAATTAAATTACTCGGCCAGGTTACTGAGCCTTCGTTCAAGCTCCATTCCCAGTAGATAGCAAGCATGCAAAGGTTGTAACTGTTCAATTAGTGAGCGCGAGAACAATTAATTTTGGCAGGCCCATTTCCACCAGTAAAATAAAAAAATATGATGAAAACTTAGCCTTGGTAATAAAAAGAATCCCATTGTAAGTCACAATTATGAGATTTAAAGTATATCTTTTTGTGCACGTGAAATATCAAGTGCTGTTTTGCGCATAAAATTTTATGTACCATTAGGAAAGCAAACGTCTAAGCAGGCGTTTATGACCACTTTGGGCTTCCATACACGTGCGCTCGTGGTAAATAGACATGCATGCAGTTCTCACTTATAACTGAATACATTTTAATGTGTTTATTTGCTTCCTCTATCTCACTGTCGTACTGTGTGTGTGTGTGTGTGTGTGTGTGTGTGTGTGTGTGTGTGTGTGTGTGTGTGTGTAGGTGTGCGGGTATCCTGAGGCTGCTGGTTATGCAGTTGATGCGACTGGAGGATGTGGCTGAGGGGCGGCTGCTGAGGAGCCCGTTCAGCCTGGACGCGTCCCCAGAGACCAGGTCTCTGCCCAGCCCTCACGGAGCACCCTGACACCACATGGCCAGCTCACGCCCTCCACTCATATCCTGTCACCCAAACACTAGCGCCACCGCCAGTTTCATTTCTGTAGTTGAGTTTATTGTTTGCAGAACAAAATAGTTCAAAATAAGTAGACAGGCATAAAAACGGACAAACAGAACAAAGGGCTTATACAGCTGCCAGGTACTTCACCCATATAAATAAGTAAGGAAATACTAAAAACAAAACAAATACACTACAAAATGGATAATTATAATTATAATCATAATAAATTAAAGGAAACAGAAAAACAGAAACAGAATACATAACATCATGAAAAGTAAGTTGACTGACTCCCAGCTTAGCGATGCTGCTAGGGTCTGCAGGGGATAAGGATGGCGGGGAACATCATTTTAGCACACACTCCACTAACATATGTATTGGAAGGGTGTGTGTGGGCTAAGCCTAAAGAAGCATCTTGTTGCAGATGTGCCGAGCGCTGGCGTGCCGTGAAGCGAGCGGTGGACTGGGTGCGCTGGGCCGACCACCAGTACCCATGCATCTACAGCCGGCTGGAGTTTGGACGGAGCTGGGAGTCGTCCACGCGCCAGCTTCTCGGCTATGAGCAGCGCCCGGCCGCCTCACCCCTCAGCGGGCTCATCCCCTGGAGGGCCTCGCCCCTCCTGGAGGTCCAGTGAAACCAAGACAAGATGCTGAATGATTAGAGGTTTTTGTCGTACATCTTTGTTCTGTTTCACAGGTTCACTGCAAACTCACACGGGAAATGCCCATCTCACACATTTAGCACACGACTTCACACATACTTGCATTGTAACTTTTGTTAATTCCACTATGCAACAACCATAGTACAAAAAGTACACTCAGACCCAGTAGTCAGTGGTAATCTTGGCAATCCCAACAACTGGACCTGAACTGAACCATTTTCAACTGGTTTGCAGTGCAGATTCATTTTGCATGTCATCACAGGCCCTGTTTACACAAGCGTTCAAAACCCGATTTCAAATGTTTTATGCAAAGAAAGATGTCTTCTCAGTCTGAAAAGATGGGAATACGATTCCTAGTGTAATTCAATTATCAAACATGATTCACAACATTATCCATAGTAATGTAATCTAACACAGACACTCCTCCATTTCTCAGATTATTTTGGAAAACTGAAAATTGTCATATCTAGTGGGGATCCCTTGTAAACTACACCTTTGTCTATACAGGCTCAAACAATTGTGAGTGCGTTGTGCCGTTGTTGTAAACAGATGAAGTTTTAAATCTAGGTTAAATAACTGTTGTATTCCTCTGGTGTAAACGGGGCCACAGTGTGCTGTGCTGTATTTCAGAGTTGTGTCAGTGTTCGTAGTGGGCCACGCACTGGTGGGTTCTATGTGTATTAGTGACTTTGTACCGTTGTGTGAAGGGGTTCTTTTCCACGAGTAGTTCTGGTTGTGGTTATGTGACTTGAGTTGGTAGTGTTTCAGACAGTAGATAATGTTAATGGTGATGATTGTTTAAAATTGTTCTTCAATTAAGGTTTTAAAATAGGTTTGCCCAATGCAAATGCTTCCATGTGAGTTAAATGTGATTAAAATGACCAATTAATTTAATGTTCAATAAACCATTTACCAGGAAACATGTTTCCAGAATAAGTTTAATACTAGTTAGATACTTGTTTAATAACCCTTGTATGTCGAGTCTTCTTCAAACTCTAGTAGGCTACACCTGAGAGGGACATCTAGGTCCCTTCCTGGATATCCTTTATATCTTATATAATAATCATGAATAATTATGAAATAAAATAATGAAAGTCATTGAAAACAAGACACCAACATTTGTTTTATACTTATTTTCACAAATGGATAAACAGCAAGAAAAGATCAATTGAATTATGAGGAAGTTAATGGTTTTGAAAAAAAACAGCACAAAACACTATCTCATAAAACCCAGCAGCTCTCTCTCTCTGGTGTAACCAGGGTTGAGGGGCTATTCAAAGTTTAGTTAACAAATTTTAACTTAATTCACAAATGTCTTCCAAGTTTTTTAAACTTAGAACATGCAGTAGGCCTACCAAATCACGATGATACATCGTCATGAATCATCATGTATCATCATGATTAATCATTACACCAACATGAGTTTTTATTATTTTTTAATAAACTGAAAAGCAAAAGAAAAATTCAATTGTGACAATGCTGATGGTTGTGTGATAAAACACAAACCACAAACCACTTCCTCCTAAACCGACTTATAAAGAAGACGCAGTAGGCCTACCCCCCATCACATCACACCCCAGACAGCTCTCTGTCTTGGGCTTTGGCCATTACAAATCAGTCGGGACAATGGAGGACATCTACGCCAACGTTGACATGCTTAAACCTTCGACAGCTTCACCAAACCACCCAGGTAAAACTAGTACAGATCATAACGATGACAACATCCATAAAATTAACAATGATGATATAATTATATTTTTCCTCTAGTGTGATATTTATTTGTGTGAAACACAAACAGGTGTAGCGTCTTCCTCTCTCTGTTTGTTTCTGGACCCAGGTCCCCTGAGACCCAGAGCGATGGGAACAGGGAGGAGTTGGTCGAGACCTGCGTTACTTGGTCTGGGGCTTCTGTGTGTTATTCTTCTGGCTGGACTCCTGGTCCTTGGTTTACGATGTGAGTTTGGTTCTCGTTCATGAATAAACACCACGGTCTGAATCATTGAGGACATCCTTAAAACCTTTTTTAAATCCAAATCTATTCAGACGGGAGTTTTGGATAAACTGATTTAAAGATTTTTGTTTCTAAAGTTTCACTAAACATCAGATTTGAATCTTTGTCTAGTCCAGTTTGTGTGTGTGTGTGTGTGTGTGTGTGTGTGTGTGGGGGGGGGGGGGGGTCCTGTTTAAACTGTAGCTGAGACACAGCTAGTTTCTGTGGTTTAAAATTAGTGAGTATATGAATGTCTCTTCATAATTTCAGATTCCCACAGTACAGGAGCTCTCTGTGATCCAGTCTGAATTGACAGAGCGACAGAAGGAACTCTACGCTGCTGGAGGAGAGAAACCAGCAGAATTCAAGCCTCTTCTCCCTAAAGCAGAGGTTTGATGAACTGCAGAAGGAGAACATCAAAATGAGTGAGCGTTTGCATGTAACTGTAGCGACGCTGGCTTCGTGTGTTGGTCGACCCAGAGCAGAAAGAGCCTTGAAAAGCAAAACCTTGATACGTTTGTCTAGATCCTAAACAACTCTTTTCAAAATGTTCATGAGTATTTCTTGCATTTGTTGAAGCCTTGCTCTGCTGTGTCTCTGCTGATATGTTCTGGCAATTGCAGCACGTTTTGGGCAAAAATGCCGTTCAACGTCACAGTTTTTCTAGTTTGATAGTTTCTCACCACTGGCAGACTTTACTTCATTTTTGTGTTGAAGCCATATGAAAGCTCAGAAAACAGACTCAATGCTCTTGCTGAGATAATGGTTACTGTCAGGCGTGTTCCAGCACCTGGGACCATTCCACACATTTACACTGATAAATATATATATATAATATTTTTAAACAGGCCTATTATCATTTTTGGTGTAGCGTTTTTAATATTTGAGAATGTATAAATAGGATACCTATAGATAGAGCCAGGGGTTCCTGCCCCCTGTACTGGTGCATCATAATGGGCTAGTATAGCTTATGTGGCTTGTGTAGGGCTTATGTAACAGCTGTACTGCTGGAATAGGGGATTGGGATCGGCTCATTTAGTCCCTACTTTACCTCACAGACAAAAGGTGCCCAGAGGGATGGAGGAAGTTTGAGAATTCCTGCTATCATCACTCGGACCAGCGGAATTCCTGGAATAACAGCAGGAAGGATTGCATGGAGCGAGGAGGTGATCTGGTGGTTATAGACAGCTCCCAGGAACAGGTAACAACCCCCAGTTTGAGAACCTCTGATGGGGTTCACATATAGTTCCTTTTAAACCAATGGAATTCAGTCCTCTTTAAGTGAATCAAAAAGTGGACCAACTGAAAAATAACCTATAGTCTTTATGTTCACAATGGCAGCTGTCCTAAAGGAAAACTCAGTTCTCTCTTTGATACACTTGAGCTCTGATGGGGTCTCAGTGGATCAGTGGATCTTGGTGTACATGCTAACATTAAGTTAAATTAGGACTTAAGGGAGCAATCAATACAGAACATATAATTAGTAATTGTTTGTTTTGCTTAATGTGTTCAAACAGAAGTTCCTCTCAGACTATAAGTACACTTTTTGGATTGGTATGAGTGACTTGGAGCAGGAAGGGACCTGGAAATGGGTTGATGGAGCACCACTGATTCTAAGGTGAGAGAGAACCAACTCTAAGGTGAGAGAGAGAGAGAGAGGGAGAGAGAGAGAGAGAAAGAGAGAGAGAGAGAGACTATTCTGGTCATAAACCAACCAATAATTCAAATTCGAATTGTTATATTTTATTTATTGAATTATCTGAATTGTTTCATTATACAAAGGAAATATGTCCCCAATCTGTTTCTCTGTAAGCTACTGGGAAAACAGTCAGCCTGATAATGGCAAGAACGATCCAAAATATGGGGAAGAAGACTGTGCTCATCACTATCTTTACGGACTCATCAAGTGGAATGACATTTCCTGTGACTCCAAGCTACGATGGATCTGTGAAAAATCTGCAGAAGACGCACAGATCTCAATGGCTCAATAATCAGTGTTTATGGGTTGTCGTTGCTGGCTTGCATTTGTGTATTTTAATATCAGGATTCTGAAAATCTCATGTACCTTATTGATAGTTTGGCGTGTGCAGCAGTCATCGCTACAGTAGTTGTTGTCCCCTGGTCCTAATGCCTGCTGAGTTTTACGATAGAAAAATTCTCTCATTCTCTTTATGAATGGTGTTGAATTAAGTTGAATTCCACTTTTGAATAATATTAATAGTAATACTAAAAACTAAGTCCATTTATTTTTAGGATGACTCAATCACTCAACATGGCTCCTCAATGTATTTGAAAAAAAAATCATTAAATAATCGTCTAAAAAATAAATTAGGTAAATACCATTTACTTCCCAATGGTTGAACACTTACTTTCTTCAAATATGCAAATGTAGTACGTTATCGAGTTGAAGGACCACTGAAGTTCCCTAAATATATCTTCATAAATATATATTTAATATATATATATATATATATATTTAATATATAAATACATATATATTCATAAATATATATTTAGAGAGAAGGGAAGTAATCCCATGGTACCTAAAAGCATACGTAATCTTGATAACTAATGTAGTCTTTGACTTTCAGATAGGACAGAAGGAAACTGACAGGTGACTATCATGAAGGATTGCCCACTGACAGCAGCAGTGTGATTATGTTGAGTGTTATTTTAGGAAATCCAATGCAAATAAATGGAATTGAATAGATCTTTCTGGTTACAATTCCTATGCAATCTGCACTCATTAATTTACACATATTATATATTCAACGCTGTGTGATTACAAAGGGCAGACATATCACTTTGACATCTGCTATTGAAAAGGGTACATTAAATCACAGCCAGCCAGGACACATTCAAATATAATATATATGTATATTGTATGTATCTTGTCTTTCTACTATGAACTTATTTATCACAATTAGTTATATACATCGAATAATAATGTGAAGCAGCTTGTCTGTGCCCTTTCCTCCTGTGTTGTCCTTGCATGAAGTCTCCACCACGTTTTCCTGTGCTGCATGGGGATGCTCCAAACGCACAGAGAAAGGAGTACAGATGTACAAATGGTTGGATCAATCTAACTAATCAAAGATTACAATGACAAAAAATACGTGAAGTTATCATATTCAAACACTGCAATTGCATTGTTTCACAAACGAAGACCACACCATTGATGTTTGATTTATTCAAAAGAACAGAGAAATGCTTGAAAAAGATAGACAAAACTGATTTGTGTGTAAGAAGTAAACTGCCTTGAAAATACGTTCAGCTGTGTGGGGTCTAAAAACTGAAGTCAGCCACCATCTGTGCCGCCGGCTTATGGACCACCCTGAAGTTAAACGGCTGTAGCGCCAGATACCACCGGGTAATCCACAAGTTGGTGTCTTTCATGCGGTGGAGCCACTGCAGGGGGGCGTGGTCCGAACAGAGGGTGAACGGGCGCCCCAGGAAGTAGTAACGCAGGGCGTCGACTGCCCACTTGATCGCTAGACACTCCTTCTCCACTGTGCTGTACCTCCCCTCTCCTCTCCCCTTACGGCTGAGGTACAGCACCGAGCGGTCCGCGCCCTCCACCTCCTGGGACAACACGGTCCCCAGCCCTCTGTTTAATGCGTCCATCTGCAAGACAAAAGGAAGCTCAAAGTTAGGAGTGTGCAAGAGCGGCTTCCCGCAGAGAGCCTTTTAAACCGTCTCAAATGACGCCTGGCACTGCTTGGTCCTCTGGACCGGATCTGAGGCACCCTTTCGGGTGAGGTAGGTCAGGGGGCTGGTCGGCTCTGAGAAGGTGGTGATGAACCGTTTGTAGTAGCCCGCCAGCCCCAGGAACGCCCTCACCAGTTTTTTGGTCTCAGGCCGTGGACCGCCTCGGTCTTCTCCACCTGCGGGCGCACCTGCCCGCCACCCAAGCGGTACCCCAGACACTGTACCTCCCTCCGTCCAATCACGCACTTCCTTGGGTTGGCCGTGAGCCCCGCTCGCCTCAGTGGCTCGAGCACAGCTGCCACCCGCTGGATGTGCTGCTGCCAGGCGTCACTATGAATAATGACATCGTCAATGTAGGCAGCCGCATATCCAGCGTGCGGACGCAGCACCCGGTCCGTGAGACGCTGGAAGGTGGCAGGGGCTCTGAACAGCCCAAAAGGAAGCGTCCAGAATTGGAACAAACCGTACGAAGTGGAGAAGGCAAACTTTTGCTTAGACTCTGGAGATAAGGGAATCTGCCAGTAGCCCTTGGTTAAATCCAGCGTCGTAAAAAAACGACCCGTGGCATTGGATCGAACTTTGACACGCTATTCACCTTGCGGTAGTCCACACAGAACTGAATGGACCCATCGGACTTGCAAACGAGCACGAGTGCGCAAAGGCGCCCCTCCCTCCTTCACTAACCCCCCGAAGCCCGACCAATCAGTGCGTAATAGCAGGGGGCGCGATTGGCGGGAACTAACCGCGGCCTTGACTTTATGCTTTTTCCCATCCCAACGAATTTCCACGGTCACCACTGGATATTTGGGCACATCGCCTTTAATACACTTTATCTCCACCCACGATGCTTCCACCAGTGCCCCTGGTCGAACCAGTCTTTGGTGGATCAGGGTTTGACAACTCCCCGAGTCCAACAACGCATGATAGATACTCCCTTGCATCCTTATCGGAATGCAGTACCTACCCTCGTGATCGGGAGAGGAGGCCGACGGCGTCGCAACCCGGACCACCTGCCCCGCCTCCATCTGGGGGCACTCCCACTGCCTGTGTCCGGGCTGGCCGGACCGCCAACATTCCTGTCCCGCCGGATGAGGGGCTCTCTGCAGGCTCGGGGTCCCAGAGGCTGAGCCCGGACCCGGAGGGAGACGAGAACGGCCCGGCAGGTTGGACCTGGGATGGGGAACCTGTGGCGGTGTCTGGGGTGCAAGAGGGTGGGTGTTAATGCGGTTGTGGGGTTGTTGGGTGTGTTCCCGGGCGCTTCCGGGGTTCTCTGTGGGCTGGGGACCGGTCGGACAGGGGGTGTGGATGGACCATCTGCCCCCGCTCTGGGCCCGGCGGGACAGCGACACATGGTCCTCTGCCAGGGTGATGGCAGCCTCCATGTCGGTGGGCTGATGGCACTGGACCCATTTGGCCGTGGCTGGGGGTAGGCCCTCGATGAATTGATCCAGCGCCACCTGGTCCACCACCTGAAGCCTGCTCCGCTCCTCTGGCCGGAGCCACCATACCGCGGCATCCACCAGCTGGTGAGCGTAGGCAAGGGTTCTAACCACGTCCTCCATACTCATTTCCTTGAAACGCCGCCGGTGGCCCTCTGGAGGCAGCCCGTGGCGGTCCAGAATCCCCCGCTTCACTGTGGCGTAGTCCCCTCATACGGTGGTTGGCAGCCCGTGGGCGGCGGTAAGGGCAGCTCCTGTCGGGAGGGGCAGCAGCCAGAGGGCCCACTCCGCCTCCTGCCACTCACACGCCGCCGCCGTCCCCTCAAATACCTCGAGATAGGCCTCCACATCGTCCTGGGGGGACATTTTTGGCAGCGCGATCTGCATCCGCGGGGTCTCCGCCGCGCCAAGGGGCCGGCCGGCCACCATGGGCTGCAAGAGCTGCCGGAGTGCCGTCTGCTCCTCGGCGTGTTGGGTGGCGATCTCCGGGAACGCCTGGGTCTGCTGTCAGTGGGCCAGGATGAAGCCTTCCTGAGTCTCCACGATCCGGCGCAGAGCCTGGGTCAGTGGCTCCTCCATGTCTTCCTCAGGATCCCTGTTCCTTGGAATGTGTTTATATTTTTAATGCACTCTTTTCATAACAGGACAAATACAAAAATATAAATAAAGTGCAACACACACATGCATTCCCAGAGCTGCACCCACACTAGTCCACACTGGAACACTGGAGCTGTGCAGCTTAGTACCCTCACCCAGGGACCAGTCAGTACAACCAGCCTTTTAACTTGCAGCCTGTGAAACCAGCTGGTAGAATAATAGCAATAATTTCAAAGAACCTCTGATAGGTAGATCATCTTACAATAAAGGCCAATTTAATCTTAATGCAACAAAAAATGAACAGCACAGCCAATTCGTGTTGAATTGACTGTACTGTACTGTACTGCTGATGGACTGGAAGGCGCTTGGCACGCTTGTCACGTCCGCCCCTATGGATGAAAACTTCTGAAACTGTACTTTCTTTATTTCACATGCTGAACATTATATCCTCTTGGGCCCATTATGTCCGTCATGGTAGATTTTGCTGTGTGGTGAACATTTCTTGAAAGCTTTAAAAAATGTCTTCTTCAGAACCGTAGCTTCCAATGAAAAACGGATTCATATTCATGATATATGGACGTGTCTGATGTTAAATGTAACAGAGATTTTTGATTAATTAAATTATCAAACATTATACCAACCACAAGTCAGCTTCGGAAGGGAACAGAACCTGAAACTTGGCATGCACATAGAGGACACCTTCCTAAACAGGTGACAAAAGTCTGGTGACGATATCTCAATCCATGACGTCACAGTATCAATTAAAGTCCTTGCTGTTAAGCGTAATGCACCACTTTGCCAGCAGGTGGCAGGATATCACTCATAAACGGCATCTACTATTAAACCTGTGTGTGTGTGTGTGTGTGTGTGTGTGTGTGTGTGTGTGTGTGTGTGTGTGTGTGTGTGTGTGTGTGTGTGTGTGTGTGTGTGTGTGTGTGTGTGTGTGTGTGTGTGTGTGTGTGTGTGTGTGTGTGTGTGTGTGTGTCTCTGTGTGTGTGTGTCTATGCCTTTGTGTGTGTCTCTCTGTATTGTGTGTGTGTGTGTGTTTGCGTGTGAGTGTTGGTTATGAAAGTACAAAAAAACTGTGCTGAAGAACTAAGATGGTGGATATTGCAGCACTTTTCCAGCAGTTGGCAAAATATCACAGAAAACGACATCTACTATCAAACCTGTGTGTGTGTGTGTCTCTCTCTGTCAGTTTTCTTATATTTCAAAGTATAGAAATTTGAAAAATAGAATTGGATGCATTGGTTTGAAATTTGCCCAAGGTCTCGCTTCAAGCACATAGAGGACAACTTCCTTAACATGTGAAAAAAGTTTGGTGTCGATATCTCATTCCATGATGTCACAGTGTTAATTAAAGTCATTGCTCTGAAGCATAATGCACCATTTCGCCAGCTGATGGCAGAATATCACACAATAACTGCATCTATTATGAAACCACTGTGTCTGTGAGTGTCTGTGAGTGTGTGTGTGTGTGTGTGTGTGTGTGTGTGTGTGTGTGTGTGTGTGTGTGTGTCTCTCTCTCTATCTGTCTGTGTGTGTCTGTGCCTTTGCGTTGTTTCTCTCGATGTCTTTGTGTGTCTGTCTTTTTCTTTGTGTGTGCATGTCTGGTTCTTTATATTTAAAAATATAAAACATTTAAAAATAGAATTGGATGCATTGGTTTGACGTTCGCCTATCCAAACCGAGGCTTCTCTACAACGCAGGCTGGGCCATAATGGGGTACACACATCATTTCTCAATAGTCAGTGTTGAAGGTGGCTGTTGACACTGTATACTTTAGAAACATAGATGGTGATTATTTTGATGTGTTTACTTCCGGTAAACAGGTTTATAAGGCATACAAAGGCAATTTGACCACACCAACCAAGCTCACTATATCTGCCACGTAGGGAAGACTGATCCTTCTCAAAATATAGTGCAATTTTCTTTGGCAGATATACAAAAAAGCCAGTGCCTCACCAGCCACGAACCTCACGTCACTGGTTCCATCCTCTGTGTGGAGAAAGTCCAGCTCCGGTTGTGAGGGAAACCCCATAGCTGGGATTTTCTCCAGCCCAGTGGCAAATGTAAGGACATCTCCCAGGCTCAGTGGTGTTTCTCCAGCTGTCAAAATTTTTTTTTTGCCATCAACGAACTTGTAATAATGTAAAGAAAACTAACAGTTATTTTAATGTTTAAATTATAATAAATTAGGTGAATATTGCACTCTTGAATAGACTAGACTATTGACGTGTTTTTGTGTTGGTCTGAACAACAGCACATGAACAACACAAAGTAGCATCATGTGCACACAGACAACACCACTTGTCCTCTGCAAGAGTTAGCTACTGATAGACATTTGTGTTTCACTCTCTGAATCTGTAAATGTAAGGAAAAGTAAAAGAAGAGATAAACTGGGAGGTGAGAATCACACTGGCAGGTGGAGGTAATGCACTGGCAGGTGGACGTGGTTGCACTTGCAGGTGGAGGTAATGCACTGGCAGGTGGACGTGGTTGCACTGGCAGAGTCAGTATTTGCCAGCAACTCCTGAAATGATCAGACAATCAGTATTCTTTACTTACTTAGATGTGCAGTGCTGCTCAAAGTGTTGTAGTACTCATGTTCAGATTTTTGTGACTCGGTTTTGTATGGGAAATCTAGCAAACAAGCAAGCTTTCTCACCATCCTACAGTCAGTGGTAATACACATTAACAAAGACAATGATAATCAAGTTCTGCACTCAGATTCTAACATGGTGACGCAGACGTTAAGTGACTCCAACATTGTAACACACACACACACATCTGGACTTGGTTGCTTAGCAGCCACAGCACATACAATGTACATTGCCCATCAATCCCATTATCTATTATGGCACCTGTGCAGCTGCTGTAGATGGAGTTAGGTGACATCACCGGCTGCAAAGAACATATCTCAGTTGTCATCTCATCAGTCCCGGCAAAAGCCACAAGATGCTGCAGGAAAACATCGGATAATTTTTCCCTCACAATGAAAGAAAGGTTTTTGATTATTGGATGACTACAGATAACAATTACCTGGAATGGCTGAGACACATCAAATCTCCTGCGAATTGTTCTCCCCTCTGGGTACTTGAACTGTATCGCCACACCAACATCAGGCTCCTCTACAGAGTTGATGAGGCTAATTCTATCTAGTATCGCCTTAACATGGTAATGGAAACGTTCAAATTCGATCCAATGTAATGAATGACGTTCAACATAAATGAGCTCATGTTTGTAATTCATCATGCTCAGTATGTTTCTTTCTCCAGCGCTGCTCGCCATCCCCAATTTGTCTCATCTCCTATTGTAATAAATAAAATAAAATGTCATTACATTAGGAAAGTCTGTTAATAACTACAAATGTAAACATTTACCATAATTCCCAGCAAGTGAATTAATGTTCTTGTCCTTGATCAATTTGAGGAGAGCGAGTGTATTCATTGTCCTGCTGTTGGCTCAACTCTCTCCATGCCTTCAAATTCTACAATATAAAAGTTATTATTTTTCTAAGCCACCTGGTGGTATTTACACATAAGTTGTATGGAGAATATGGTCATTCATTTATTTCATACAAATGTCTAATAACAACAACATCAATACATTTTTCATCAGATCAGATCTATCTTCGCCGACCCTTTACTGACTGTCATAAAATTGCTCATTTCTTTGTTAATACCTAATAACACATAGTTAAGCACAATTCTTTATCCAGTACCATTACACCCAGAAAACTAATATATGGCACAGTATCTCTGACCATCGGCACTGAAGTGACACATTTCAGAGCATATTTACTTTTAAAAACACATTTAATACATCATTGTCTCGCAAACCGATTACCATATTTTCTGTGGTTTACCCCTCGAATGTAAGAACTTACGTTTTGAGAATCAGCATTGCTGTTATCTGCAGGGACTTCTGCGTTGATGGCATCTTCACGGACTTCCTGTAAAATACAGAAGAAGAATCCTGGGTCCTGCATCTACATTTGAATGCTTACATTTACTTCACTTAACACTGAAATATTTAGGCTGCATTTTGAATTACAGTTTCCTCTTCTGGGACCGGATCTCTGACCTGAAAAAAAGGAACTAAATAGTTGAGTCATGCAAGTCATTGTAAAGGATTCGGCGCCCAGAGATCAGTCGAGGTTGTTGTAGGGACGCTGACCATTTATTTAGCCCTTGGTGACGCTGGTTCACAGCTATGCTGCAGCAAACATAAACAAGACAGTAGCAAATATTCAGAGCTGGGGAAAGTCATTGCTTCAAAGCACACTCTTCCAGTTCAATACTAGTTGGGGGAGACATGATTTAAAGCTTGTTATTACAATTGTTAATTCATATACTTACAGTTGGTCTAATGTAGATGGAGGAGCGGCCAACATCAGGACATGCAGAGGGGCACAAGGAGGCTAAATTGAGCAGAATAATCCGTCTTTGCCTGTCCACTTTGGCCAGGCTGAATTCAGGATCCCGAACTTGAGGGAATTCTTACCTAATTGTCTCAATAAATTCTGTCTCTGACAACGATAGGGGCACCACCAATATTTTAAGTGCTGTCCCAGCTACATAGAAAGACAAGAAGAAACACAAAGGTGTGGGCAAGAAAATGCACACCTACATACACACACACACACACTCACAAACGTGTGTATGTGTTTGTGTGTGCGTGTGTGTGTGTAGGTGTGCGGGCATCCTGAGGCTTAGCGATGCTGCTAGGGTCTGCAGGGGATAAGGATGGCGGGGTAACCTAATTTTAGCACACACTCCACAAACATATGTATTGGAAGGGTGTGTGTGGGCTAAGCCTAAAGAAGCATCTTGTTGCAGATGTGCCGAGCGCTGGCGTGCCGTGAAGCGAGCGGTGGACTGGGTGCGCTGGGCCGACCACCAGTACCCATGCATCTACAGCCGGCTGGAGTTTGGACGGAGCTGGGAGTCGTCCAGGCGCCAGCTCCTCGGCTATGAGCAGCGCCCGGCCGCCTCACCCCTCAGCGGGCTCATCCCCTGGAGGGCCTCGCCCCTCCTGGAGGTCCAGTGAAACCAAGACAAGACGCTGAATGATTAGAGGTTTCACAGGTTCACTGCAAACTCACACAGGAAATCCCCATCTCACGCATTTAGCACACGACTTCACACATACTTGCATTGCAACTTTTGTTAATTCCACTTTGCAACAACCATAGTACAAAAAGTACACTCAGACCAAGTAGTCAGTGGTAATCTTGGCAATCCCAACAACTGGACCTGAACTGAACCATTTTCAACTGGTTTGCAGTGCAGATTCATTTTGCATGTCATCACAGGCCCTGTTTACACAAGCGTTCAAAACCCGATTTCAAATGTTTTATGCAAAGAAAGATGTCTTCTCAATCTGAAATGATGTGAATTCGATTCCTAGTGTAATTCAATTATCAAACATGATTCACAACATTATCCATAGTAATGTAATCTAACACAGACACTCCTCCATTTCTCCGATTATTTTGGAAAACTGAAATTTGTCATATCTAGTGGGAATCCCTTGTAAACTACACCTTTGTCTATACAGGCTCAAACAATTGTGAGTGCGTTGTGCCGTTGTTTTAAACAGATGAAGTTTTAAATCTAGGTTAAATAACTGTTGTATTCCTCTGGTTTAAACAGGGCCACAGTGTGCTATGCTGTATTTCAGAGTTGTGTCAGTGTTCGTAGTGGGCCACGCACTGGTGGGTTCTATGTGTATTAGTGACTATGTACAGTTGTGTGAAGGGATTCTTTTCCATGAGTAGTTCTGGTTGTGGTTATGTGACTTGAGTTGGTAGTGTTTCAGACAGTAGATAATGTTAATGGTGATGATTGTTTCAGATTGTTCTTCAATTAAGGTTTTGAAATAGGTTTGCCCAATGCAAATGCTTCCATGTGAGCTAAATGTGATTAAAATGACCAATTAATTTAATGTTCAATAAACCATTTACCAGGAAACATGTTTCCAGAATAAGTTTAATAATAGTTAGATACTTGTTTAATAACCCTTGTATGTCGAGTCTTCTTCAAACTCTAGTAGGCTAAACCTAAGAGGGACATCCAGCTCCCTTCCTGGATATCCTTTATATCTTATATAATAATCATGAATAATAATGAAATAAAACAATGAAAGTCATTGAAAACATGACACCAAAATTTGCTTCATACTTATTTTCACAAATGGATAAACAGCAAGAAAAGATTAATTGAATTATGAGGAAGTTGATGGTTTTGAAAAAAACTGCACAAAACACTTCCCCATAAAACCCAGCAGCTCTCTCAAAGTTTAGTTAACAAACGTCAACTTAATTCACAAATGTATTCAGAGTTTTTTAAATTTGGAAAGAACACGCAGTAGGCCTACCAAATCACAATGATACATCGTCATGAATCATTATGTATCATCATGATAAATGAAAAAAGACACCAACATGAGTTTTTATTATCTGTTTAGTAAATGGATAAATAGAAAAGAATGCAACATTAGCATCAACAACAATGCTGATTGTTGTGTGATATAAAACCACAAACCACTTCTTCCTAAACCGACTTATAAAGAAGACCCAGTAGGCCTACCCCCATCACATCACACCCCAGACAGCTCTCTGTCTTGGGCTTTGGCCATTACAAATAATCAGTCGGGACAATGGAGGACATCTACGTCAACGTTGACATGCTTAAACCTTCGACAGCTTCACCAAACCAGCCAGGTAAAACTAGTACAGATCATAACGATGACAACATCCATAAAATTAACAATGATGATATAATTACATTTTTCCTCTAGTGTGATGTTTATTTGTGTGAAACACAAACAGGTGTAGCGTCTTCCTCTCTCTGTTTGTTTCCAAACCCAGGTCCCCTGAGACCCAGAGCGATGGGAACAGGGAGGAGTTGGTCGAGACCTGCGTTACTTGGTCTGGGGCTTCTGTGTGTTATTCTTCTGGCTGGACTCCTGGTCCTTGGTTTACGATGTGAGTTTGGTTCTCGTTCATGAATAAACACCACGGTCTGAATCATTGAGGACATCTTTAAAACCTTTTTTAAATCCCAATCTATTCAGACGGGAGTTTTGGATAAACTTATTCAAAGATTTTTGTTTCTAAAGTTTTACTAAACATCAGATTTGAGACTTTGTCTAGTCCAGTTTGTGTGTGTGTGTGTGTGTGTGTGTGTGTGTCTGTGGGTCCTGAATAAACAATAACTGAGACATAGCGAGTTTCTGTGGTTTAAAATTAGTATTTATAGAGATATGAATGTCTCTTCATAATTTCAGATTCCGTCACAGTACAGGATCTCTCTGTGATCCAGTCTGAATTGACAGAGCGACAGATTGAACTCTCTACCTTGGTGGAGGAGAGAAACCAGCAGAATTCAAGCCTCTTCACCCTAAAGCAGAGGTTTGATGAACAGCAGAAGGAGAACATCAAAATGAGTGAGCGTTTGGAATGTAACTGTAGCTACGCTGGCTTCGTGTGTTGGTCGACCTAGAGCAGAAAGAGCATTGAAAAGCAAAACCTTGATACGTTTGTCTAGATCCTAAACAAACCTTTTCTAAATGTTCATGAGTATTTCTTGCATTTGTTGAAGCCTTGCTCTGCTGTGTCTTTCTGTGTAGTTCTGCGATGGCTTTTCCCCAGCATCCCCATCACGATATGTTCTGGCAATTGCAGCATGTTTTGGGCAAAAAAGCCATTCATTGTCAGAGTTTTTCTAGTTTGATAATTTCTCACCACAGATGAGACATTCTAAAAATGTTTTCCCTCACAGACTGTACTTCATTTTTGCGTTGAAGCCATATTAAAGCTCAGAAAACAGACTCAATGCTCTGGCTGAGATAATGGTTACTGTCAGGCGTGTTCCAGCACCTGGGACCATTCCACACATTTACACTGATAAATATATACATATATATATTTATATAATGTTTTTGAATAGGCCTATATATATTTTATTTCATAATTTGTGGTGTAGCGTTTTTAAGATTTGAGAATGTATAAATAGGATACCTATAGATAGAGCCTGGGGTTCCTGCCCCCTGTACTGGTGCATCATAAAGGGCTAGTATAGCTTATGTGGCTTGTGTAGGGCTTATGTAACAGCTGTACTGCTGGAATAGGGGATTGGGATTGGCTCATTTAGTCCCTACTTTACCTCATAGACAAAAGGTGCCCAGAGGGATGGAGGAAGTTTGAGAATTCCTGCTATCATCACTCGGACCAGCGGAATTCCTGGAATAACAGCAGGAAGGATTGCATGAAGAAAGGAGGTGATCTGGTGGTTATAGACAGCTCCCAGGAACAGGTAACAACCCCCCCCCCCCCCCCCCCCCCCCCGAAATACACTCCCCCCACCTCTGATGGTTTTCACATATTGTTCCTTGTAAACCAATGGAATTCAGTCCTGTTTAAGTGAATCAAAAAGAGGACCAACTGAAAAATAACCTATAGTCTTTATGTTCACATTGGCAGCTGTTCTAAAGGAAAACTCAGTTCTCTCTCTGATATACTTGACCTCTGATGGATCAGTGGATCAGTGGATCTTGATGTACATGCTAACATGAAGTTAAATTAGGACTTAAGGGAGCAATCAATACAGAAAATATAATGACTAATTAGTAATTGTTTGTTGTGTTAATGTGTTCCAACAGAAGTTCCTCTCTAAGTATAAGGCAGATCATTGGATTGGTCTGAGTGAGTTGGAGCAGGAAGGGACCTGGAAATGGGTTGATGGAGCACCACTGATTCTAAGGTGAGAGAGAGAGAACATACCCTAAGGTGAGAGAGAGAGAGAGAGAGAGAGAGAGAGAGAGAGAGAGAGAGAGAGAGAGAGAGAGAGAGAGAGACTCTTCTGGTCATGAACCAACTCAAACTAATGTGATCAATACGCAATATGTTAATAATTCAGATTGTTATATTTTATTTATTGAATTATCTGAATTGTTTCATTATACAAAATAAATGTTTTCACAATCTGTTTCTCTGTAAGCTACTGGGAGAAACGTCAGCCTGATAATGGCAACAACGTTCCAGAACACGGGGACGAAGACTGTGTCCATATCATAGGACATGTCAAGTGGAATGACATTTCCTGTGATGCCAACCTACAATGGATCTGTGAAAAATCGACAGAAGACGCGCAGATCTCAATGGCTCAATAATCAGTGTTTATGGGTTGTCGTTGCTGGCTTGCATGAGTGTATTTTATAATCAGGACTCTGAAAATGGCATGTACCTTATTGATAGTTTGGCGTGTGCAGCAGTCATCGCTACAGTAGTTGTTGTCCCCTGGTCCTAATGCCTGCTGAGTTTTATGAGAGAAATATACCCATTCTCTTTATGAATGGTGTTGAATTAAGTTGAATTGCACTTTTGAATAATAATAATATTAATACTAAAAACAAAATACATCCATTTGTAGGATGACTCAATCACTCAACATGGCTCATTGAAAATAATCATTAAATAATTGTCTAATAAATAAATTAGGTAAATGCCATTTACTTCCCAATGGTTGAACACTTACTTTTTACACAAAACATGGAAATGTAGTACGTTATTTAGTTGAAGGACCGCTGAAGTTCCCTAAATATATCTTCATAAATATATATTTAGAGAAAGGGAAGGAACGTTTCAAAATACAGATTAGATTAGTTTTCTACCATTTCTTTAATTCATGGTGGTTTCAGTAATCCCATGGTACCTAAAAGCATACATAATCTTGATAACTAATGTCATCTTTGACTTTCAGATAGAACAGAAGGAAACTTACAGGTGACTATCATCAATGATTCTCCACTGACAGCAGCAGCGTGATGATGTAGAGTGTTATTTTAGGAAATTGTAGAAGTTAGATCAAAATCCACAGCAAGTTTCCAGTCTGATTATTTCAAAAAGACAGTGGAGTCAATACTTCACGCTCAACACTTTATTTGTGGGCTCACGCAGGAAACCCTTAACAACCACCAGAGTCCTTCCGTGGTCACAAAAGTCCCTGCTTAATTCTGCTTGTAAAATCCTGCGTACTCTCCCATTATTCTCGTCCCATGCTTTTCCCATTAACGTTTTTTCATTTATCAAAAAACACAGTAACTCAAAGCACATGACAAGGGCGGGGCTCTCGGTTACCTCCAAATATTACCTGTTATCATACAAAAAGGTGTAACCCACAGATTGCTATTGGGTTACTGGTATTCAAACGAGCCAATCACAAACCGCCTAAACTCTCTCAAGGCTAAAGACTTGGCAGGGTGTGATACCTGGGCCAGATGGGCCCCCGACCTGTTGATCTGAAGGGGGTCTGTCGTTGGGCTGTGAGACAAGGGAAGGGCCATTAGGTTTGGAGATAGACGTCTGGCAAGGAGACTACACATTAATAGTTTGAACAACTCCTCAAGTGTAGTGGAGGGATGGTGGCCGATGTTTGGCAGGGAGGGGGATTAATAACAGAATAAAGGTAAATACACATATATCAACTAAAAGTGGGGGTCAGAGAAAGGGATCTGGCAGGGAGGGGCGTGAGGGCAGGGAGGGGGATTAATACCGATGTTTGGCAGGGAGGGGGATTAATAAAATTATGATGGTAAATACACACAGACCAACCAAAAGTGGGGGTCAGAGACAGGGATCGGATCTTGGGCTGCAAGACAAAAAAATGGACCACTAACACCGACCCCTCGGTTGCTCCATTGCTCAATTGCTTTAAGAACAAAAGGGGTTTAGAGACAGACGTCCGGCAGGGAGGAGGATGAGAACACGATAAAGGTAAATATACTGTACTTATCAACTTAGACTGAAGTTCAGAGAAAGGTATTTGGTAGGGAGGGCGAGAGGGCAGGGAAAAGCTGTCGTCAACTACCAATGGGGGCCAGAGACAGGGCTCTGGAAGGGAGGGGGGGAACAGCGTGAAGCGAAGCCATATCTAACTTTAACAATTAATACAATCCTCCACAAAATACAATGCAAATAAATGGAATTGAATTGATCTTTCTTGTTACAATTCTTATGCACCCTGCACTTATTAATTTACACATATATATTCTTTATTGTCCATTTTGTGATTGCAAAGGGCAGACATCAATTTGATATCTGCTATTGAAAAGGGTACATTAAATCACAGCCAGCCAGGACACATTCAAATATAATATATATGTATATTGTATGTATATTGTCTTTCTACTATGCACTTATTTATCACAATTAGTTATATACATTGAATAAAAATGTGAAGCAGCTTGTCTGTGCCCTTTCCTCCTGTGTTGTCCTTGCATGAAGTCTCCACCACGTTTTTCTGTGCTGCATGGGGATGCTCCAAACGCTCAGAGAAAGGAGTACAGATGTACAAATGGTTGGATCAATCGAACTAATCAAAGATTACAATGACAAAAAATACGTGAAGTTATCATATTCAAACACTGCAAAGGTGGTAAATATGCGCCGCTCCCCCCCTGTCAGAACGCGCAATCTCATAGTCGACATCCCCTACCCACCGTACGAAAACAAAAGCTCCTTGTAATTTTGAGCTGGATGTAGGAAGCAATACAAGTACTTTATCTCCTGGTGCGAATTGTCTCAGCCGAGTACCTCTGTTATACAGCCGCTGCTGACGTGCGGGATCTAACCGCGGCCTTAACTTGATGCTTTTTCCCATCCAACGAATTTCCACGGTCACGGTTACGAAACTGTACTTTCTTTATTTCACCTGCTGAACATTTTATCCTCCTGGTTCCATAATGTCCGTCATGGTAGATTTTGCTGTGTGGTGAACATTTCTTGAAAAAATGTCTTCTTCAGAACCATAGCTTTAAACGGATTTGATATTCATGATATTTCACGTGTCTGATCTTAAATGTAACAGAGATTTTTGATTAATTAAATTATCAAACATTATTATATCAACCACAAGTCAGCTTCAGAAGGGAACAGAACCTGAAACTTGGCATGCACATAGAGGACACCTTCCTAAACAGGTGACAAAAGTCTGGTGACGATATCTCAATCCATGACGTCACAGTATCAATTAAAGTTGTTGCTCTTAAGCGTAATGCACCACTTTACCAGCAGGTGGCAGGATATCACTCATAAACGGCATCTACTATTAAACCTGTGTGTGTGTGTGTGAGTGTGTGTGTGTGTGTGTGTGTGTGTGTGTGTGTGTGTGTGTGTGTGTGTGTGTGTGTGTGTGTGTTTGTGTGTGTGTGTGTGTGTGTGTGTGTGTGTGTGGCTCTGTTTGTGTGTGTCTATGCCTTTGTGTGTGTCTCTCTGTATTGTGTGTGTGTGTGTGTGTGTGTGTGTGTGTGTGTTTGTTTGCGTGTGAGTGTTGGTTATGAAAGTACAAAAAAACTGTGCTGAAGAACTAAGATGGTGGATATTGCAGCACTTTTCCAGCAGTTGACAAAATATCACAGAAAACGACATCTACCATCAAACCTGTGTGTGTGTGTGTCTCTCTCTGTCAGTTTTCTTATATTTCAAAGTATAGAAATTTGAAAAATAAAATTGGATGCATTGTTTTGAAATTTGCCCAAGGTCTCGCTCCAAGCACATAGGGGACACCTTCCTCAACATGTGAAAAACGTTTGGTGTCGATATCTCATTCCATGATGTCACAGTGTTAATTAAAGTCATTGCTCAGTAGTAATGCACCATTTCGCCAGCAGATGGCAGAATATCACACAATAACTGCATCTATTATGAAACCACTGTGTCTGTGAGTGTGTGTGTGTGTGTGTGTGTGTGTGTGTGTGTGTGTGTGTGTGTGTGTGTGTGTGTGTCTGTGTGTGTGTGTGTGTGTGTGTATGTCTCTCTCTCTCTCTCCATCTGTCTGTGTGTGTCTGTGCCTTTGCGTTGTTTCTCTCTATGTCTTTGTGTGTCTGTCTTTTTCTTTGTGTGTGCATGTCTGGTTCTTTATATTTCAAAATGGATGCATTGGTTTGACGTTCGCCTATCCAAACTGAGGCTTTACTACAACGCAGGCTGGGCCATAATGGGGTACACACATCATTTCTCAATAGTCAGTGTTGAAGGTGGCTGTTGACACTGTATACTTTAGAAACATAGTTGGTGATTATTTTGATGTGTATACTTTATAAAGGCATACAAAGGCAATTTTACCACACCAACCAAGCTCACTATATCTGCCACGTAGGGAAGACTGATCCTTCTCAAAATATAGTGCATTTTGCTTTGGCAGATATACAAAAAAGCCAGTGCCTCACCAGCCACGAACCTCACGTCACTGGTTCCATCCTCTGTGTGGAGAAAGTCCAGCTCCGGTTGTGAGGGAAACCCCATAGCTGGGATTTTCTCCAGCCCAGTGGCAAATGTAAGGATGTCTTCCAGGCTCAGTGGCGTTTCTCCAGCTATTCACTGATGGCAAAAAAATATTTTTGCCATCAATGAACTTGTAATAATGTAAAGAAAACTAAGTTATTTTACTGTTTAAATTATAATAAATTAGGGGAATATTGCACTCTTAAATAGACTAGACTATTAACATGCTTTTGTGTTGGTCTGAACAACAGCACATGAACAACTCAAAGTACCATCATGTGTACACAGATAACACCACTTGCCCTCTGCAAGAGTTAGCTACTGATAGCCATTTGTGTTTCACTCTCTGAATCTGTAAATGTAAGGAGAAGTAAAAGAAGAGATGCACTGGCAGGTGAGGATAACACTGGCAGGTGGAGGTAATGCACTTGCAGGTGGAGGTAATGTACTGGCAGGTGGAAGTGGTTGCACTGGCAGGTGGAGGTAATGCACTGGCAGGTGGACGTGGTTGCACTGGCAGGTGGAGGTAATGGACTGGTAGGTGGTCGTGGTTGTCAGTTTTCTCAGAGTCAGTATTTGCCAGCAACTCCTGAAATGATCAGACAATCAGTATTCTTTACTTACTTAGATGTGCAGTGCTGCTCAAAGTGTTGTAGTACTCATGTTCAGATTTTTGTGACTCAGTTTTGTATGGGAAATCTAGCAAACAAGCAAGCTTTCTCACCATTCTACAGTCAGTGGTAATACACATTAACAAAGACAATGATAATCAAGTTCTGCACTCAGATTCTAACATGGTGACGCAGACGTTAAGTGACTCCAACATTGTAACACACACACACACACATCTGGACTTGGTTGCTTAACAGCCACAGCACATACAATGCACAGGGCCCATCAATTCCATTATCCTTTATGGCACCTGTGCAGCTGCTGTAGATGGAGTTATGTGACATCGCCAGCTGCACAGAAAAGATCTCAGTTGTCATCTCATCAGTCCCGGCAAAAGCCACAAGATGCTGCGTGAAAATATCGAATAACCTTTCCCTCACAATGAAAGAAAAGTTCACGATTATTGGATGACTACAGATAACAATTACCTGGTGTCAGCTCCTCCCTTTTGAGACTCAGTGACTATGTGGCCTCCTGCTGGTTATTTTCTGCTTTTGTCCACCATGTGCCTACTTCTGTTGTGCCCCCGGCTCCGCCCCTCACCTGTACACCCTGCCACTGTCTGTTTCCCGCCCTTTTTCCTGCTCACCTGTTCGTCATTGTGCTAATCACTCATCCTATTTATGTCCTGTCAGTTCAGTTCAGTGTGCCCTGTATTCTGTCTGTTTGATTCCTGCCTGCTTTTTGGATTTGCCTATGGTTTTGACCTTTGCCTGCCCCTGGACTGCCCTACTGACGGTGACCTGGCTCTTTTGCTAGTTTGGATATGCATTCCTCCTGAGAAATAGGAGTTAATTGTTGTTATTGATTGAGCTGAAGACTTGCTCTGCCTCAAATAAATCTTTTGGACTTATTCTGCTTTTGGGTTTGTATTTCACAAACCTTCCTGACAACCTGGAATGGCTGAGACACATCAAATCTCCTGAGAATTGTTCTCCCCTCTGGGTACTTGAACTGTATCGCCACACCAACATCAGGCTCCTCTACAGAGTTGATGAGGCTAATTCTATCTAGTATCGCCTTAACATGGTAATGGGAACGTTCGAATTCGATCCAATGTAATGAATTACGTTCAACATAAATGAGCTCATGTTTGTATTCATCATGCTCAGTATGTTTCTTTCTCCAGCGCTGCTCGCCATCCCCATTTTGTCTCATCTCATATTGTAATAATTTTTTTTTAAATGTCATTACATTAGTAAAGTCTGTTAGTAACAAAAAATTTAAAGATTTATCATAATTCCCAGCAAGTGTGTCGTACATGCAATGTGTCTTAGATCCAGTTGAGGTTCAAGCCAAACGTTGAAGTTTCATTGAGGTATTTATTTACACAAACTGCAGCACTGACAAGAACGATGACAGGAACTAACATATCAAATAGATGTCAAGGATGAACTACATTAACTGTGACTAAACCAACCCTCCCCAACACTGACACACACCACGCTTATAAATACACATAAATGGCGCACATAAATAGTGGAAATGTATTGCGGGCTTGCCCTTAATGCAGGAGAACTGTGGTGAGTACGATGACTGAAGTTGTGACATTACTGATTTCTGCTACTGGTTGATATGAATGGATTTGACAGGGAATACAGAAAACAAAATATAAACATGCGCAAATGTCCATGCGATAGTTTAAAATAGTCTGTCGGCTTCCATGCCGTAGCACTCGGTCTGTAGCGCTGTACCAGAGGTACCACCAGTGACGATCGCTTCATCACAAAGTGACTTAATGTTCTTATCCTCGCTCTATCAATTTGAAGAGAGCGAGTGTATTCATTGTCCTGCTGTTGGCGCAACTCTCTTCATGCCTGCAAATTCTACACTATAAAACGTATACTTTTTCTAAGCCACCTGTGGGTATTTAGACATGCACTATATTGCCTATATTGACTATTCAATTCAGGTGTTGCAAACACTTCCATGGCCACAGGTGTATAAAATCAAGCACCTAGGCATGCAGACTGCTTCTACAAACATTTGTGAAAGAAAGGGTCGCTCTCAGGAGCTCAGTGAACTCAAGCATGGTACCGTGATAGGTTGCCACTTGTGCAATAAGTCTATTTGTGAAAACTGTTAGTGGTATTATAGCAAAGTGGAAGCAATTGGGAACAACAGAAACTCAGCCATGAAGTGGTAGGCCACATAAAATCACAGAGCGGGGTCAACGCAGGCTGAGGCGCACAGTTTGCAGAAGTTGCCAACTTTCAGTCAATGGCTACAGACCTCCAAACTTCGAGTGCCCTTCAGATTAGCTCAAGAACAGTGCGTAGAGAGCTTCATGGAATGGGTTTCCATGGCCAAACAGCTGCATCCAAGCCTTACATCACCAAGTGCAATGCAAAGCGTCGGATGCAGTGGTGTAAAGCACACCGCCACTGGACACCAGAGCAGTGGAGACGTGTTTTCTGGAGTGACGAATCACGCTTCTCTGTCTAGCAATCCGATAGACGAGTCTGGGTATGGCGGTTGCCAGGAGAACGGTACTTGCCTGACTGCATTGTGCCAAGTGTAAAGTTTGGTGGAGGGGTGATTATGGTGTGGGGTTGTTTTTCAGGGGTTGGGCTTGGCCCCTTAGTTCCAGTGAAAGGAACTGTGAATGCTTCAGCATACCAAGACATTTTGGACAATTTCATGCTCCCAACTTTGTGGGAACAGTTTGGGGATGGCCCCTTCCTGTTCCAACACGACTGCGCACCAGTGCACAAAGAAAGCTCCATAAAGACATGTATCAGCGAGTTTGGTGTGGAGGAACTTAACTGGCCTGCACAGAGTCCTGACCTCAACCCGATAGAACACCTTTGGGATAAATTAGAGCGGAGACTGCGAGCCAGGCCTTCTCGTCCAACATCTGTGCCTGACCTAACAAATGTGTTTCAACAAATCCCATAAAAACACTCGTCAACCTTGTGGAAAGCCTTCCCAGAAGAGTCGAAGCTGTTATAGCTGCAAAGGGTGGGCAGACTCTATATTAAACCCTACGGATTAAGAATGGGATGTCATTAACCTTCATATGCATGTAAAGGCAGGCGTCCCAAAACTTTTGGCAAGATAGTGTAAGTTATATGGAGAATATGATCATTTTTTATAAGATCAGATCCATCATCGCCGACTGTCATAACATTTACCTAATATATATTTACCTAATAGCACGTAGTTAAGCACAATTCTTTATCCAGTACCACTACACCCAGAAACCTAATATATGGCACAGTATCTCTGACCATGGGGACTGATGTGACACATTTCAGAGCATATTTACATTTAAAAACACATATTTAATACATCATTGTATCGCAAACCGATCACCATATTTTCTGTGGTTTACCCCTCGAATGTAAGAACTTATGTTTTGAGAATCAGCATTGCTGTTATCTGCAGGGACTTCTGCGTTGATGGCATCTTCACGGACTTCCTGTAAAATACAGAAGAAGACTCCTGGGTCCTGCATCTGCCATTACATTTGAATGCTCAAATTGCAAACTTCACTTAACACTGAAATATTTAGGCTGCATTTTGACTTAGTGTTTCCTCTTTTGGGACCGATTCTCTGACCTGAAAAAAAGGAACTAAATAGTTGAGTCATGCAGGTCATTGTAAAGGATTTGGCGCCCAGAGATCAGTCGAGGTTGTTGTAGGGACGTTGACCCTACAACATTTTTATTTAGCCCTTGGTGATGCTGGTTCACAGCTATGCTGCAGCAAACGTAAACAAGACAGTAGCAAATATTCAGTGCTGGGGGAAGTCATTGCTTCAAAAGCACTAGTTGGAGGAGACATAATTTAAAGCTTGTAATTACAATTGTTAATTCATATACTTACATTTGGTCTAATGTAGATGAAGGAGCGGCCAACATCAGGACATGCTCTTATTGCAGAGGGCCACAAGGAGGCTAAATTGAGCAGAATAATCCGTCTTCGCCTGTCCACTTTGGCCAGGCTGAATTCAGGATCCCAAACTTGAGGGAATTCTTACCTAATTGTCTCAATGAATTCTGTCTCTGACAACGATAGAGGCGCCACCGATATTTTAAGTGTTATCCCAGCTACATAGAAAGACAAGAAGAAACACAAAGGTGTGGGTAAGAAAATGCACACTTACACACACACACACACACTCACAAACGTGTGTGTGTTTTTGTGTGTTTGTATGTGTGTGTGTGTGTGTGTGTGAGTGTGTGTGTGTGTGTGTGTGTGTGTGGGTGTGCGGGCATCCTGAGGCACAGCGATGCTGCTAGGGTCTGCAGGGGATAAGGATGGCGGGGGAACATAATTTTTGCACACACACTCCACAAACATATGTATTGGAAGGGTGTGTGTGGGCTAAGCCTAAAGAAGCATCTTGTTGCAGATGTGCCGAGCGCTGGCGTGCCGTGAAGCGAGCGGTGGACTGGGTGCGCTGGGCCGACCACCAGTACCCATGCATCTACAGCCGGCTGGAGTTTGGACGGAGCTGGGAGTCTTCCACGCGCCAGCTCCTCGGCTATGAGCAGCCCCCGGCCGCCTCACCCCTCAGCGGGCTCATCCCCTGGAGGGCCTCGCCCCTCCTGGAGGTCCAGTGAAACCAAGACAAGACGCTGAATCATTAGAGGTTTTTTGTCGTACATTTATGTTCTGTTTCACAGGTTCACTGCAAACTCACACGGGAAATGCCCGTCTCACACATTTAGCACACGACTTCACACATACTTGCATTGCAACTTTTGTTAATTCCACTTTGCAACAACCATAGTACAAAAAGTACACTCAGACCAAGTAGTCAGTGGTAATCTTGGCAATCCCAACAACTGGACCTGAACTTAACCATTTTTAAATGGTTTGCAGTGCAGATTCATTATGCATGTCATCACAGGCGTTCAAAACCCGATTTCAAATGTTTTATGCAAAGAAAGACGTCTTATCAGTCTTAAAAGATGGGAATATGATTCCTAGCCTGTGTAATTATCAAACATGATTCACAACATTATCCATAGTAATGTAAACTAATACAGTACAGACACTCCTCAAATTCTCTGAGATTAGTGTACAAAGATTGTCATATCAAGTAGTGATCTCTTTTAAACTACACCTTCTATACACAATAAAACAATTGTGAGTGGGTTGTGCCGTTGTAAACAGGTGAAGTTTTAAATCTAGGTTAAATTAAAGCTGCAAGCAGCATTTAGCGGGTGTCGAGGCTTATGCAGACGAGGCAGACCAGTAAGACGTATACAGATTTTATATAGTTGATGAGGTTGGAATAGCCTCAGCTTAATTGCGGTGATTAGCCTTCAATGTTTTATGAAAGTGTATCAAAGTCAGGGTTCAGCAGTTACGCTCGTTTAACGCTTTAAAATAGAATCATAACTGGCATAGCATTTAGACAGACACACACACACAGGAAAGTGGCAAGTGCATTGCATCAACATTGCAAACAGTTAGGTCAGTGCTTGTGGACTTTACATTGTACTGTATTGTTTTTGTTTAAATCAAGGAAGAAGCTTTACTTTGATCAAACACTGTTTAGAAAAGTGAGAGAATAGTATTATATATTGTCATACAGTATGAAGATAATGATAGTAAATGGATTGTTTTTAATGTAATGACAGCTTCAGACACACACACACTTTAGGTTTACTTTGATTAAACACTGTTTAGAAAAGTGAGACAAAAGTTTTATATATTGTCATAGAGTATGAAGATTATGATAGTTAGACTAGCTGAATGGGTGGACTTTACATTGTACTGTATTGTTTTTGGTTTAAATCAAGGAAGTATTATATATTGTCATACAGTATGAAGATAATGATTGTAAATGGATTGTTTTTAATGTAATGACAGCTTCACACACACACTTTTGGTTTACTTTGATCAAACACTGTTTAGAAAAGTGAGACAAAAGTATTATATATTGTCATACAGTGTGAAGATAATGATAGTTAGAGAAAAGTATTATAAATTGTGATACAGTGTGAAGATAATGATAGTTAGAGAAAAGTATTATATATTGTCATACAGTATGAAGATAATGATAGTAAATGGGTTATTGCGAATGTAATGACAGCTTCAGACACACACACACACACACACACACACACACACACACACACACACACACACACACACACACACACACACACACACACACAAGTATTGTTTGAGGTTTGAAGCAAGGAATTAATATATATTGTCATACAGTATGAAGATAATGATAGTAAATGGATTGTTCTTAATGTTGTGACAGCTTCAGACACACACACACACACAAGTATTGTTTTTGGTTTAAATCAAGGAAGTTTTATATATTGTCATACAGTATGAAGATAATGATAGTTAGAGTGGTTCAATGGGATTGGAATCACGGCATTGTAACCGGTTTGAGCCTCTGGCAGCCATGTTTTTGGGCATAATTGGAAAAGTGAGAAATCTATCTTGTTCGGAATTTCATGCTGAACAACTCTTCTATTATAGTCAAGATTAGTCAATTAGATTAGAGTCCATATAGATGTGTGAAAACGCATTTTAAGCCCATTCGGACGGTTTTTTGTCTCTGGCGGCCATTTTGTTTTACCAAAATTAAAATCAGAAAATGTACTGTTGTTCAGAAGTCCATGCCCAACAACTTTTGTATTGTACTCAAGATGATAGGAGTCCATATAGATTTTTGAAAACGCATTGTAAGCCCATTCGGACGGTTTTCTGTCTCTGGCGGCCATTTTGTTTTACCACAATTAAAATCTGAAAATGTACTCTTGTTCATAATTCCATGCCCAACAACTTTTGTATTGGACCCAAGATCATAGGACACCATCTTGATGTCGATATAAGCATTATTGTGTTGGATGTGGTTAAGCCACACCTTCTTTCAAAGTTAATGGCTCCTGGGGGCCTTATGTTTTATTGCACAGACTTTTCGTGAGAGCTTATTAAAGACATTGGTCCAAAGCTTATGTGTGCCAAAGGATTTCTGTGTATCTCAAAAAACGTAGGACCCGTACTGATTTTAATGTTTTTCACAAAATGCAAAATGGCGAAAAATCCATCATGGCGGAAGTCATAGGTTCTTGAGGCACATTTGTTCAGCATGTGAAGATGCATATATGACCAAAGTTTCATGACTGTAGGTCAAAGGGGTCAGGGGATATGCTTGTTCAAAGTTTGCATTTTCAGACGATTGCTATAGCGCCACCTTTGGGCCAATCAGTGCAATTCTTTCACACAGATATTCTGTAGTCCTCCTCTACAGCTGTAGCAAGTCTTCATGAAACGTGTTAATTTTTTTTTTGTCTAAGTCGGGCGGCCATGTTGTTTTGTCAATCAACTTAAATCTTACTTAAGCATTTAGGGCTTTGATCCCTGATTGTGTAACAGTAGGTCCCGCTCAAATCCAACAATTCTTCTAGGAACTGTGGTCATTTTAGTCAAAAACCACGCCCTTTTGATGCCACGCCCCAATTGGAAAAACATGGGTACCATCTTGTTTAGAATTTAATGATGAACAATGTTTGTATTGGGGTCAAGATCATAGGAGTCCACCTTGATGTCGATATAAGCGTTTTTGTGTTTGACGTTGTTAAGCCACACCTTCTTTCAAAGTTAATAGCTCCTGGGGGCCTTATGCTTAATTGCACAGACTTTTACAAAGGAATGATTAAAGATATTGGTCCAAAGATTATGTGTGGCCAAGGATTTCTGTGTATCTCAAAAAAGCTAGGGCTTTTACATTTTTTCATGTTTCTCACAAGATTCAAAATGGCGGAAAATCTATCATGGCGGGAGTCATAGGTTCTTGAGGCATATTTGTTCAGCATGAGGAGATGCATATATGGTCAAAGTTTTATGACTGTAGGTCAATGGGGTCAGGAGATATGCTTGTTCAAAGTTTGCATTTTCATGCGATTGCTATAGCGCCACCTTTGGGCCAATCAGTGCAATTTTTTCACACAGATCTTCTGTTCTCCTCCTCTACAGCTGTACCAAGTTTTATCAAAACTTATCAAGCGGTTTAGGCTGTGTAAGTCAAACGCTGTTTATAATAATAATAATATCAGCAATAACAAGAGGTTGTCTTGGACTTCGTCCTCGACACCCTAATAACTGTTGTATTCCTCTGGTGTAAACGGGGCCACAGTGTGCTATGCTGTATTTCAGAGTTGTGTCAGTGTTCGTAGTGGGCCACGGACTGGTGGGTTCTATGTGTATTAGTGACTTTGTACCGTTGTGTGAGGGGGTTATTTTCCACGAGTAGATCTGGTTGTGGTTATGTGACATGAGTTGGTAGTGTTTCAGACAGTAGATAATGTTAATGGTGATGATTGTTTCAAATTGTTCTTCAATTAAGGTTTTGAAATAGGTTTGCCCAATGCAAATGCTTCCATGTGAGCTAAATGTGATTAAAATGACCAATTAATTTAATGTTCAATAAAGAATTTACCAGGAAACATGTTTCCAGAATAAGTTTAATACTAGTTAGATACTTGTTTAATAACCCTTGTATGTCAAGTCTTCTTCAAACTCTAGTAGGCTAAACCTAAGAGGGACATCCAGGTCCCTTCCTGGATATCGTTTATATCTTATATAATAATCATGAATAATTATGAAATGAAACAATGAAATACATTGAAAACAAGACATCAAAATTTGTTTTATACTTATATTCACTATTGGATAAACAACAAGAAAAGAGAAAATGAATCGTGAGGAAGTTGATGGTTTTGAAAAGAAAAAACACAAAACACTTCCTCATGAAACCCAGCAGCTCTCTCTCTCTCTGGTGTAACCAGGGTTGAGGGGCTATTCAAAGATTAGTTAACAAACTTTAACTTAATTCACAAATGTATTCCAAGTTTTTTAAACCTAGAAAGAACACGTAGTAGGCCTACCAAATCACGATGAAACATCGTCATGAATCATCATGTATCATCATGATTAATCAAGACACCAACATGAGGTTTTGTTATTTTTTAATAAACGGATAAACAGAAAATAAAAATTCAACTGTGACAATGATGATGGTTGTGTGATATAAAAACACAAACCACTTCCTCCTAAACCGACTTATAAAGAAGACGCAGTAGGCCTAACCCCATCACATCACACCCCAGACAGCTCTCTGTCTTGGGCTTTGGCCATTACAAATAATCAGTCGGGACAATGGAGGACATCTACGTCAACGTTGACATGCTTAAACCTTCGACAGCTTCACCAAACCACCCAGGTAAAACTACTACAGACCATAACGATGACAACATTCATACAATTAACAATGACGATGGAAAGACGTTTCTCCTCTAGTGTGATGTTTATTTGTGTGAAACACAAACAGGTGTAGCGTCTTCCTCTCTCTGTTTGTTTCTGGACCCAGGTCCCCTGAGACCCAGAGCGATGGGAACAAGGAGGAGTTGGTCGAGACCTGTGTTACTTGGTCTGGGGCTTCTGTGTGTTATTCTTCTGGCTGGACTCCTGGTCCTTGGTTTACGATGTGAGTTTGGTTCTCGTTCATGAATAAACACCACGGTCTGAATCATTGAGGACATCTTTAAAACCTTTTTAATATCCCAATCTATTCAGACGGCAGTTTTGGATAAACTTATTCAACGATTTTTGTTTCTAAAGTTTCACTAAACATCAGATTTTAGACTTTGTGTAGTCCTGTGTGTGTGTGTGTGTGTGTGTGTGTGTGTGTGTGTGTATGTGTGTGTGTGTGTGTGTGCGTAAGCGTGCATGTCTGTGGGTCCTGAAAAAACTGTAGCTGAGACAAAGCTTGTAGTGGTGATGTGGTTTGCTAGTTTCTGTGGTTTAAAATGAGTATTTATAGAGATATGAATGTCTTCATTTCAGATTCCGTCACAGTACAGGATCTCTCTGTGATCCAGTCTGAATTGACAGAGCGACAGAAGGAACTCTCTACCCTGGTGGAGGAGAGAAACCAGCAGAATTCAAGCCTCTTCTCCCTAAAGCAGAGGTTTGATGAACTGCAGAAGGAGAACATCAAAATGAGTGAGCGTTTGCATGTAACTGTGGCGACGCTGGCTTCGTGTGTTGGTCGACCTAGAGCAGAAAGAGCCTTGAATAGCAAAACCTTGATAAGTTTGTCTAGATCCTAAACAACTCTTTTCTAAATGTTCATGAGTAGTTCTTGCATTTGTTAAAGCCTTGCTCTGCTGTGTCTTTCTCTGCTGTGTGCTCTGTCGTTCAACGTCAGTTTTTCTAGTTTGATCATTTCTCACCACAGATGAGACATTCTAAAAATGTTTTCCCTCGCAGACTGTACTTCATTTTTGTGTTGAAGCCATATGAAAGCTCAGAAAACAGACTCAATGCTCTGGCTGAGATAATGGTTATTGTCAGGCGTGTTCCAGCACCTGGGACCATTCCACACATTTCAACAGATAATATGTATATATTATGTATTTACTATTATTTAAATAGGCCTATATATTTTTTATTTCATAATTTGTGGTGTAGCGTTTTTAAGATTTGAGAATGTATTAATACTTTACCTATAGATGGAGCCTGGGTTAGCCTGAGCCCCCTGTACTGGTGCATCATAAAGGGCTAGTATAGCTTATGTGGCTTGTGTAGGGCTTATGTAACAGCTGTACTGCTGGAATAGGGGATTGGGATTGGCTCATTTAGTCCCTACTTTACCTCACAGACAAAACCTGTCCAGAGGGATGGAGGGAGTTTGAGAATTCCTGCTATCATCACTCGGACCAGCGGAATTCCTGGAATAACAGCAGGAAGGATTGCATGAAGAAAGGAGGTGATCTGGTGGTTATAGACAGCTCCCAGGAACAGGTAGGCCACACCCCCCCCCACCCCCTGAAAAACACGCCCCCCAGTTTGAGAACCTCTGATGGGTTTCACATATAGTTCCTTTTAAGCCAATGGAATTCAGTCCTCTTTAAGTGAATCAAAAAGTGGACCAACTGAAAAATAACCTATAGTCTATGTTCACATTGGCAGCTGTCCTAAAGGAAAACTCAGTTCTCTTTCTGATACACTTGAGCTCTGATGGATCAGTGGATCAGTGGATCTTGATGTACATGTTAAATTAGGACTCAAGGGATTAATCAACACAGAAAATGTAATTAGTAATTGTTTGTTTTGCTTAATGTTTTCAACAGAAGTTCCTCTCTGAGTATAAGGCAAATCTCTTTTTGGATTGGTCTGAGTGACTTGGAGCAGGAAGGGACCTGGAAATGGGTTGATGGAGCACCACTGATGCTAAGGTGAGAGAGAGAGAGAGAGAGAGAGAGAGAGAGAGAGAGAGAGAGAGAGAGAGAGAGAGAGAGAGACTCTTCTGGTAATGAACCAACTCAAATTAATGTGATCAATACTCAATATGTAAATAATTCAAATTGTTATCTTTTATTTATTGAATTATCTGAATTGTTTCATTATACAAAATAAATGTTTCCCCAATCTGTTTCTCTGTAAGCTACTGGAAGGAAAGTCAGCCTGATAATGGCAACAACGATTCACGATATGGGGAAGAAGACTGTGCTCATTTACATCTTTACGGACTCATCATCAAGTGGAATGACATTTCCTGTGACTCCAAGCTACAATGGATCTGTGAAAAATCTGCAGAAGACGCTCAGATCTCAATGGCTCAATAATCAGTGTTTATGGGTTGACGTTATTGGCTTGCTTGACTGTATAGTATTGTCAGGACTCAGAAAATCTCATGTACCTTGTTGATAGTTTGGTGTGTTCAGCAGTCATTGCTACAATAGTTGTTGTCCCCTGGTCCTAATGGCTGCTGAGTTTTATGAGAGAAAAATACCCATTCTCTTTATGAATGGTGTTGAATTAAGGTGAATTGCACTTCTGAGTTGAATTGCGTTAAGTTGAACAGTTTTCATTGCACATCAATGAAGGTATTGAATGAGGTTTGCTTCCATGTCACTGAGTAATATTATCGTCTGTGTATTTGCTTTAACAGTTCCTCCAAAAACTGGTTGCGAGTGCAGTCATCAGAAACTAGTGTATGTGTGTGTGTGTGTGTGTGTGTGTGTTTCTGTGTGAACACCCCTGTCTTAGACTTAAATGGTCTAGTGACTAGACTATTTCAGTCATGAGCGGTTCCTTAGCTCATGACTAGTCATCCTACAAATCTCTCTCAAAATATTAAATTGGTGCATTTATGGAACATTTAAAAAAATGGTCTAGTATGATTAGACACACCACATACTGGGTGAAATTGGATACTGGTTGTGATTGTACTATTTGTATGATTATACTCTGTGTGCGATTGTTCTGGTCTGACCATACTGTGTTGAATTGCTCTGTGTTCAAGGAGGGCTAATGGGAGTGTTCTGCTGAACTGGGAGAGCTTTTGAAGATGGACATCTACTCCTTTGCCAATATTAATATTTTAATATATGTAATATTTTACGATAACTCGAAAACATTTCCAGTTTTCATTCAACAAAATGATCATGGGTAAACGTACAGTAATATGCAAGCATTAAAATACTATAAAACCATTAAAACATTTCAAACATTTTATGTTTTAAAGTTGTTAAGTGTTTTAAAGCATACATTTTTTTAAATATTCTGTACTTTTTGCACAACATAATATGTTTTAGACTCCACTTCCTGACTATAGTGATGGATGATGCCTATGTAGTTAGGAACAGTCTTAGGTTTTTGGTTAGTTTTTTCAGTTTACTGCTGAAAGACATCTTAAAATGTTAATGAGATGAGAGTAGATTCATGGAAGGACAGTAGATTCATGGAAGGAGAGTGGAAAACATTTTCCAAGGTAAGGCCTCCATACTTTCTTTCACAATCTGCTCATGAAAGTCACTCATCTGAAAATAACTCTTTGAGAGCAGACCATCAGGGGTTGGAGGCCTGTTTCTGTTATGGATACGAGACTAGGACCCAAACGCAAAACACGGAAACCAACAGGGTGCGGGTTACAAAGGAATTTATTGTCCAAAGGTACAGGCAAGGGCAAGGGAGGCGGGTAGTCCAGTAGGCAGTAGGCAGGCGGGGAGTCAGGCAGGCAGACGGACGTAGGCAGGCGGGTGGTCGGGCAGGCGAGGTTCAGCAACCAGGAAGGTAGGCAGGCAGGAACGAGGAACAGGAGCGGGAACAGGAACAGGAACAGGAACGAGAGCGGGAACAAGAACGGGAGTGGAACCCGTAACGGGAACAAGAACGGGAGTGGGACCCGAAAACAAGGAAGTGGCGGGGACGTAGTTATCATGGGAGATAACGAACACTACGAACTAGCACTGGCTCTGTGGGGAGCCAGTGCTTAAGTACAGAGGGGGTGATTTGTGAATTGCTGGCAGGAGTGTGTGGACAGAGGGAGTGCACGTGGTGGCTAATTGACAACGAGAGGTAAACAAAGAGCACATGGTGTAGTGGCACCGGCTGCCACTAGATGGTGGAGTTTGATAGAAACGGAGAGGGTCACATAACAGTTTCTTCTTTCATTCGTCTAAATTACTCCTGACGTCACCACTCATTTGCATATGTAGGGCTGAATTAAATGTGATGTAAATTGAATGTTGTGTATTCAAATAAATAAATACACACACACACACATATATATATATATATTAACTGAGGGAAATGTGGAGGATCACATTTTGTTTTTGACTCCACTTTCTGGCAATAGTGGATGGTGCCTAGAAAGTTTGGCACAGTCTCCGTTTTGTTTGTTTGTTTGTTTTTCAGTTTATTGCTGGAATTTCTGCTGAGAATTCATGTGAATTAAGCGGCAATTATGGTATGGAAACTATGGTATGGGACTACCATACTAACTATATTACTACTACTATATTAACAATGGGATGGAGAGTAATACTACGAACTAAATCCATTCATTTGTAGGATGACTCAATCACTTATTTTAAATAATCATTAAATAATCGTCCAATAAATAAATCAGGTAAATGTAATTTACTTCCCAATGGTTGAACCCTTACTTTCTACACAAAACATGCAAATGCAGTACGTTATTGAGTTGAAGGACCGCTGAAGTTGCAAACTGACCATTGGATAATGACATCCATGAATCTTGGAGAGACTTGGAGGGACTTAGGGCATAACGTAACCCAGGTTCAGGGTGTTTTGTTGTGAGCATGGGCTTGACTGCAGGGAGTGTTGACTGATAAACCAGTGGTGAATGGTTGTGAATAGTTTTGGGTGACACAGTCAGACCCTACAGAGACGTTTGTGTTGTTCAGGTCCATCGCTACACCATTCAGAGCGTGTTTAGCTGCATTCTGTCTGGCTATTTTGGAGGGATTTCCGGACACCCCTTCTGCATGGGGTTCGCCATTTCTAATATAAGAATTAGAACATTTATCTAAGCTGGAGGTGGGTACACGTGAGCAATGTGGCTCACTGAATTTGCGTATTTCCTGTTCAATTAGAGGAGAGACGCGAGAGGTGAGGCAGCGAGGAGCAGAGGCTCATCTCAGATTGCCCTCACAAACTGGGTGGAGTGCATGCGCCTTTTGCTTTCTCACTGTTTGTCACCAATGTAATGTTTGTAGACACTTTTATTATGTGTCTTGACTTTCCATAAAATAGGTAATGTATTTCATGTATGTGTATAACATACATATACATTAGTCTTGCTTATCTGACATAAAACCGCACTGAAAATGCATGAGGTGAGGTAGCCAGTACCTCTGCCTCACTGAAGGGGGCAGTGTCGCACACGGGTTTAAACTTTAAAGTATGCTTAGATCCGCTGTTGGCGCTCTTCTTCTACGCAGAGTCAAGTGCACTACAGCGATCCGTTATTTTTTTTTATTATTATTAGGTATTCAAAGTGTATCTGTGGATACCTAATGTTATTGTTGTGGTTGGGTATTATTATTATTCTTGATTGGTAACGCTTATATCTCCACGGTGGACTGGTCAAAAAATGTCAAATTTGGGGGATTTATGCATATCTCCGGTAATCAGGTGTGGGAGTGTGTGTGGATGATGGCTGGTTTAAGCAGCCTGACCTGGCCCGAGTTAGACTGATTGGAGTCTGGAGCTGGGTGAGGCTGCACACCTGTTGCACATTGAGCAATCAATGTGCACAGGTTAAGCCAGCCACCACCACACACACTCAGGGAGAGCTCTCCGGCATGGCAGCATGGAGCACCATCTGCATGCCTCAATCTACGCAACCTTTACAATAAACCGGTTCAACATCACCACCCTGTGTCCATTGGTTTGGAGGAGCCCGAGGAAAGTCACCTAGGTGGAGTGGGAAAAGCCACCTAGGTGACGTGTAGTAAATGGATATTGCTACAAAGACTTACCTTTAGTTGACCTGGAATCCTCTCCTCTGGCTCGATGAATGTGGTGATAAGGTCAATATTGGCGACAGTCTTTGTGTTATTACGACTAGCAAGGGTCATAAATTTCCCCTTTGAAGCCACAATTATAAATGGCCCCAGCAAATCTCTCTCCATTTTGCCTCCTTTTCTCTGCTGTTCTTTGCTGTTCTTTGCTGCCCGAGGAAAGTCACCTAGGTGGAGTGGGAAAAGCCACCTAGGTGGCGTGTAGTAGTAGTGGACATTGCTACACTGGCGCCCAACGTGGGTCCTCTCCAAACTGCGTTGGACACGGGAAGGCTGTCCAGGGGCGCACTGGGTCCAGCAGCGACAACGGACAGTCGTCTCCCAACACCATCCCTCTCCCCAACGGCGCTGTGGATTCTAGCGGAGGACGGGGGAGGCAGCGCAGCAACCGCCACAGGCAACCGTCTGCAGCTAGCCACCCCGGCATCCAGCCAGCGCCGCATCCCAGCTGACTCCTCTACCAGCCCGTCCAGGCAGCCCTGGAATCGCCAAGACCGCCGACACCTCCGCCAGTCAAGGCAGCAGCCCAGGCCTTCGAGTCTCCAGGATGGAGGGGGAGGGTGGGTTGGCGGGTCACCCTAGGGAGGTGTTTTTTTTTTTTGGTATGGTAACCCTGGGTCAGAGTCCGGTTTATGTATTTCTTTTTTGGATGGGGGTGGAGGGGGGAGTAGGCTTCAGCTGGGGATTCTCCCCAGCTTCAATTTGTTGTTGGAGGTGTGTGGGGATTATGGCTGGTTTAAGCAGCCTCACCTAGCCCGAGTCAGACTGCTTGGAGTCTGGAGCTGGGTGAGGCTGCACACCTGTTGCACATTGAGCAATCAATGTGCACAGGTTAAACCAGCCATCACCACACACGCTCAGGGAGAGCTCTCTGGCATGGCAGCATGGAGCAATATCTGCATGCCTCATTCCACGCAACCTTTACAATAAACCAGCCATCACCACACACACTCGAGGAGAGCTCTCTGGCATGGCAGCATGGAGCACCATCTGCATGCCTCATTCTACGCAACCTTTACAATAAACCGGTTCAACATCACCACCCTGTGTCCATTGGTTTGGAGGAGCCCGAGGAAAGTCACCTAGGTGGAGTGGGAAAAGCCACTTAGGTGGCGTGTAGTGGACATTGCTACAATAAGTTAAATTAAAATGTAATGATTCCTTTGGAATCTGATCTATTTACTGCAGGTGTTGCATTTGGCAGTTTTTATTTTTTTTCTATAAAGCTAAGCCAAAATCTAGAACGCTTGCTGCGGTCAACCATGGTTCAGGTGGTAAAAGGAAATTTCCCTTTTTCACGCATGCGTTGTTGACATGTTGTGTAACAAATGACGTGCCATTAGGTCTGCGTAGCAGGTGTTGAGCTGGCAGAGCGCGACTGAAATCATGCAAGAGTTTGGAACCGAAATACAGAACTGAAATGCACGTCTTATCGAATCCAAGGTGCTTAGAATTTTGAATACTGAACCATAGTTGGTGGTGTATCAGACAGTAGATAATGTTAATGGTGGTGATTGTTTCAAATTGTTCTTCTTCAAATAGGTTTGCCCAATGCAAATTCTTCCATGTGAGATAAATGTGATTACAATTACCAGTTAATTAAATGTTCAATAAACCGTTTACCAGGAAACGTGTTTCAAGAATATGCTTAACAATAGTTGGATATTTGTTTAATAACCCTTGTATGTCGAGTCTTCTTAAAACTCTAGTATGCTACACCTAAGAAGGACACCCAGGTCCCTTCCTGGATATCCTTTATATCCTATATAATAATCATGAATGATAAATGATAAAACATGAATATGTTTTATACTTATTTTCACAAATGGATGAACAGTAAGAAAAGAGAAATTCAAAAGTGAGGAAGGTGATGGTTTTGAAAAAAACACAAACCCTCATAAAACCCCAGCAGCACTTTCTCGTGTTGAACCAGGGTCAAGGGGCTATTAAAGTTTAGTTAACAAACTTTTACTTAATAAGCAAATTTAATCCACGTTTTTTAAATTGAGAAAGAAGAGTAGGCCTACCAAATCATGGTGATGCATCGTGATGAATCATGTATTATCATGAATAATCCAGACACCAACATGGGTTTTTATTCTTTTATAACAAATGGATTAACAAAAAAGAAAAATTCAACTGTGAGAATATAGAAGTTTGTGTGAAAAACCCCCACAAACCACTTCCTCCTAAACCGATTTAGAAGACGCAGTACGCCTACCCCCCATCACATCACATCCCAGACAGCTCTCTGTCTTGGGCTGAACCAGGGTCCAGGGCCCATTACAAATAATCAGTCGGGACAATGGAGGACATCTACGCCAACGTTGACAACCTTAAACCTTCAACAGCTTCACCAAACCACCCAGGTAAAACTAGTACAGATCATAACGATGACAACATCCATAAAATTAACAATGATGATAGAATTACATTTTTCCTCTAGTGTGATGTTTATTTGTGTGAAACACAAACAGGTGTAGCGTCTTCCTCACTCTGTTTGTTTCTGGACCCAGGTCCCCTGAGACCCAGAGCGATGGGAACAAGGAGGAGTTGGTTGAGACCTGAGTTACTTGGTCTGGGGCTTCTGTGTGTTATTCTTCTGGCTGGACTCCTGGTCCTTGGTTTACTATGTGAGTGTGGTTCTCGTGTGTCTTTGTGTGTGTGTGTGCGCGCGCGCGTGTGTGTGTGTGTGTGCGTGTCTGTGGGTTCAGAATAATCTATAGCTGAGACACAGCTTGTAGTGGTGATGTGGTAGGCTAGTTTCTGCTGTTTAAAACGAGTATTTATAGAGATATGAAAGTCTTCATTTCAGATTCCGTCACAGTACAGGGTCTCCAGTCTGAATTGACAGAGCGACAGAAGGAACTCTCTACGCTGGTGGAGGAGAGAAACCAGCAGAATTCAAGCCTCTTCTCCCTAAAGCAAAGGTTTGATGAACTGCTGAAGGAGAACATCAAAAGTAGTGAGCATTCGCATGTTACTGTGGCAATGCTGGTTTCGTGTATTGGTCGACCTAGAGCAGAAAGAGCCTTGAAAAGCTAAACCTAGACAAACCTTTTCAAAATGTTCCTGAGTATTTCTTGCATTTAATAAAGCCTTGCTCTGCTGTGTCTTTCTGTGCAGTTCTGCGATGGCTTTTCCCCAGCATCCCCATCATGATATGTTCTTGCAATTGCAGCATGTTTTGGGCAAAAATGCTGTTCAACATCAAAGTTTTTCTAGTTTGATCATTTCTCACCACATTCTAAAAAAGTTTTCTTCGCAGACGTTACTTCATTTTTGTGTTGAAGCCATATTAAAGCTCAGAAAACAGACTCAATGCTCTGGCTGAGATAATTCCAGCCAGTGTTTCAGCACCTGTGATCATTCCATACATTTCAACAGATAAAAAAAAATTAAAAAAATTAAAATAAGTATAATTTTTTTTTATTATTTAAATAGTTCTATATATTTATTATTTCATCGTTTTTTGTCTAACGTTTTTAAGATTTGAGAATGTATAAAAAGGATACCTATAGATAAAACAATGACGAAAAACCTTTTCATAAAAATATATTTTGGCATTCCCAGGGAGCCACAGGGGAGGGGCTGAAGAGCAGCATGCAGCTAAAGAGCCTGGGGTTCCTGCCCCCTGTACTGGTGCATCGTAAAGGGCTAGTATAGCTTATGTGGCTCATGCAGGGCTTATGTAACAACTGTACTGCTGCAATAGGGGATTGGGATTGGCTAATTTAGTCCCTTCTTTACCTCACAGAAAAAGGTGCCCAAAGGGATGGAGGAAGTTTGAGAATGCCTGCTATCATAAATCTAACTCGGTGAATTCCTGGGAAAACAGCAGGAAGGATTGCATGGAGAGAGGAGGTGATCTGGTGGTTATAGACAGCTCCCAGGAACAGGTAGGCCTATAGTAAAGCCATTTGCCATCTTTGTAGTGACTACGACGTCCATTGTCCTTTGTGTAGATCACCCTTGGGCTGAATGGGCTATAGTAGATGCTTGTCGGCAAGGTCTTTAGACCTTGCAAGGTCTGAAGACCTTGCGAGGTCTAAAGACCTTGCCGAGCCTCAGGATCTCCAGGCCTCAGGATCTCCTTTAAAGCCCACTTGGCCTGTAGGGGGAGCATGCAGCATAAATAGCTATTAAACAAAACAAGACACACACACACACCATGTACTAAAAATGGCAACTAAATAAAAACAAAGGAATTGGCTCCTACAATCTTCATTTATTTTAGTGGATCTCAAAGTTGTTCTTGTCAGACCCCCCTTTGAAATGTTTTTGTGCCCCGAATGAAATTGCAATGAAACTGGATCTTGCCTTCTCCTGCTCCAAAAATAGCTCAAAATGTGTAAACGTAAAATACGCAAAATACACGCCCCCCCAGTTTGAGAACCTCTGATGGTTTTCACATATAGTTCCTTTAGACCAATGGAAATCAGTCCTCTTTAAGTGAATCAAAAAGTGGACCAACTGAAAAATAACCTATGGTCTTTATGTTCACATTGGCAGCTGTTCTAAAGGAAAACTCAGTTCTCTTTCTGGTACACTTGAGCTCTGATGAAGTCTCAGTGGATCTTCGCGTACATGCAAACATGAAGTTAAATTAGGACTTAAGGCAGCAATCAATACAGAAAATATAATTACTAATTTGTAATTGTTTGTTTTGTTAATGTGTTCCAACAGAAGTTTCTTTCTGAGTACAAGACAACTTTTTGGATTGGTCTGAGTGACTTGGAGCAGGAAGGGACCTGGAAATGGGTTGATGGAGCACCACTGATTCTAAGGTGAGAGAGAGAGAACCAACTCTAAGGAGAGAGAGAGAGAGAGAGAGAGAGAGAGAGAGAGAGAGAGAGAGAGACTCTCCTGGTCATGAACCAACTCAAACTAACGTGATCAATGATAAGTATGTCAATAATTCAAATTTTTATATTTCATTTATTTAATTATCTGTATTGTTATATTATACAAAATAAATGTTTCCCCAATCTGTTTCTCTGTAAGCTACTGGGAGGAAAGTCAGCCTAATAATGGCAACAACGATTCACAATATGGGGAAGAAGACTGTGCTCATTTACATCTTTTTGGATTTATCATCAAGTGGAATGACATTTCCTGTGACTCCAACCTACGATGGATCTGTGAAAAATCTGCAGCAGACGCTCAGATCTCAAAGGCTCAATAATCAGTGTTTGTAGGTTGTTGGCTTGCATGAGTGTATTTTAATATCAGGACTCTGAAAATGTCATGTACCTTATTGATAGTTTGGCATGTGCAGCAGTCATCGCTACAGTAGTTGTGTCCCCTGGTCCTAATGCCTGCTGAGTTTTATGAGAGAAATATACCCATTCTCTTTATTAAATGGTGTTGAATTAAGTTGAATTCCACTTTTGAGTGAAATTGCGTTGAGTTTAACAGTGTTCATTGTACATCAATGAGGGTATTGAATGGGGTTTACGCAATGCCATTGCTTCCATGCCATTGGAATGGAAGAATACAACACAGAATGCAACTACATACTGTGATGGAAAATGACGCAAGGCCCCATTGAACCCGACATAGATAGTAAATGGCGCCATCTAGTGATATCTCTGAGATGTTTTTTGCTCCACTCTACAAAAAGGGCTTCCCTCCTCTATTCATGGCGCTTTTTCTCCAGAACTCTGCTCTGCGTGGAGTTGCCTTTGAAACGGTGTCTTTTATATGCTGCAGCATATGAAATAAATCAACTACGGATATCCATTTTGTCTTAGCCTTTTATTCGAGCCAGCCACCATTTATTTAATTTGCTACAACAAGACAAAACTTGCGCAACTGTCCTTGCAATGTTTAAAATAGTCTGCCTCCATGCCTTAGCGGTTAGTCCATAGCGCTGTCAGCATGCCTATGCGAGTGACGATCGCCTCGTCACAGACACACCACATACTGGGTGAAATTGGATACTTTGTGATTATACTTGTCTGTTTGTATGATTGTACTCTGTGTGCAATTGTTCTGCGATTTCCATACTGTGTTGAATTGCTCTGTGTTCAAGGAGGGCTACTGGGAGTGTTCTGCTGAACTACGAGAGTTCTTGAAGATGGACATCCAATCCTTTGCCAATGTTGTCCTAAAAAGCAAGGGTGTGTGTGTGTGTGTGTGTGTGTGTGTGTGTGTGTGTGTGTGTGTGTGTGTGTGTGTGTGTGTGTGTGTGTGTGTGTGTGTGTGTGTGTGTGTATCCGGAGCCTGTTCAGCCTGGACATGTCCCCGGAGACTAGGTCTCTGCCCAGCCCTCACGGAGCACCCTGACACCACATGGCCAGCTCACGCCCTCCACTCATATCCTGTCACCCAAACACTAGCGCCATCGCCAGTGTAACGTGACCCTCTCTGTTTCTGTCCAATTCCGCCATCTGGTGGCACCCAGCCTCCCTTTCACCATGTGCTCCTTTGTTTACCTTGTCGTTAATTAACCACGTGCACTCCGGTCTACACTCCTGCCAACAATCACCAATCACCCCCTCTGTACTTAAGCACTGGCTCCCCACAGAGCCAGTGCTAGTTCGTTAGTTGAAAACCTCCCATGGTAACTACGTCCCCGCCACTTCTTTGTTTTCGGGTTCCACTCCCGTTCTTGTCCCTATTACGGGTTCCGCTCCCGTTTCTGTTCCTCGTTCCCGCTCCTCGTTCCTGTTCCTAGTTCCTGCCTGCCTGTCTTCCTAGTTGCCGAACCTCGCCTGCCCGACCACCCGCCTGACTACGTCTCTCTGCCTGCCTGCCGCCTACCTGCTGACGTCTCTCTGCTTGCTGGACTACTCGCCTGCCTTGCCCTTGCTTGTACCTAAGTTGGACAATAAATCCCTTTTTTCAACCCGCACCCTTCTGGTTTCCGTGTCTTGCATTTGGGTCCTAGTTCCGTAATCTTAACAGCCAGTTTCATTTCTGTAGTTGAGTTTATTGTTTGCAGAGCAAAATAGTTCAAAATAATTAGACAGGCTGTCACGATTGTCTAATGCCGGAACCCAAAAGCAGACCAGGATGAGGGAAGTTGGAATTAACAAGGTGAATATTTATTTAGAAGCTTAATCTTGAATGTTGGTCGGGAGTGGGTGAGACTGGAAGGCTGGAGGTCTTTATACTGATCCCGGTATGTAACTGTAGACAGAGGGGTAGGCGACAGATTAGCGATTGGCAAACAGAGACAAAAACAGCAACAACTTTCCAAAAGCTTGAAACTTGATACGAGAGCTAACATACTGGTTACGCTAACGATCCGGCAGGGAATGGATGTCTAGTCATGGCTTAAATAGTGCAGATTGCAGCAGGTGAACGTAGTTAGCGAATTAGCCGGGATGTGTTCAGGAACTCAGGAAAATTGGACTTCAGGTAGAGAAATAAATGGAACAAAAGCAAAACAGGCTCACGGTGCTGGATTCATGACAGTTCCCACCCCCCCCCCCTCCGACGGACGCCACCGGGCGGACCACCTGGGGCGCTAGGATGGAGCCTATAGAAGTCCCGGAGCAGGTTGGCATCAAGGATCTGGCGCCGAGGTATCCAGCTCCTCTCCTCAGGACCGTAACCCTCCCAGTCCACAAGGTATTGGAAACCCCGCCCATGTCGTCTGGAGTCCATGATGCGGCGAACGGTGTAGACAGGGGGTTATCGATTATCCGAGGGGGAGGCGGACGAGGAGGCGGGGGCAACAGGGGACTGAGGAGAACAGGCTTAAGGCAGGAGACATGGAAAGCAGGATGGACTCTGAGAGTCCTGGTTAGTTTGAGACGGACAACAGCTGGGTTTATGATCCGTTCTACCACAAACGGACCAATAAACTTAGGGGACAGTTTTTTGGATTCAGTCCGTACGGGCAGATTCCGGGTGGCCAACCAGACCTAATCCCCAACCGCGTAGGTAGGGGCCGGAACCCGATGACGGTTGGCTTGTCACTGGTAACAGTCCGAGGCCTTAAGAAGGTTCTTCCTGGCACGATGCCAGGTCCGGTGGCAACGGCGAATGTGAGCTAGAACTGAGGGAACTGAGATCCTTCTCCTGTGATGGAAACAGGGGCGGTTGATATCCGTACAGACATTGGAAGGGGGACATCCCAGTGGCAGAGGTCGGGAGAGTGTTATGGGCGTACTCCGCCCATGGTAGCTGAGAGGACCAGGTGGTGGGATTAGAAGAGACAAGGCAACGAAGCGTGGACTCAATCTTCTGGTTGGCCCTCTCACCTTGACCATTAGACTGGGGATGGAATCCAGATGTGAGGCTGACAGTCGCTCCAATGGCTAGGCAGAAAGCTCTCCAAACGGCAGAGGTAAACTGCGGACCACGATCTGAAACAATGTCACCAGGTAGACCGTGTTTCCTAAACACTTCCTTGACCAGGATATTTGCAGTCTCCGTGGCAGACGGAAGCTTGGGGAGAGGCAGAAAGTGAGCAAACTTGCTGAATCTGTCCACTACTGTCAGAACAACAGTGTTCCCCTCAGATAAGGGCAACCCAGACACAAAATCCAGAGCCAGATGCGACCACGGTCGCCGCGGAATGGGCAGAGGATGCAGAAGTCCAGAGCTGGGTCGATTGGTTCCCTTATTTTGAGCGCACACAGGGCACGCAGCAACAAAACTTCGAGTCTGGTCTCCCATGGCAGGCCACCAAAACCGTCTGCGCAGTAAGGCCATTGTTCTGGCCACACCAGGGTGACAAGCCATCTTTCTGGCATGGGCCCACTGAAGCACAGCAGAACGGACAGTCATGCACAAACAGACGACCTGGCGGACCATTACCAGGACCGGACTGAGTCCAAAGGGCTGTCATCACCTCCTCCTCGATCCTCCAGGTAACAGCACCCACGATGAGTCTTTGAGGCAGAATAGTCTCCGGTGTTGCCCCATCTTTCGCTGCCTAGGAAAACATCCGAGAGAGAGCGTCCGCCTTGCCATTCCGTGAGCCTGGTCGAAAGGTTAGGGAAAAATTGAAGCGTCCAAAAAACAAGGCCCACCTGGCTTGACGTGAATTTAGACGCCGGGCGGATTGCACGTATGCAAGGTTCTTGTGGTCTGTCCAAACCACAAATGGCTGCTCAGCCCCCTCCAGCCAGTGGCGCCACTCTTCCAAGGCGAGTTTGACAGCGAGCAGTTCCCGGTTCCCCACATCATAGTTTCTTTCAGCTGGAGAGAGTCGACGAGAGAAAAAGGCACAGGGATGAATCTTATTGTCACTGGAGCTCCGCTGGGAAAGAATCGCACCGACACCCACATCGGATGCATCCACTTCCACAACAAACTGACGAGATGTATCTGGGTGAGAGAGGATAGGCGCATCAGTGAAGCGCTTCTGAAGATCCAGGAAAGCTTTGTTTGCCTCCGGATTCCAACCAAATGATCTGGAACTTGAAGTCAGGGCAGTGAGCGGAGCGGCCACTCTGCTGTAATCACGGATGAATCGTCTGTAGAAATTTGCAAATCCCAGAAACCTCTGGAGTTGCAACCTAGACTCGGGCTGAGGCCAATCGAGAACCGCCTTAACTTTCTCACGATCCATCGTCAACTGGCCCTCGGAGATGATATACTGTAACCGAGGAAGGATGTGGTGTGGGCATGAAAATCACATTTCTCAGCCTTAACGAACAGGCGGTTCTCCAACAACAGCTGCAGAACCTGTTTGACATGCAGGACATGGTTAGGCAGATCTTCGGAAAACACCAGAATGTCATCCAAGTAAACAAACACAAAACGACCGATCATGTCTTTCAGAACATCGTTAACCATACTCTGGAAAACTGCCGGGGCATTAGTGAGTCCAAATGGCATCACCAGGTATTCAAAGTGATCCATAGGAGTATTGAACCCCATCAGCCATTCGTCTCCCTCTTTAATCCGGACCAAGTGATATGCATTGCATAAGTCCAGCTTAGTGAAAATGATTGCGCCCTGCAGGGAGTCGAAAGCAGAGTTCATCAAGGGCAAGGGGTACTTGTTCTTGATAGTTATGTCATTAAGCCCACAGTAGTCAATACAAGGCCGCAGGGAGCCATCATTCTTACCTACAAAGAAGACCCCCGCCCCCAGGGGTGAAGAGGAGGGACGAATGAGGCCAGCAGCAAGAGAATCCTTAATGTACTTTTCCATGGCTTCACGTTCAGGTTTAGAGATACTGTAGAGGCGGCCCTTAGGGTAGGTAGCTCCAGGTATAAGATTGATGGCACAATCATACGGTCGGTGGGGAGGCAGAGACAGGGCCTTCTCTTTGCTAAACACCTCCTTAAGATTGTGGTAAACATCGGGAACCATGGACATGTCTGGAGGTGGTGGGTCCAGGTTCTGTTTGGAAGCAGGGGGAGCACATGCTGTTTTAAGACAGTTAGCATGACACTTTATACTCCAGTTGGTTACCTTGCCAGTGACCCAATCAATAGTGGGATTATGTTCTTGAAGCCATTGGTACCCCAAAACCAGAGGGGCGCGAGGAGAGTGCAGGATGAAAAAGGATATGACCTCTGAATGATTTCCTGATATTCGCATGTTAACGGGTCCAGTTCTCTTAGTGATCCGAGCCAACAATTCGCCATTAAGTGCGGTAGCTTCAATGGCCTCCGGGAGACATTCCTTGGAGAGACCCAGCTGCTCCACCAGATTGGCGTCCATGAAGCTGTCATCCGCCCCTGAATCAATCAAAGCATAAACCTCAACAGAATGATTAGAATTCATGAGTGTGACAGGGACTGGAGGTCTTACAGGATCGTTAGAAAACAGATTGGCTCGCTAAGAATCCTCCCATTCTTAGCGAGCCTGGGAGTTTAACGGCCTCTGTGGGCAGGAGGAGATGTGATGGTTCCTTTTACCGCAGTAAAAACAGCTGTTTGACTCGCGTCTAAGCTGGCGCTCTTCTACTGACAATCCGTGGCGTCCCACCTGCATGGGTTCGGGATCTGATGACCGCTGTTCCCCCTTAAACTCCTGGGATGTAGCTCGGTTCCCCAGTTCAGCTCCATTTCCAGATTTGGAAGGTTGACGACACGGATGGTTGGAAAACCTCTCACGTCTATCTCTCCTTCTCTCTCGGCACATGCTATCAACCCGAATAGACAAAGCCACCAACTCGTCTAAGTCCGTAGGCTCAGGATAAGAGATTAGTTCATCCTTTAACTGTTCAGACAACCCCAGATGAAACATAGCTTGTAGTGATTCCTCATTCCACCCACTCTCCCCTGCCAATGTTCTGAATGCAATGACAAAATCTGCTACGCTGCGTGATCCCTGGCGCAGAGAGCACAACCCGTCCCGTCCCGTCCTTTCCACGGACGGGATGATCAAACAGTTTCCTCATCTCGGCTGAGAAATCATGGTACGACGATAGGCAGGAGTCCTTTTGTTCCCATAGGCCAGAAGCCCACTCCAGAGGCTTTCCCCGCAGCAGTTCAATAACAAAGGCAATCCTAGCTTTATCAGAAGCATACAAGTTGGGTTGCAAGTCAAAAACCAAGTCACATTGCATGAGAAAAGAACGACATCCTCCCAAATCCCCGTCATATTTATCCGGTGTCGGAACTTTGGGCTCTCGGAACGACGCAGTCTCTGAGACAGCAGGCGAGGGTGGAGAAACAGGTGGTGAAGAAACTGCTAAAGCACTGAGCTGAGCCTGGATAGTGGTAAGACTAGAAGTTAGACTTTGAATTGCGCTCGTTATCTCCTGTAGTGCCGCGCCATGCTGTCCCAACATAATTCCTTGCTGGGAAATGGCATGGCAAACAGAGTCCAGATCCGCTGGGTTCATCTTGGCCGGATCGTTGTCACGATTGTCTAATGCAGGAACCCAAAAGCAGACCAGGACGAGGGAAGTTGGAATTAACAAGGTGAATATTTATTTAGAAGCTTAATCTTGAATGTTGGTCGGGAGTGGGTGAGACTGGAAGGCTGGAGGTCTTTATACTGATCGCGGTGAGTAACTGTAGACAGAGGGGTAGGCGACAGATTAGCGATTGGCAAACAGAGACAAAAACAGCTTTCCAAAAGCTTGAAACTTGATACGAGAGCTTACATACTGGTTACACTAACGACCCGGCAGGGAATGGATGTCTGGTCATGGCTTAAATAGTGCAGATTGCAGCAGGTGAACGTAGTTAGCAAATCAGCCGGGATGTGTTCAGGAACTCAGGAAAATTGGACTTCAGGTAGAGAAATAAATGGAACAAAAGCGAAACAGGCTCACGGTGCTGGATTCATGACCCAGGCATAAAAACGGACAAACAGAACAAGGGGCTTATACAGCTGCCAGGTACTTCACCCATATAAATAAGTAAGGAACTACTTCAAACAAAACAAATACACTAGAAAATGGATAATTATAATTATAATCATAATAAATTAAAGGGAAAAGAACAACAGAAACAGAATATATAACATCATGAAAAGTAAGTTGACTGACTCCCAGCTTAGCGATGCTGCTAGGGTCTGCAGGGGATAAGGATGGCGGGGGAACCTAATTTTAGCACACTCTCCACTAACATATGTATTGGAAGGGTGTGTGTGGGCTAAGACCTCCTGGAGGTCCAGTGAAACCAAGACAAGATGCTGAATATAGAGGTTTTTGTCGTACATTTTTGTTCTGTTTCACAGGTTCACTGCAAACTCACACAGGAAATGCCCATCTCACCTATTTAGCACACGACTTCACACATACTTGCATTGCAACTTTTGTTAATTCCATTATGCAACAACCATAGTTCAAAAAGTACACTCAGACCAAGTAGTCAGTATTAATCTTGGCAATCCCAACAACTGGACCTGAACTGAACCATTTTCAACTGGTTTGCAGTGCAGATTCATTATGCATGTCATCACAGGCCCTGTTTACACAAGCGTTCAAAACCCGATTTCAAATGTTTTATGCAAAGAAAGATGTCTTATCAGTCTTAAAAGATGTGAATACGATTCCTAGCCTGTGTAATTATCAAACATGATTCACAACATTATCCATAGTAATGTAAACTAATACAGTACAGATACTCCTCAAATTCTCTGAGATTATTGTAGAAAGATTGTCATATCAAGTAGTGATCTCTTTTAAACTACCCCTTCTTCTATACAGAATAAAACAATTGTGAGTGTGTTGTGCCGTTGTAAACAGGTGAAGTTTTAAATCTAGGTTAAATAACTGTTGTATTCCTCTGGTGTAAACGGGGCCACAGTGTGCTATGCTGTATTTCAGAGTTGTGTCAGTGTTCGTAGTGGGCCACGGACTGGTGGGTTCTATGTGTATTAGTGACTTTGTACCGTTGTGTGAAGGGGTTCTTTTCCACGAGTAGATCTGGTTGTGGTTATGTGACTGGAGTTGATAGTGTTTCAGACAGTAGATAATGTAATGATTTTGAAATAGGTTTGCCCAATGCAAGTGCTTCCATGTGAGCTAAACGTGGTTAAAATGACCAATTAATTAAATGTTCAATAAACCATTTACCAGGAAACACGTTTCCAGAATAAGTTTAATACTATTTAGATACTATTTTAATAACCCTTGTATGTCGAGTCTTCTTCAAACTCTAGTAGGCTACACCTAAGAGGGACATCCAGCTCCCTTCCTGGATATGCTTAATATCTTATATAATAATCATGAATAATTATGAAATGAAATATTGAAAGTCATTGAAAACAAGACATCAAAATTTGTTTTATACTTATTTTCACTAATGGATAAACAACAACAAAAGAGAAAATGAATCGTGAGGAAGTTG
>JACYXH010000796.1:0-42500 GCA_026745465.1 Lota lota
GAGTGATCCAAAGCCGCCCCGGAGTGAGCAGCCATCTGGGTTAAATGGTTCTCCCGGCCCCCCCTGCTCCTGGTGGAGCTCCGAAGAGGTAAGGCTGTTTGCTGTACCATTTCTCCACCAGCGGGTCTGAGCTGAGGTTAGGGTTAGGTCTAGGGTTAGGTGAGGCTGTTTAGCTGTACCATTTCTCCACCAGCGGGTCTGAGCTGAGGTTAAGGGTTAGGTCTAGGGTTAGGTGAGGCTGTTAGCTGTACCATTTTTCCACCAGCGGGTCTGAGCTGAGGTTAGGGTTAGGTCTAGGGTTAGGTGAGGCTGTTAGCTGTACCATTTTCTCCACCAGCGGGTCTGAGCTGAGGTTAGGGTTAGGTCTAGGGTTAGGTGAGGCTGTTAGCTGTACCATTTCTCCACCAGCGGGTCTGAGCTGAGGTTATGGTTAGGTCTAGGGTTAGGTGAGGCTGACCTTTTAGACCTTTCGGTCTTAACAGTGGCAGCCAAGCTAAACTGCGCAGCTAACGCTAGCATCGCTGCGTGCTAGCCAGTTAGCAAGGGTCGGCGAAATGGAGGCCAAGGCGACGCAAGCAACCCCTGCGACTAACGGGTGCGTGGTTCGTGGTTAATGTGTAGAGTGTGGTGGGAAAATGACTCAAGGCCCATCCTGAGGTCAGCTTGCTAAAACTAATTAATTTCGATGTGCACACTATAATGGCTGTTGAATGACCTGACACGGAGGGAATACTTTGTAACCGTATTACTTTTATTTAACATAATGGTAAGTCGTAGACTAACATTGCGTGACTAACAGAATACCTAGAGAGGGGCGCCAACCACCGCGCATGCACAGTAGCCAGTACGGTGGCTGCCATGGGAGCACATTCAAACAGCATATTGCGAATGCTCTACATCCTCTCTCTTAAGCTTGTAGCCCTAACACAAAACCGAACAAGGCTAAGATAAATAATAACATTACAATGTTTATCCAAACAAGCTGTTCGGGATGGAAGAAACAAAACCTATGTCTATGATGACAATCCTTCCGTCTATATACGTGCACTGTTGGGAAAAGGTACAGGCGTTCTGTGCAAAGGGCCACGCTCGTGGTGCGTACTAATTCGAGGAAGGAAGGAGGTCAAACAGGCATCTACCTCTTGGAAGTTGACAGCAAAAAGCGGTGTGTGTGTGTGTGTGTATGTGTGTGTGTGTGTGTGTGTGTGTGTGTGAACCGCATCAGAATTAATTGTAGTCCGCAGCGAAGAGAAATTGGACACACACACACGTCTTTGAGCATTGCACTGCTAGCCTTTTATATCTTTCTACTCTACATGGAAGGTTCTACCAACTGCTGGTGTCCGAGTCAAGCCACCAATATATGGGAGCCTTTTTTTAATTGGTCCCCATGCCAGGCAGACTCAAAATGCTCACCTGACAGCCACAATTGGAGGCCCGATTAGCGCTAGTAGGTGACAAACAACTAGATGCAGGCTTCTTAGCACTATGTTCCAGGAGGACCTTGATGTTTAATTGTTTGTTTTTATTTGTCAGATGTTGAGTCAATTTAGCATATTAGCTATTCGAAAGGTTAGCGGTTGTTTGTTGTAAATCAAACTTTGTGAACACATTAGTGTACAGTATGCACACAGCGGCATGCATACTTTTTTACAGTATATTATACATATATTATCAATTATATTTTCCCTTTTTCTCGTCTGTGGTCATTTTCTGGTGTCTTTGTAATTGTGAGCTGGTCCATTCTAAACTACCGGATGTCTAAGTTACCTTGGAAACCACTTCCCCTCTTCGTGTGTGTGTGTGTGTGTGTGTGTGTGTGTGTGTGTGTGTGTGTGTGTGTGTGTGTGTGTGTGTGTGTGTGTGTGTGTGTGTGTGTGTGTGTGTGTGTGTGTGTGTGTGTGTGATAGAACCCCACCATTAGAGAATCTTCATTGTATGAGGACATACTGAAAGAGGGACGATACAGAGAAGATCAGCAGGCCCTTGATTCATCCTGCGAGAACGTGGTTCTCTGTGTTTGGTCATCTTTAACAGCGTGTAGTATCCGCCTATTGAACTTGGCATTTTTTGGAGACTTGGTTTCTCAACTTTCTTTTTCTTTATGTTTTGTCTTGTATCTGCCAATCACTTGAGTAAAGAAGTCATTTTGTTCACCACCTTTCCTTGCCTGCTGCTCCTTCTTTACGCGCCGCACTTGGGTCCACACCTTACCCCACTCTCCCTAATATATTCTTTTTTAAATGTTTAATCAACATGGTGGTGAAAAAGGAGCCATTTTAAAGGTGTGTGTCTGTGTATGTATGTCCCCAGAGCTGGGTGTGCTGCGGGAGAAGCTGAGCGAGGGAGAGGAGGAGTGGGCCCTGTTGGAGAGGAAGGTGACAGAGCTCTCTGCCACCATCTCCTCCATCCTGGCCTCCTACACCTTCCTGGAGCAGGCCCTCGTCTCAGAGAGCACCACGTAAGATCCACCACCAATAGCAACTGATCTTTATCCTGACCTGACAGCAACCCCTCGTCTGATTAGGTTGGACAACGTCAATACACAGAGGGGATACTTAAAAAGAAACTGTTATGAATGTTTAAGGGCTAGTTTTGAAGGCATTATACATGATTCAATTGCTAGTAAATGTTCACTTTAAGTCAAGGGTGTGAAATAGTGGAATGATTACAGCCTTAAACGTATTACTGATTTACATTTACATTAACATTGGCATGTTGCCGCAAAATATGTGTATACAACTATGTCTAACATGCAATACCTGATTCATGATGTATTGTCCGCTGAATGACTAAATGGTCACAATTGGCTGATAATATGACTACAGAATAATGTTGTACCACTCACCCTAATATGAAAGCCAGAAGGATAAGGAGTTGGTTTTTATTTGACTGCTTCATAGGTTACAGCAGTCCAGGAAAGACCTTCAGCAGGCCAGGACAAGGCAGACCAGTAAGTAATACTTATGGCCTCTGACCTGTTGGACTACTTGTCTATACACTCATTCCAGATGGTCCCAAATGCCTTGATTTGACCAGGTGTCTGCCAAAAATATCTATACATTATACATTTTCTAGTAGATTGTGGACCAACATTGTGTGTGTGTTTCCGTACCCAGGCTGGAGGAGTTGCTGGGCCCGTGGGAGCAGCGTGTGTGTGAGCTGAGCAAGGCCCTGGCCCACAGTGAGCACCAGCTGGGGCTGCTGCAGGCCCAGACCCAGGCCCCCAGACCCAGACCCAGGCCCAGACCCAGACCCAGGCCCAGGCCCAGACCCAGGCCCAGACCCAGACCCAGGCCCAGGCCCAGGCCCAGGCCCAGGCCCAGACCCAGACCCAGGCCCAGGCCCAGGCCCAGACCCAGGCCCAGACCCAGGCCCAGACCCAGGCCCAGGCCCAGACCCAGGCCCAGACCCAGGCCCAGCAGCTCCAGCAGCTCAAAGACACCTGCACTCAGCTCTCCTCTGTCAGGGAGATGAATGAGGTGAGGCACCTGGAGCTCTGGGTCAGACACACCATTGGCTTTCTATATGTTGCTCCAAAATGTACATATTAATACACATAGTATTCTATTATAACCGTGGTACAGAAATATTGGCAAGCAAGCATTTCTATAAATGTTATGTACTCAAATTATTGTTGCGCTTTTTAGGTTATATCTTAATTGTTGAATGCACTTATTATTAGTTGCTTTGGGCGAAAGCGTAAAAGCACACCATGGGTTTGAATTGTTTCACTTCCAGGTGTTTGTAGATGAGTCCTTGTGTGATGTTTGTTATGTTTTACGGTGGATCTGTTACTTGCCCCCCAGTATAGTACAGGAGCAATGGGGTTCTACTATGGACTTGACCACCACTTAAAAAATGTGTGACTAAAAGAGCGAGGGAAAAAAAAGAGCAGACTTTTTGTTCTGAATCCTTCCTACAGCTACTCGTTCCTCTTGTTTTCTAAACTCTGTTGTACAGCACTCTTTTGGAAGATGCTTCATAGCTCTATTGTTCTCAGCCTCGCCTGTATGTCGCTTTGGATATAAGCGTGTGTTACGGGTAATTGGTGTACTGATTATCACAGCTAGAAGGTAAATAGGCCCTTGGATTCAGACTTCAAAACTGAAGACACTCTTTGGATTATGTGATGGAGAAAATAGGTTGCAGTAGCGATTCCGGTGTTGCCCCACCCGTCTGGTGCGGGGCAACTACAAGTGATCATTAAGCCACGCACTCATGTAGGTTTGCAATTCAAAAGCCTTTAAGGACATTTACGTTAAACAATATGTACACACCTTTTGGATTAGGATTGGTGTGTGATTGTGTGTGGTTCTCCTCAGTTCCTGCAGATGGAGAACGAGGTGATGCGGGAGCAGACTGCGGATATTGAAGCGCTGTTCAAGGCCAACCTGCAAGGCCTCCGGAGAGGAACACCAGTGTGAGGACCTGAAAGGGGCCCTCAGGCGACTTCAGTAAGCTTTACTTCCTTCAGCAAAATGTTTGGGTGCGGTACCAATAATATCCAATGAATGCCAACAGTAAAGGCGAAACATTTAGAGTGGTCTGCAGGGACCATTTTGGTCAATAACTGTGTGTGTGTGTTGTGTGTGTGTTTGTGTGTGTGTGTTGTGTGTGTGTGTGGGTTGTGTGTGTGTGTGTGTGTGTGTGTGTGTGTGTGTTGTGTGTGTGTGTGTGTGTGTGTGTCCCTGGTGCAGGCTAGAGAAGGCCTCGGTTGAGGCCGAGCTAGAGGCCACGAGGTCCAGGGCCTCCCACACCCTAGGAGAGCAGCTGGTTCAGGGGGTTACCTCACTCACCGTGCAGCTCCACAAGCTGAAGGGCCTGACCAACAGCCTCCATGTGGCTCTGGGAGACCAGGTAACACCACCACCATACAGTCATAACCAGTCAACAGTACAATCAACGTCCCTTTCCTTGATCATACACCGGTAGAACGCTGGCTAGGATGTAATAGTAAAGACGCTTTACACAGAACAAACAAGCAAAGCAATTTGAAAGAGAGAAAGAAGGAGGGTGGAGGGATAGAGTGGGCTTTCCTGATTTGTGGCACTGAAACAGGTGTTGGCTTGGCAGAGGGGATTCAGGTGAGCGTTCCAGAGGAGGGGGACGTGTGCTGTGGCACGGTCATCCCAGGTCCAGGTTTTGGACCTGGGGGTGGTTTGGGGGGGGTGTGAGGTTCTGGAGAAAAGGGTCCACCACACTTGCACAAAAATCCTTCAGGTGAGGATTAGGTCTCGAGCGGAGCTCCACGGGGCCTTCCAACAACGACGCCGGGGTGCAGAGAGCCACGAGGTCAGGAAGCTCCCTTCGTAGACAGCATCATGGTGGCGTTGAGCGTCTGAGAAAGAGGACGGAGTACAAGGTCTGGTAGCGCTTGTCCACTGTCCTAAAGTATGTGGCGCAGACACTGCGTCTCGCACACATACAGTTGCCTGGAGTTGAGGCTCGGTATCACGCCTCCTAGCAAACACTGAAATTTCTCATACGCCTCCTCTATAGTGAGGGTTGCAGCAAAACCAGCGCCTTCACACGCTCACGCCTGCCGACAGACGCACAGAGAGGGGGGAGCGGAGGGGAGGAGAGGAGGGAGGACTGGGGGAGGGGAGCTTAACACTCCAGTCCCAGACGGAGTCTGGCCACTGTAAAGGGGGACTCAGAACCTCACCACCTCCCTCCGCCCCACTGACAATTAGCTCAGACGCAGGTAGGGGGGTGCGGGGAGGGGTAGGCCAGCGGTGCTTCCTGGCCATAAGCGGAGGCTGTAATCAACTGATTCGCTGGGGGGGGCCAGGGGAGCCGGGCTCAGGCCAGGGACCCCGTGTCTGTTTATGGTGTCAGAAAGCGCAGGGGGAGGGGTGCAAAGGGGGTGTCTTTAGGGGCGCTATGGGAGAAATGAATACATTGCGCCACCAGCTGTGAGCCTTTCCAGATAGAACACCCTGTGTGCAGAAGCAGGTCGTGTACAGCTGTACCTAGGTGGGACGCTGGGTCAGGTGAGAGGGAGCCTGGGGGCCAGCAGCTCGGGTAGTCGAGGGATTACCTGATGATCAGCGGGTCACCGGGCTGAGAAGATGGAACAAACGGGTAACACTTGAAGGTGAAACCCACAAAGGATCAACAGTTGCGGTCCGCACCCAAGGTCTCCTTTCAGCCGTATGTCTATACAAGGAAAACAAGGTCTCATAGAACTAGCCAATGTAGGGAGAACATGTGACCCCCTCTCAGCCCCTTAATGACCTGTATCTAACTGGCTTATCCAAACCTGTGGCACTGCACTGTCAATGATCCCCGGTCACCAAAACAGCCACTGTACCGACCAACCCCGATATGCCTGGGTATGAGTTCGGCATTGTTGTCTTTCCTCCAGCAGCGGGGACAGAAGGAGGGATTAGTTGCTGTCAAGCTCTGGTAGCCGGCGGGCCACCACCTATCCTGTAGGCAAGCTGTCCTAACTGGCCAGTAGGTGCATTGCAACTGGCGTAACACAGGGAGGAGTATGCAAGGCTTTCGACTGGCTACTCACACTGCACTGCGGCACTGACGTGTGGTTGTTTGCCTCAGTTTTTATTATACCTATTGTGTGTGTGTGTGTGTGTGTGTGTGTGTGTGTGTGTGTGTGTGTGTGTGTGTGTGTGTGTGTGTGTGTGTGTGTGTGTGTTGTGGTGTGTGTGATGTGGACCACATTAAACAATATGGCAATTAAGGCCGTGTTCTGGCAGGAACTCGTGTCTAGTACATCTGTTCCAAGCATGCGCAGGGTGCTGCGCAGCCACTGCAGGAGCTCCTTCGTAGGCAGCATCCTGGTGGCGTGAGCGAGAAAGAGAAAGAGGAGGTCCAACAAGGTCTGGTAGCGCTCCGGTTCACTCTTGTGGTCACATTGGTTGTGTGTAGAGAAAATGATATTGACTGCTATGATGTTTTGTTTGAAAAACGAAACCCAAAATAGAACATAACATGTTGACATGTGGAGATGTATGCATGTATACAAAAGGATTTACATAAAAGCTACGTCACATAACTATAAAGTGATTCAAATGCCAGGATATCGCTCATTGAATTGAAACACGAAATATGGAGAAATCATTCTCACTCTCTGCTTCTCTTCTTCAGACAATCAGTCTCCTCCTCAGTTCGAAGGGTTGCTCAGCAACACCAGCGCCTTCACACACATCACGCCCGCCGTCCCGCCCACGAAGATCCAGAGGCAGGGGGCGGAGGGGGAGGGGGAGGAGGAGGAGGCGGAGGAGGAGGTGCAGGAGGAGGCGGAGCTGGGGAGCTTCGGCTTGCCTGAGCTACTGCTGGAGCTGTCCAGCACAGTCACTGAGCTGGTCTCCGCCCTGGACACCATGCGGCAGCGTGAAGACGCTCGGCTGGAGGAGATGCACGCCACCATGTAGGTCCTCCTCTCTTTCACTCACTTACACTCTACATTGAGTCTTTTGATTGGGAATTCAATCAAAGCATGCAATAAATGTTGGAGTAGCTCCAAAGAAAAAAAGTGATGGTGCTGCAAAACTGATACCGAATGTGGCCTTGCTTTTCATAAGGCGTTGTTTGTCTTTTGTTGTTCTATACTTTTGTACATGTTCAGAAAACCATATCTTTCTTTCTATAGGACAGCCCATAGGACATGGCTTTTTTCTATAGGACATATCCTACATATGTGTCCTTGTTTATTTGGGGGGGATTCTATAAATGTACTTGACTTTTACTTGAATTTGAATTTGAATGTGTCCTTTGCATCACAAGGCCAGGTGTTTGTCTTTATCTTGCTGCCCGGTGTGTCTATTGAATGCCACATCTGTTGTTCCAGCTGTGGCCTGCAGAGGGAGCAGCAAGCTGCAGCCAGAAGACACCGTGATGAGGTGGTACAGCTGACCAATCAGCTGAGCCGTCTGAGCGGTCGGGGGGGAGAAGGGCAGGAAACTCAGGTACCGGCAGAACTAGTACATGATGAACCTGTTTGATAGGGTCAGCGAGGCCCGAGAGACTCTTAATAAACGCAAGACTGAGAACCTTGTAAGAGACACAAGCAGGTAACACAATGAAATGAGTGACGCAAACAAGTGACACAAACAAGTCACAAAAGTAGCACAAAACAGTAACACAAAAAGGTCTTAAACCCCAGCGTTCTTTAAAAGCCCACATTGTAATATGTATCAATATAACAGAATATAATATAAGATATACAGCATAGGGGCAGGATAGTCATGTGGGTTCTATGTTCGATCACCAATGTCCGCATTGCAACTGTAGGCATCAATGAGCAAGATGCCCTAACCCCTAACTGCTTAATGACCTGTATCTAAAAAGAAACTGGCTTCTATCCAAAGTGTAGGTCAATTAATAAAACCTGCCATCCATCCACTACACTGTCTCCCGGACCTTACCACTGTACCATGCTATTTTGATACCGATGATATTTGAGTTCCTGGTGTATCGTTAGCCGCATGTGTATCCTCCAGTGTCGGGGACTGGGGATGAGGAGGGATTAATTGCTGTCAAGCTCTGGTAGCCGTTCTGAAGCCCCACCTAGCCAGGGTGGACGGCTCCATGGTAGTGCCAACAGGCTTTGTTTAACCGGACGATTGCTTGGATGCCAGGCCTGGCTTTAGGCTCCACCATTTTAGGTGATGGTGGCTTTGCCAAGTGTTGGTGAACATAGTGGAAGACATGGCCTGCTAGGGAAGGTTGTTTTAGTGGAGTTCATTTTGTACGGTAAACACTGTACTGTAAACACTGTCAGTACAACTGGATCGTGAAGTTTGCCTCAGGTTTTTATTATTATCTGCTCTATTTCTCAGTGCACCTAACGTGTGTGTGTGTGTGTGTGTGTGTGTGTGTGTGTGTGTGTGTGTGTGTGTGTGTGTGTGTGGACATGAATACATTATATGAGATGAGGGCAATTAAGGCCAGACATTCTGCTCGGCAGGAAGGAGAGTCGATGCAAAACGACATCGTTTTAGACAGCGCCGTTTCTGCAACATTAAACAGGGAGTCTGCTAGCGCCAAAGATAAAAATGTACATTTCTAAATAAAACAAACATTTTTACACTTTTGGGGCTTCCACGACTTGCAGGACGTTGTGACGTTGTGAGGGGGGCGGAGATGGGCCTGAGAAATATGTGCAAGGTGGAGATGGAAACAATTGGTGCAATGCTACACCATGCCACTAAGAGGCGCCATTTCACCAGCTACAGGAGAATAACAGGGTGTGGCAGAGATGTACTTTGAATTAGAGATGTATATACTTGACACTCTTTTGTGGAACTGTCAACAAGTAATCAAGCCATCTTCTCTTCCATCTCTTTCTCCGCTGACAGGAGTTGCGTGCATGCTGCAGCAGTCACAGGTGGAGCCGTGGGCCTTGAGGGACGAGCTGCGGAAAGCGGGCTCCACACCTGACAGCACGCCACACTTTATGGAACAGAAGACCCAGCTTCTCCAAAAGGTACCGTCTCCCCCGTGCTTATATCGATGGGGACAAATCTCGGCTTTTATTTTGAAAATCAACACCATGACGTTCAGATTGGTGGGATTTGTTTTGAAAGTCGTGGTGGGATGTGAATACAACTGTTGTTGTTGTTAATACTCACAAGAAATGGGTCAACTATCCTCTTTAATATAATCTTTTCCTCTACATGTGACCTCCAGGTGGAGAGGCTGAAGAAGGGTCTGGTGGAGTCTGAGCAAGCCAGGACCAAGCTTCTGGAAAAGGCTATAAGACATGTAAGGCCACAAGCTGCTTACCAGATAGTCTGAACTGTTTTCCAAGCAGACAAACCTTTCCTTAAGGTGTGTCATTATATTTTTTTTTTGTTTGTTTTTTTTACGTCTCCCTAGAAAATGGTCTACCTAAAAAACGAGCAGAAGATGGAGGATGAACTGAGAATGCTGGACAACATGGTGGAAACGGTTCGACAGGTATCCAGCACGTTTTCATATAGATGAATAAATGAATTCTGTGTCGTGTAACTTTTTAGTTGATAACGGAGGCCTGTGCTCCCTTGTCTCCACACAGACCATGAAGTCCATCCCAGATGTGGTGCAGAGCCATGAGGAGCTCAGAAAGCTTCAGGATTACATCAGTTAATAAGCATTATTTATTGTATTTTGTTCGCTTCCGCAGTCCTCTTTTTTTCAGTAAAACATTGTTTTTGTTTTGTATTCAAATTCCCCCCCAAAAATGTTAACACACCTGTTCTTCTCCTTTTTATAATAAATAGCATGTTTATGGTTGATAATAATGTGCATCATTTGTGTTTGAGTATGGCTTTCCAAACGTTTTTGTACGAGATTAATAATTTATTGTTATCAACTTTGCCATGTAGGTTATTGTAGCAAAGTCCACTACTACACGCCACCTAGGTGGCTCCCATACTCCACCTAGGTGACTTTCCTAGGGCTCCTCCAAACAATTGGACAGAGGGTGGTGATGTTGAAACCGGTTTATTGTTTAAAGTTGCATACGATGAGGCCAGCAGACGGTGCTCCGTGCTGCCATGCCGAAGAGCTCTCTTCGAGTGTGTGGTGGTGGCTGGTTTAACCTGTGCACACTGATTGCTCAATGTGCAACAGGTGTGCAGCCTCACCCAGCCCCAGAGTCCAATCAGTCTGACTCAGGCCAGGTGAGGCTGCTTAAACCAGCCACCATCCACACACACTCCCACATACCCCCAACACCCAATTGAAGCCGGGGAGTATCCCCGGCTGAAACCTACCCCCCCCCCCCTCCTCCTCCTCCACCCCCCATCCAAAAAAAAATTCGTAAACCGGACTCTGACCCAGGGTTACCATACCTCACGGACTCTGACCAGGGTTACCATACCTCACGGACTCTGACCAGGGTTACCATACCTAAAAAAAAAACCCAAAAAAAACAACCCCAACCCCACAGTCCCCACACCTCCCCAGGGTGACACCCCAACCCACCCTCCCCCTCCATCCTGGAGACTCGGAGGCCTGGGCTGCTGCCTTGACTGGCGGAGGTGTCGGCGGACTTGGCGGTCCACTCCAGCCCACCCTCCCCCTCCATCCTGGAGACTCGGAGGCCTGGGCTGCTGACCCAGGGTTGTCTGGACGGGCTGGCGGAAGAGTTGGTTGGGCTGCGGCGCTGGCTGGATGCCGGGGTGGCTAGCTGCAGACGGTTGCCTGTGGCGGTTGCTGCGCTGCCTCCCCCGTCCTCCGCTGGAATCCACAGCGCCGTTGGGGAGAGGGATGGTGTTGGGAGAAGGCTGTCCTTCGTCGCTGCTGGGCCCAGTGCGCCCCTGGACAGCCTTCCTGTGTCCAACACAGTCTGGAGAGGCCCCACATTGGGCGCCAATGTAGCAATGTCCACACTACACGCCCCCTAGGTGGCTCCCATACTCCACCTAGGTGACTTTCCTAGGGCTCCTCCAAACAATTGGACACAGGGTGGTGATGTTGAAACCGGTTTATTGTTTAAAGTTGCATACGATGAGGCCAGCAGACGGTGCTCCGTGCTGCCATGCCGAAGAGCTCTCTTCGAGTGTGTGGTGGTGGCTGGTTTAACCTGTGCACACTGATTGCTCAATGTGCAACAGGTGTGCAGCCCCACCCAGCCCCAGAGTCCAATCAGTCTGACTCAGGCCAGGTGAGGCTGCTTAAACCAGCCACCATCCACACACACTCCCACAGTTATTAAGGTTTATTTTTGGGAATAAATGAAAATATGTACCATATCCTAAGTGCTTTTTTTTTTTCATTGATCTATTTCAATTAGACCTGGGACTGTCATTCGTTTTATCAAAGCTCCTTTTTGAAATATTACAGACGTCAAGGAAAAAGTGGACGATGTTCTATCCAATCACTGATTGGTAAACTGGTCTCCGTTTGAAGGATTTCTAGAAAAACTAGAATTAGAAGCTTAGGCCTAAGTCCTCTTATGTGGGTGTAGGCATAATATTATCTTGACCAGTATTTTTAACGTGGGATTTGAGAACGAGTAGGCTCTAATGTAAAGTGCAAGTCAGTTGGTCTTCTTGGTTGGTGGCTGTGTGCGGTAGATATAGGAGCAGCATTTTGGCAAAGTGCTGTGGAGATGTCTGGCCGTGATAAGGAGCTGGTCAGCGGCTGATTTCACAGTGGTTCCGGGAGACTCTTGAATCTCGCCGGAGCGGAAACGGAGAGCATAAACACGAAAGTAAAACCAAGCCAAGTCCTAAAGATAAGTCACTTTTCCTGCGTTATGCATAGTGCCTACTGTAAAGTTAAAAAATTAATGTAGAAAACAAAACGCTCCGAGTTCAAACGAACGCAATACAATAAAAACATAAAATAACAAGGATCCTTTTTTTTTTCCAATTGTGTTTAAGGTGCTTTACAAAATATTTTTGAAGTGGGAACTTATAGCGTATGCGTTTTGAGTTAAAAAGTATGCAAAATTTGAAGCAAAAATAGTTTAATTCCGCATTTATATACAGCAATCTGCCGATCAAATACATGCACACGTACTGCTAAAGCAACCGTTTATTGAAAATTATGAAGCATAATTTAATTATGCGTAATTCACTTAACAAATTTCACTTCAATAAAACTATTATAAATCATCTTTCACTCAACTAAAGGCCTATTGGACTTTTCCTTTGACAGTGATTTAAGTCCTCCTAGTCCCTCCGAAAGGCCAATTTAATATCTTTCATATTAACTAAGGTAATGGTGTTCATGCTAACTAAGGTAATCATTTCTAAATGATTTAATAGGTGTAGAGTTAACCCATACGTATAATTAGGGTCAAGGTACCCTAACCCTAACCCACTTACCCTACCCTAACCCTGACCCTGTGCTAATGCTATATAATAATGCGTATTACTGCATTGACTGGCCAACAACTTTGAGCACAATATTGCACTTTAAAAAACATATTCATATGGAAGCTGAGGTATTAATACAACAGTTGGCCTGTATAGCCAGTTGATAGCCAGGCACATTTATTTGATGGGACATGATGACAGGCGTGATAGACATTTAATTTGCTCTGGACCTCACCCTGTGCTGAAGACTGCATGCTCCGACCACGAACAATTACAAATGACTAATCTCTTTGATATACACATGGTCTCCAGGTGGGACTAATATCTTGCCATAGTTTGGTTGTGCCTCACGTCTTGGCATTGCATCACGTAATCACAAACCATCGACTAAAATTTTACTTGTCATCTTTTTTGTACAACTCTTGTTAGTGAGTTTTAAAAACCATCACACGTCGCTCGACGTGACACCTGTCACTATTGGAGTTATAAAATAATTTATTTGCGTTTGATATTACACAAATTTCACTTCATCAAAAAACTATATTAATCATTTTTCTATAGGCCTATGGACTTTTCTTTGAAAAGTTTTTGTTTTTCCTTCCCTCTTGAAGAGGCCAATTTAATATTGTTTAATTAGGGTATGGTGTTCATATTGTTCATTTTAAATGTATGAGGTGTATGTTTCATTTTTATTTTTATACAATGCATTTTTATATTGTGGTGTAATCTGCGTTACTATCTGGGTGTATACCCAACTAATTTGACGTATTAAATGTGGTCTTTAACATAAAGACTTCATAATAAGGTATTAATACATTAAGATGGCCAACAACTTTAGCACATTTATATTGTAACAGGCTCTAAAAACATTTTAAATGGAAGGGTGATGAAGCTGAGTTTAATACAATAAGTTGGTGGTAGTGTTTATGAGCCAGGTTTTATGGGACATGATGATCTGTTTTATATTGGTTTTGCTGCGTGGCATGCTGAATGCATGACTACATTTTGTTCGCCGAACATATTAATGAATCTAATTTGAAGAATTTTCCAGTGGGCTGGGGTGATTACAATGATGGCTGCCTTCAAGACACACGCATGCATCAAGACGAATCACACAACCATCCGACTAGCACCCTCATATACTATGATCCCTTTTGATGTACAATTGTAGTGGGTTTTAAGAGGTAACCAAGTTACTTGTGGATTTTTTGTCAACATGCCCTGGTCGTGAGTATTAATAACATACAAATAGCTCAAAGAAACAATCTTTTATTAATCGTGTGTTTAAGGATTAGTTTTTCTGACAAATATGTGTGTGTTTATTTTTTTTCTGTTTTTTTCAATTCTGTTGTCTATTTATATTATTAAATTTTTGGTTTAAGTGAAATCAATAACTTTTATTATAATAAAATAATATATGGAGATTCAATATTTTCATTTAAATTACAGTTTTTCACTCTATATTAATTAACACAATGATGATACAAATTAAAAAAAAAAATAAAGCCTAACCATAATAGGAAACACTCTAAAAAAACAAAATACAAAAATAAAATAATAAAAAAAAAAAAAAACTTAAATTTACAAAAATAAAACACAAATAAAAAATACAAAAGAAAAAAAAAAAAATGAAAAACAATGAAAAAAAAAATAAATAATAAATTCAGTGGATGGATAAATTGGCAAAGGAGGCGGTTAAGAAGGGTAATGTAGAACTGAATACTAAGCTATCAAAATCAGAGGGGAAAAGCATTGTGTGGGAAGAAATTTCCAAACAGTGGCAACAGTATTGGGATGGTGGAAATAAAGGGAGGAAATTGCATATGATTCAGACTAAAGTAGGCCAAGGAGGGGTGAGTTACAGTGGATTTAATCGACAAGAGCAAGTAATTATCAGCAAACTGAGAATTGGACACAGTAGGTTAAATAGTACACTTTTTATATTGGGAAAACATCCGACTGGCTATTGTAGTTTGTGTGAGGAAATGGAGACAGTGGAGCATGTCTTGATGTCATGCAGGAAATACACTGCTCAAAAAAATAAAGGGAACACTTAAACAACACAATGTAACTCCAAGTCAATCACACTTCTGTGAAATCAAACTGTCCACTTAGGAAGCAACACTGATGGACAATACATTTCACATGCTGTTGTGCAAATGGAATAGACAACAGATGGAAATTATAGGCAATTAGCAAGACACCCCCAATAAAGGAGTGGTTCTGCAGGTGGTGACCACAGACCACTTCTCAGTTCCTATGCTTCCTGGCTGATGTTTTGGTCACTTTTGAATGCTGGCGGTGCTTTCACTCTATTGGTAGCATGAGACGGAGTCTACAACCCACACAAGTGGCTCAGGTAGTGCAGCTCATCCAGGATGGCACATCAATGTGAGCTGTGGTAAGAAGGTTTGCTGTGTCTGTCAGCGTAGTGTCCAGAGCATGGAGGCGCTACCAGGAGACAGGCCAGTACATCAGGAGACGTGGAGGAGGCCGTAGGAGGGCAACAACCCAGCAGCAGGACCGCTACCTCCGCCTTTGTGCAAGGAGGAGCAGGAGGAGCACTGCCAGAGCCCTGCAAAATGACCTCCAGCAGGCCACAAATGTGCATGTGTCTGCTCAAACGGTCAGAAACAGACTCCATGAGGGTGGTATGAGGGCCCGACGTCCACAGGTGGGGGTTGTGCTTACAGCCCAACACCGTGCAGGACGTTTGACATTTGCCAGAGAACACCAAGATTGGCAAATTCGCCACTGGCGCCCTGTGCTCTTCACAGATGAAAGCAGGTTCACACTGAGCACATGTGACAGAGTCTGAAGACGCCGTGGAGAACGTTCTGCTGCCTGCAACATCCTCCAGCATGACCGGTTTGGCGGTGGGTCAGTCATGGTGTGGGGTGGCATTTATTTGGGGGGCCGCACAGCCCTCCATGTGCTCGCCAGAGGTAGCCTGACTGCCATTAGGTACCGAGATGAGATCCTCAGACCCCTTGCGAGACCATATGCTGGTGCGGTTGGCCCTGGGTTCCTCCTAATGCAAGACAATGCTAGACCTCATGTGGCTGGAGTGTGTCAGCAGTTCCTGCAAGAGGAAGGCATTGATGCTATGGACTGGCCCGCCCGTTCCCCAGGCCTGAATCCAATTGAGCACATCTGGGACATCATGTCTCGCTCCATCCACCAACCACAGACTGTCCAGGAGTTGGCGGATGCTTTAGTCCAGGTCTGGGAGGAGATCCCTCAGGAGACCATCCGCCACCTCATCAGGAGCATGCCCAGGCGTTGTAGGGAGGTCATACAGGCACGTGGAGGCCACACACACTACTGAGCCTCATTTTGACTTGTTTTAAGGACATTACATCAACGTTGGATCAGCCTGTAGTGTGGTTTTCCACTTTAATTTTGAGTGTGACTCCAAATCCAGACCTCCATGGGTTGATAAATTTGATTTCCATTGATAATTGTTGTGTGATTTTGTTGTCAGCACATTCAACTATGTAAAGAAAAAAGTTTTTAATAAGATTATTTCATTCATTCAGATCTAGGATGTGTTATTTTAGTGTTCCCTTTATTTTTTGAGCAGTTTACATTCGAGAAAGAGTGGTTATGTTTGCTGGATTACGGAAATTAGGTTTAGTTGGACTCAGGATTACAGATGTCCTTGAGAGTGGAGTTATCGTTAATGGAAGGAAATATTTATTTGCGTTTTTGAAAGACACTGGTCTATTTAGGAAATTGTAGTTTAACGTATTGGTATGAATAAATAGATAATGGGTAATTGTCTGTAGGAGGCAGTAATGCAACGACTTGGATGCCAACTGCCGTTAAAACTAAAGAAGAAGAAGAAGTAGACGGAGGACCCATGTCGACGGGGGATTTGTAGGAGACATTCGCAGGAGGAAAATGAAGGCGCTGAAGGGATGTGGTATGCGCTCTTGCCTGGGCTTTCTGTCCCAGAGAAGGCTCTGTGGACAGCCCCTGATGAAGGAGGACTTCCAGAGACGCAGGCTGGCTGGCTGCACAAGTCTCTTCAAGAAGGACCTGTTGGGACACTTCGGCTGTGTCAACGTCATTGAGTTCTCCAACAATGGAGGGGACTGGCTGGTGTCTGGTGAGTTGACAGACAACGGGCTGTAGGTGGGAGACAATTGTGCCCTTTTGTTTTTATTTGTTACCCCTAATGCTAACGTTGCCCAGCTGTGGGCAGACGGCGACTCGGCGGAGCTAATGCTAATCTAGCGATCCACACCCGTTTCATTGGCTAATGTGGCTAACGTCAAACACTGCTCCCTTCCTGCGTACTTCACCATTAACTTGGCGTTCAAATGCAACACCATGTCAGATATAGGCAGTGGTTTCTAAACCAAACTTGATGGATATTATTGTCTGGAGTGGATTACACGAATTAATCAGTTTTATTATTGATTTGAGTGTATTGAACCTTAGCACCTTTTGTGGTCTTTGTGTACTGTGCCGTGACGTCACTACCGCTCGCTGAATTCTCTCGGGTCAAACAGGTATCTTAAAGGTGTCCACAAACACGCACACTTTGAACAAGACGAAAAATGAAATAAAACCCAGTTACTGTTTTTAGCTGTTGATAGGCACAGAGGTCATGAATCCAAAATGCAATTTGCATGCAATTTGCATGCTGTTTTGCGTGGCACTGTGTCAAACTTGGTTTAGCGGCGTTACGAGTATGACCGCATGATGTTTAACCGTGACTCCCGACTGTTGTGGGAATCTTCATGCACAGGTGGAGACGACCGACGCGTGCTCCTGTGGCACATGGAGAAAGCCATCCACGGCCGCACCAAGCCTGTCAAACTGAAAGGGGAGCACCTGGCCAACATCTTCTGCCTGGCCTTCGACAGCACCAACACCAAGGTGTTCTCTGGTGGTAAGGCTGCTTCCTGCCAGCGCCAAACTTTAGGATGATGATGATGAGGAGGAGGAGGAGGAAGAGCTCATAAACTGCATGACTTGCTTTAGATGGGTCAGAGAAAGGACTACTGTAAAAGCCATAGGATTCGTTCCTGCAGCAGCCTAGTGTTGGTGTAATAAAAGACCTCGATATTTCATGTTTACTGTGAGGTCTCCTGACATTCACTGTTTAATTATTTAGCAGACAAAGCGTCTTGCAGTAAATTCAGATACCAGTCATTCAGGAGCAGGTAGGGGTAAGGGCATCTTGATCGGACATCCTGGGCAGGCCTGGCCAGTAGCCATTACACTATTCTGCCACCCAATACATCTATGTTTACGATCTCCAGATAATAACATTAACTGCTCCATGTGTCCAAAAAAAAACGAGCTTTCCTGCACTTAAATAACTAATAGAACAAATTTGACCACTGTTGCCGTTTCCGACACCAAACATTGAAGCCATAGTTTAGAAAGAGTTTTGAAGGCACGTTTTTCAAACCACTTGCATGTTTTCTTTTGTGTGTGTGTGTCTCTCTCTCTCTCACTCACTCACTCACTCACTCACTCACTCACTCTCTCTCACTCACTCTCTCTCTCTCACTCACTCACTCACTCACTCACTCACTCACTCTCTCTCTCACTCACTCACTCTCTCTCTCTCTCTCACCCCCCCCCACAGGAAATGACGAGCAGGTGATTCTACACGACGTGGAGAGGTGAGTTAGCGAACGTCTTCCGACCGTAGCGGATCCCACGCTGACGCCTCGCGCCTCCTTGCTGACCTCCCGCCACCCGTGTGTGTGTGTGTGTGTGTGTGTGTGTGCGTGTGTGGGTCGTCCCTCTCGCTCGCAGGGGGGAGACTCTGAACGTGTTCCCGCACATCGACGCGGTGTACAGCCTGGCGGTCAGCCCCGTCAACGACAACGTGTTCGCCAGCGCGTCCGCCGACGGCCGCGTCCTCATCTGGGACACGCGCTCGCCGCCGCAAGGGGGTGAGTGTGTCGCCGCGGAAACGGTGACGCCGTGTTCCAAGTTGCTGTTGCTTTTTTTTTGGGGGGGGGGGGGGGGGGGTGGGGGGGGTGGGCTCTCTTCATCGATCTAACGCGCGTTTGCACGGGGTTTGCCGTTGCATTTTGTTGACGTTCACTTTTGATTGACATTGGCTTTAATTAACATACAATTTTAGTTCATATTAACATTAGGTTTACATTGAAATCTGGTTTTACGTTTAAATTCATAGTATAACATAAAGCCTACCTTAGTCTCTCTTTTTTTGGTGATATTATTAGTGAATACGTAATGAAAACAAGCCATTCTGGCACATCTACAGCATTGCCGTTTGAACGTGCACTGTCCCTGTCGGACGAAGTGCTAAATGAAATGGCTTGTTTTCTCCGTCACGTAGAGCCCTTCTGTCTGGCCAGCTACCCGTCTGCGTTCCACAGCGTGATGTTCAACCCCTTGGAGCCCCGCCTCCTCGCCACCGCTAACTCCAAGGAGGGCATCGGCCTCTGGGACATCCGGAAGCCCCGCAGGTAAGACACGCCCACACGGCCACGTTGGATCTGCTGATCCTGGTACTGGTCTCACCTCGGGGGGGGCGGGGGGGGGGGGGGGGGTCTTCTGTAGGGGTTGGTCTTGAGGTGTCATGAGATTAGTCTACTTCTATTATTGACTGTAAAAGCTTACACTAGGTTGTAAAGTTTAGATTAGCTGTTTTTGTGCTGGTGTGAGTTAAATTCGGAGGGGCTAACATTGATGTTGATCTATTGCATTTATTATTTTCTTTTTTTAAGTGCGCAGATGTCATAGTTTTCAAGTTCAAATGATTATATTGGTATCTGGACTGTGGCCACTAGAGGGCAGTGTTGTTGAAGCAAACCAGCGCCTCCAACTGATGTAACGCAGTTAAATCCCCGTGTCACTGTGAATCAACATATCATAAGCATAATAATGGATTAACAATCAATCAATACTTCCATTAATTCTCCTACAATTATGAATATTATTTCCTAGTACAATATATTAATAGCAATGTTTGACTTGCGTTATTCATTTTATTACTGCTAATAACACCGTCAATTGTGTAAGTATCCGATTTCTTTTCTGCTGTCGCTTTACAACTCTCAAACATACCAACAGCACCTTTTAACTTCGGTCACTTAACGATTAAATGTTAGCATTAGCCTCGCTATTACAAACCTCAACGTAGCCCCTCTCGTGTGTGTGTGTGTGTGTGTGTGTGTGTGTGTGTGTGTGTGTGTGTGTGTGTGTGTGTGTGTGTGTGCTGTGCGCGCACGCGTGTTGCCGCTAGCTCCCTGCTACGCTACGGCGGGACCCTATCCCTCCAGAGCGGCATGTGCGTGCGCTTCAACAGCACCGGCAGCCAGCTGCTGGCGCTGCGGCGCCGCCTGCCGCCCGTCCTGTACGAGCTCCACTCCCGCCTGCCCAGCTACCAGTTCTACAACCAGGGCTACTTAAACTCCCGCACCATGAGGAGCTGCTGCTTCGCCGGGGACAAGGACCAGGTGCGTGATCCACGGTCGTCGGGCTCAACGCGCCGCGAGTACAGGGCCCGCCTTCCAGACCCACGCGGGGTGTGGGCGTGTTCAGCAGGGGGTTAAAATCAATGTTGCTGTGGTTTAAAATACATTCTGAAGTAGTTTAGAAGACGTTAGGAAGACCGTTTATAAGTAGTTTATAGCACGTTTAGAGATGGTTTGGAACAGTGTTGGTAGTTGAGAGCGGACGACTGCAGACGCACTGCAGCAGGTCACGGCCCCTGGTGAGCTGGGTTTAGTGTGGGGTCTGCCGACGGACCTCCATGCCATATATGGTGTCTCCCTCCTTATGTTCTACTACTCTGCCCCCCCCCCCCCCCCCAAGTGACTTAGACCAGGAATAGATGGTCAAAGTAAATACAAGGACAGAGAGCTGCTTAATGTTCACAGAGCACTGCGCTCACCAGGATTCACCAGATTCAATGTGAAGTCTACTATAGTTGAGTAATGTTGTGTATATTCAAGTAATCATACCATTTGAATGACTAATACGTACATGTTACTATGCAAGTATTCATATGAATTCATTAAAATTTGATGCGTTATTTGTTTGTATGAACAGAAATCATCAATAATTATACTATTATTATACTGAACTGGCTGCTTTAAATGGGTTGTCGTAGAAACGGTGCATTTCTCACCTAGACACTCTTATGAGCACCATTTCCTGTTTTACATTGAAAGAACTTCTTCTCTGGGTTTGTCCTTCCTCCAGTACATCCTGTCGGGATCTGATGACTTTAACCTCTACATGTGGAAAATCCCCAAAGACCCCGAGGCTGGTGAGTGATTCCTCTGCCAGCAACACTACATCTTCTCTAACACACACACACACACACACACACACACACACACACACACACACACACACACAGTACTTATGAGGTAACATCACTTCTGGGGACCCTAACACGCACACACACAGAGGACTGCAAACATCGGCAAAGTATCCCTTTGTTATTCCTGTGCACGTTCCTGGGGAGACTTTTACTTTGAAACTGACGGGTCACATGACACTGTTTGAGGGGACGTACTTTGTGGGGACATTTGGGGTGAGTGCAACTCCTCCAGCGGCTCCCATCACAGCGTGTTTTCCTGTCGGGGTGCGCAGGCCGCCGGGTGAACGGCGCCTTCATGATCCTGAAAGGTCACCGGTCCATCGTCAACCAGGTCCGGTTCAACCCCCACACCTACATGATCTGTTCCTCCGGCGTGGAGAAGGAGATCAAGGTGAGCCCGCGGCGGCCTCACAGCCGGACCTGCACTTCATGTTTCCACCAAGGTCAAGCTAGTTTGCTTACTAACAACTTCATTGCTGTCTATTGTTTTGAAGTAAAAGCCGACCCACGTTACTATAGATGGATGCGTGTGTATGTGTGTGTTGTCCTTTGACAGCGACGCTGAAGTTAATAAGCTAAATGGTAAGAGGGCTTTTTAATATCCTAGTCGGTACCGGATGGTTGGGTTTATAGCGTCACGTTCATTGCCCTCCCACCGCCCTGTGTGCCCCCCCAGCTGTGGAGCCCCTACCAGCAGCCAGACAGCCTCGGGGACCTGGAGGGCCGCGTGGAGGACCCCTCCCGCAGCCTCTACACCCACGAGGAGTACGTCAACCTGGTGCTGAACAGCGGCAGCGGCCTGTCCCACGACTACGCCAGCCAGTCCGTCCAGGAGGACCCGCGCGTGATGGCCTTCTTCGACTCGCTGGTGCGCCGCGAGATCGAGGGCTGGAGCTCCGACTCGGACAGCTACCTGAGCGACGGCGCCATCCTGCAGCTGCACGCCACTGTAGCCGCCGCCACGTCCACCACCGCCGCCGCCGCCGCCACCACGGCTGCCGGAGCCTCGTCCTCCTCGGTCGCCACGGCGACAGTGACAACGACGGAGGGGGCAACTCCTCGTCGGAGGAGGAGGAGCCGGTGGAGGGGGCGGGGCGTCAGAGGAGGCGTGGCCAGCGCCAGCGGCACCACTCTTCCAGAGTCCCAGCACAGAGCACTGTGACACGGACTCAGACGTGCTCCCGGGAGGGCGAGGCGGGATCGTCCCCCACAGAGAAATAGAGTAAGACATGAGCGGTTTGCCATGGAGGTGGTTGTTTTTTTATGACCGATTTTGAAATGGTGGTGAAGTTCTGGTACCGCTAGTGTTTACGAAAGCCAGCCGTTCATTTTAATTTCGTTGGATTAGAATTCCTGAAATTGGTCCTGGTCTATGTAAAAAGAAAAGAAACAAAAAGAAGGAAAAAAGGATGTTAATCAACATTTTTGTTCTTACTCTGAACAAATTTACCAGCCTGTGTTTGGTATAAAATAAATTATATTAACGGCTTTATATTCCTTGAAAGGTGTTTTTGTTTTGATTTCTTGCTAACGTGCTGATTAGCATGTTTCAGAACCCTAAAATATTAGTTATCAATGTTTGTGTTTTTAACACATAGACGCCAGCTTTACAGAAATGTATTAAGGTTAATAGGAGACATTTTACTTCAGGAATGTATACTTTTCAAACCACGATCATTTAATATTGTCTCCGATGTCAAGGTCTAACCACACACAGTACGCCGCAAATAAACAAATAGTTTGTTGTTATTGCGTTCTTTTTAAATGTCACGCATATTGGCTAAAGTTAGTTTTCGTGTAGCATAAGAGTCCTCGCTAACACCTTTTGCTGTCGTTGCTGTAATTGGCCGGCAACTCTCGCAAAGTCAGAGGACCAGACCAGTGTTCAAATCATGGCTGTGTAATAACGTTCATATGTAATTCAGTTGCTCACCAGGAAGTCATTCTGACTCAACTGAATTTTAATTCTACGTGATTTCTGTGCTGAAACAGACCATCAAAAGTAGCTTTTAAGGTTAGCGTTGAAATTATCCCTTCGACAAACCGCTTGGTGTGAATTGATATTTCCACCCGGGTTTTGCGGGTTGCCGTTAAAACATTCGCTTTGGTTTTCTCCCAATTAAAGTGAAATTTTGTTTTTATTTCCTTTTGTTCTTTTGAAGCTCCGCTAATGCTTGCCCTCATGTCATTAGGTGTGGGGCTGTGAACGCAAACGTTTGCGTGTTTATTGTAAAGACCGTGATTCCGACATATGGATTCTAAATTAAACTTGTTGAAGGTCGATGTGCAGTCCGTTCAGGCTTCTCAAAATGTGCAAATTGCTTTCTTTCTGGCTTTGACTGCCCCACAATCCAAATATTTATTTTGTTATTTTAGGCTTTTATGACTTCGAAATTGAAGGACCTTTCGTTTCTTAACATGCATTATCTCTTTCTTTTCTTAACATGCATTATCTCCTGAAGGCAGCTGCGCCTGTGTATACTTGACTTTAGGTTCTGCTCTACTACACTTTGGCAGGGCATGATAGTAGGGTAAATAATCCAGCAAGTTGCAGGATCATTTATTCAACCCTTGTGGGAGTTGGCAAAAAAAAAAAGTGGTTTCGAATAGGCGACAACAAAGTAGGCTAGACTTTTTATTCCAGTGGGGAAGTCCTTGCTCTTGTTTGTCTGCTGTGGGTAACACTCCGACCACCAGGTGGCCCTGCGAGACTCGTGCAGGATAGAAGGGCCTGCTAGGGGGGGGGGGGGGGGGGGGGGGGTTCTGTCTACAACAGAACTACATTTCTCAGCTGCATAATCAATAAGGTCAAACTGACTTAATTTGGCAAAAAAGCAGCGTAGACATGCGGGGTGCGTCGCGATAAAGAGCCACGGTTCTGCGATGAGCTGGAGGCACCCATCGTGTTTGGTTTTGTAACACCGACAACATCAAACGAGCTGGCGCACATCCCACAAAACTCAAGAACATACCGTCGGAAAGTATTTCATGCTGCAGCAGCCCCGGCCAAGATACGTTGCTGATGTTACGCACAAGCTGTGTGCACATGAAAGAGCTCATGATGAAAATACTGTTTACGCCCGCATATATGTTTCAATGATTGGCAGCAAGCTACGCAAAAGAAAAGAGGCCGGCTTATTTGAAGTCTGCACGCCTATCAGGTGCGTTGGCGCCTCGGCTTTTTGATCTCTACCGTCTCCCAGGTTCCAGCTCGGCATGGCGAAGCCTCCACAATCCATTCGTGTCAGTTGTGAGCTCCCCAGAAATTGTCTCTGTCCTACTTTAAGACTGATGTGCGTGTCACATTGTATGAAGTGCAATGCCGTGAATAAAAAGATGAATCAAATATTTTGTACAAAATGGAGTGAAATAAAACCGTTGACAAGCTTCCATTCGGGCATTATAAACAAAAAAGGTGTTGGTATTTACTCCCAAGACCCCAGTGTCTTCTTGTCTCATTAAAGCCATGGCTGTCACCCAGGGCAGCACTGCCGTGATCAACTAGACCTATATACTACAGTATATACTATATGTTTACTGTGCTTGTTGCATGAGCATGCCTTTTCTCTTCTCATCCGTACCAACAACAGTCAACAATGACGTCTCTATACTCTATACTTGCTGTAATATTGTCATTATGGTAATATGGCATATTGTTAAAATATTGGTACTAATCCAGTGACAGCTGTGCTATGTATGATTCATGCTGAGGTGTTAGGTTATCAAAGATGATGGCTTAATAGGTCAATTAATGGGGAGGAAACCTGTCTTTCAGGCAAACAAGTGAGCACAATGATTGATGTAGCTGGCGGCTCAGACACTCACGGCTCAGACCCTCTCCATCTCTATTTAGGAGTGCCAGTGAATGGTTTGCAAGGTGTTATACAGACACATTTTCCTTGCACATTTGTGCGAAACATAAATCTTAGGTGACATATTCTCCCTCCATTTTATGAAGATGAAATTTAAGTCAACTGTTAAATTCAACCTATCTCAATCCCTAATATTAAATGGATCTGAGTCAACATGCCACCTACAATAATCAACTAAATGAAATAGCAATAAGGTTACTAATTAGATAGTATAACAAAGACCACACAATGATAATTTACAACTATCACTTTAATCCATGTCTCAGCTCATCATTCTACGGTTGATTATGAACTACACTCCCATCTAGTGGGCAAAATACAAAATTACAACTTCTTTATACAGCGGAAGAATTCTCCGCTGTAGTTTAACCCCATGATGTTACAGTATACTATACTATAAGTTGTGCTAGGGTACTGCAATTATTTCCGTTTTCCAATACATTGTGATCACGCGTACAGCCAGTTGTGATGAAACCATTAAACTTATAAAACTAAATGTTTTATTACCAACACTAAAACCCAATTTATTGCCATTCAAAACCAGTGCGCATGCGTAAATTATCGCACGCATGCGCATTGCCCTAGCGAATGTTTTGTATTCGCAGCTTACATTGGAAATAATAAAGTAACTCCAACAGGAATCAACGTTTCTTCTCAGGTGAGGTTGTTGTTTGGTGTTTTATTTTCGAAAACAGTTAATAAGAAGATAAATTGTGTCCACAAATGCATACCATCTTATAGCGCATGCCAACATTAACGGTATATGATATTTAATTTAGGAAATTGCATTTGTGGTTCTGCACCAACCAATCCTGGCCATTGGTTTTCCTCCATAGCTGTACATTGGTATTTATGGTTCTCTGATCGTATTGGGACTAGTGACATGGATATGATTGTGATTTCCATCTTTACAACATGCAACACATTTAGCAGGATAACCCATCGCTTGGTGGTTGATAGTTAGGCTTTGATAGTCTCAGAGGCAATGCATTCGGTTGCATGGCCGAATTAAATAGTACGCATTAGATCAGAATGAAAATAAATAATAATATAAAGAAATATCATGATCATATAAATATTAGGGTCTATTATAATTCAATGATGTTGCCAAATTTATAATCACTATTAAGTATATTATAGGCTTATGTACTTTTTTGTGTATATATTTATAGACATATTTTTAATATCATGTGTTTTTGTGTTCATATTTGTTCTTATATTATTTTTCTATCCTGAGCAGAGAAAAATGTTTAGGCTAATAAAGAAAGTCATTAAACAAACCTTTCTCTGAACTTTATCAATGATTGAATGATTAATGATGATTCATTATGTACTAAATGGGAAACGTATTGCATGTATCTAAGGCACTAACGAGGGGTTTCTCTGGACAGTGACCTGAGCAAACAGGAGGAGAATGGGGAATACGTGCAGCGACAGAACCGTGGGGGGTCACGGGGAGAAGACCCACCGACGAGACAGCAGGGGGACCAAGGACGGGGACCGACCCAAGATCTTGATGGACAGCCCAGAGGACGCGGATATATTTCACGGGGAAGACATCAAAGTAAGTTGACCGACGGAGAACCAGAAAGCTACACGAGTTGTCTTGCAATCCTGGAGTGATTAAGGTTTACACTTGTTATGCATTACCTATATTAAAAAGTAGTTTACATGGAATTTGTCACCTCACTTTTGTTTGTATAGTTACCTTAATAACCTTGAATGGCCTCAATCACAGTTACCATCTCAAAGGGCATCACAGACACACCTTTTACAAACCCCCTAACCCTAGTCAAATCATATATATATCAATTATAGAGCAGTCTTCGTGCGAAACGGCAACACAAATTGCCTAACAAGGATTGTTTTTTATATAAATGAGTTTAAAACAGAAAGTAACCATATGAATCCAAGAGATACATTTGAACAAACAACATTAAGAAGTACACGACTTTGAAAGTGAAACAACACGACTGGAACAGGGAATGAGTTACATACATTTTACATTTAGGATTAAACAAGGGAAATTCAATTACACATGAACTGATTAGGAGATATTTACATATAGGGACCCTAGCCCTTCATACGTATACCTATACCATGTCTTTATGTGTCTTCTAGGTCCGCTAGAGAAAGAGGAGTACCTTTTATACCGTGTCTTCCTGTGTCTTCTCTAGGCCCCGCTAGAGAAAGAGGAGTACCTTTTATACCGTGTCTTCCTGTGTCTTCATGTGTCTTCTCTAGGCCCCGCTAGAGAAAGAGGAGTACCTTTTATACCGTGTCTTCCTGTGTCTTCTCTAGGCCCCGCTAGAGAAAGAGGAGTACCTTTTATACCGTGTCTTCCTGTGTCTTCTCTAGGCCCCGCTAGAGAAAGAGGAGTACCTTTTATACCGTGTCTTCCTGTGTCTTCTCTAGGCCCCGCTAGAGAAAGAGGAGTACCTTTTATACCGTGTCTTCCTGTGTCTTCTCTAGGCCCCGCTAGAGAAAGAGGAGTACCTGGCCTGGCAGCAGGACCTGGAGGCGGACAATAAAGGTCTGACTGTGGACCGGCCCACCGTGTTTCGCTGGACGGGTGATGGGAAAGAGGTGTTCCTCTCTGGCTCCTTCAACAACTGGACCAACAAGATCCCCCTCATCAGGAGGTGAGACGCAAAATGATCCATTTGAATTGCTTCATGGCATTTCTTAAGTAAAACTTATAGTAGATGCTTTTTCAAGGTTTACCAATATTTCCCATCCTCAGAACCACTATTGTGTTGTTGTTTGTGTTTTCCAGTCAGAAAGATTTTGTGGCCATCGTGGATCTGCCAGAAGGGGAACACCAGTATAAGTTTTATGTGGACGGCCAGTGGACCCACGACCCCACTGAGGTACACAAACACCCCAGCTGCATAAACACGGACACAACTCAAACATGATTCGCCAGCTAACTCTGTGTTCAAGTCCAAGTGTTTCTGGACTAGGGCTAGCTAGTAGTAGAGCTACAGAAACAACAACAATCATATAAGAAGAATCCTGAACAATTCTACATAACAATTCAACCAATATTCCTTACACTTATTGAAGACATTATATTTGCTCTTTGATAACATTTAATTCTAAGAGGCCAATGTAATGAAACATCTTTATTTACTATAGTCTCTACAGTGATGATCAGTTGGTGGTTAGGTCACGGCTGATGTTCCTAATGTTTGGTTTTGATGTGCTGTTGCTCCAACCCAGCCGGTGGTAACCAACCAGCTGGGGACGGTCAACAACCTGATCCAGGTGAAGAACACAGACTTCGAGGTGTTCGACGCCCTCATGGTGGACTCCCAGAAATGCTCAGACATGTCAGGTGAGGCCCTCACTCAAGCCTCTTTATCGCTATCTTTGCGTTACGCTAACGCAACGCTAGCTTGCTAGCTAGCAGTCTCTCTAGCTAGCAGTCAGTCAGCCATTTCGAAAAAGCGCTCGAGCTTTAGCACCATGGCGCTCAACTTATACCGACTAAATACAAAAGCCCCAGCTTGGTGAACAGGAAATCATATAATTAGGGTTGAAAAGCGATTACAGTTAATCACAGAACTGGCTGTGATTAATCACATATTTCAAATTGTTAATTTCTAAATCAAAATGTTTTATGAGTAAAGAGCAACAAACTACTGTCTGTTTGTTGGGTAAATTCCGAGCTCCCAACCTAGCATCCAGCAATGCTAGACACGCATTGACCATTTTAAGGTTTTCGGATAATTAACGTTGAAAGCCCTACGTATAATCCGTGCCTGAGTAATGCACATGTGCATCTTCCGTGTCCTACTAATGCGCATTGTGATGGGAAAATTACCTCAAGCCCTATTCCAAAGCTAACTCGCTTTAACTAGTTGGTTTGGTTTAGGCACTCAAGTTGTTGTGAGCACATTATAGTGTCCTATTTGTTTTCTTTTAATTATCTACCTCCTCACAGTTGCCTGTCCTTGCATTCCTGCATGGTGCTTTGTTCTATGAGAGAAACTCCAGAGCAAGTTCTCTCACCTATTATGTGTCTGTTGCCCTGACCGCACAGAGGACCTGCCATAAAATCTAGGTGGCGCCATATATGATAAGATACGACCAGAGGTCTGGCTTTAGCTGTGCATTGAACCAGTTATAGATGGTACAGGACGCCATCTAGTGTTACGTTTAAATGATTGTTTGTTTTACCCTACAAAAGGCCCTCCTTCCTTTGCTCAGCGCGCTTTTTCTCGAGAACTCTGCCCAGTGTGGAGTTGCCTTTGAAACTGCGTCTTTTGTATGCTGCAGCGTATGAAATAAAATAACTACGGATATCCATTTGTCTTAGCCTTTTGAATCAGCCAAGCCACGAGTTGTATAATTTGCTACGACAGCATGCTCCCCATTGGTGACCCGGAAAAAAGTCACTCCCGCTACAGTTTGTGCTCGCAAGCGTCTTGGTTGATCTGAACGGCAGCTATTTGACACAGACATATCCTGTAGACAGCTCGCCAGCAGTCTGGCCAGCGGCCTTTCTAGCTGTCATGCTAGCTGCTCACTAATGCATTCAAAAGGTTATAGCGTTCACACTGGGCCTTTTAAATCTATTGTGATCTGACCCTCCCGGAGCAATTAGCATACTGGAGGACAAAATACTTATAAAAACATGTTTGTATCCTCTATTGATGGCACACAAGTGCAATTTCCATTCCCAAGGACATTTCAAGCGCACAATGGTCATACAACCTTGTTTTGTATGCAACTATGTAACCATGGTGTGTGGGCTATGTGAGCATACTACTTAATATTTAAATGAATGATGTCATCCTCAATACTTAGTGTATCTCTGTAATGGATCTCTGTAATGGATCTCTGTAATGGATCTCTGTAATGGATCTCTGTAATGCGCGCAAGGATGCATTTGTCCGCCAACTTTTTCAATGTTTTCGTTATCATTATTATTATTTTTTTGAGGGCTTTTTTGTGCCTTTATGGACAGGGCATTGAAGAGAGACAGGAAAGTGGATCGGAGAAGAGAGGGAATGACATGTAGCGTAGGACCACAGGTGGGAATCTAACCTAGGTCGCTACAAGAAGGAAGTGCGTGGTTAGCGCACTAGCGGGTTGAGCCACCTAGTCAGCCAACTTTTCATGTGTAAACATAGTCACTGGCAACTGGTCGTGAAAGGGTTTGGCAAGACATTCGGAGGAGCCGAAAGTTACACAACATAACCTCCCTGAAACCAAAAGTTCGCAGAGAAATCTGGAACCAGCCTGTTGTGACACATTAACTCTGCTCAACTAAGGGCTCTCCAGATGGTTAAGCAACCGGGCCTGCAGGTACGACTGCAACTCAGGAGTCTGGGTAATGAAAGGGAGGGAGGTTGAGGTGCACTTGAGCCAAACAACCTCCTCCTCGACTCCTAATTACTTAACGTGTGTGTGTGTGTGTGTGTGTGTGTGTGTGTGTGTGTGCGCGCGCGCGTTCGCACATGTACGCGCCTAAGTGGACAAATAAGAAGCGCTTCAAGCACCAGGTGTGTCTAACAGCACCATACAGACTCCATTTCCCATGTGGCTTTGCGTCTCTCTTCAGACCTCTCCAGCTCCCCCCCGGGCCCGTACCACCAGGACGCCTACACTCCCAAACAGGAAGAGAAGTTTAAATCCCCCCCGATCCTACCTCCACACCTGCTGCAGGTCATCCTGAACAAAGACACCGGCATCTCCGTGAGTGTACAGGAAAGACGACATAACAACCACGAGTACTAGCCATTTCAAAATCTGTCCACTTCGGACATCACAAGCGGCAATGTCCACCCAGAGCTATGATAGGACAGCCTACCAGTTGGTACAGGTCCACTGGGCAGTCCACTGGGCAGGCTGGTAGGTTGATCTGAATGGACATTCAACAAGTGGCTTTATTAGTCCTTACAAGCTGTTTTCAAATCAATCCACTTGTAGCATGTCTGTCATACATCTGGGAGGACACACCCACTTCTGATGTCACAAATTTATGAATTTTTTTTTTACAATGGAAGGTGCCCTTTAGTCAGATTTTTTTAGATTTTCCTCTTTTGTTGTTCTCCTGTTGCCCCAGTGTGACCCTGCATTGCTTCCGGAGCCAAACCATGTGATGCTCAACCACCTTTATGCCCTCTCCATCAAGGTAACTCCATTAGACACCAGCCGCAGATGCAATCTGACGTTTTCTCAATGATTTTCATCTCCTCCCAGCATCCTCTTTGGGAAATGGAAACCTCAGGAAGAATGTTGTTAATCCCCTAAAAGCCTGTTCCGGGGTTATGTTTGGGTGACGCTTGATGACAGAGATGTTAATATTAATATGGCTGCAGAGCCTGAAATATGCTTAATTTGCAGTCTAAACATACTACTAGATGCACCGTCATAACAAGTGTTAACACAAACTGACCAAACAATCGCACCCACACACTGCTGCATGTCCTTTACATTTGCTGAAGCATATTTTAGGTTTGAATGATTTTCTTTGGATATCTTTAACCTTCTAAAATCGAATTCTGTTTGTGTTCAGGAAGTGTTACTGACCTATCTAACACTATGTTAATGTCCAAGTGTTAAGGACTACAGCTAGCTAACACTATGCTAATGTCCAAGTGTTAAGGACTACAGCTAGCTAACACTTTGCTAATGTCCAAGTGTTAAGGACTACAGACTAGCTAACACTTTGCTAATGTCCAAGTGTTAAGGACTACAGCTAGCTAACACTTTGCTAATGTCCAAGTGTTAAGGACTACAGACTAGCTAACACTGTGTGTATTTCTCCATCAGGACGGTGTGATGGTTCTCAGCGCGACGCACCGCTACAAGAAGAAGTTTGTCACCACGTTGCTCTATAAGCCCATCTGACCAATCGGGACTTGAATCTGGGTAACCGAAGACACACACCTGTATACGTGTATACTGAATGTACAAACACACTGCACCATGCAGCAGCACCACGAGATTCTGATCTGCTGAATACCGGCCCAAGGCATCCTATTTCTATTGAGTCTATACATGCAGAGTCACATTATCAATCCATGTCTTCATGTCAGAGGAGCGATGTAGATGGAGATTGAAGCTCTGGCCAATCACAGAGCTTCAGAACCCTTCAACCCCTCAACCCATGGGTTTGTGTTTATGAGATATTGTTCTTTTTGAGGCCAGAAAAGTAATTGTGTTATCAAGCCTTATTGACCAGCATAGTTACTATATCTAGTTTTAAGTTGAGGCTTGAGGCTTAAATCGCTGTATAAGACCATGTTGACATGTAGAACGGGATCTTCACGAGAAGGAATCCTGGCTTGGGTTTCACCTTCTCACCTCCTGTTGTTCTCCTCCTGCACTTGTTCCAGCCTGTGAACTAGTTTATTAGTCAGTACAGCCCCTAGGGAGGGGGCACGCGATACAAATCTGTGAAGTTTGGCCATGAATTCAAAGTCTTCTGAACGAGCGGATGTGGGTTCAAATCCTTCCTTCTGAGGTTGTGCCATTCTGAGATAATCCGCCCCTTGTCCAAGAAATGATTGAATTCACGTAACTATAGATTGACGATTAAACAGTTGAATCAAACGTTGGGATTTCATATTGTATGTCAACGAGACCCTAATTAACCTCTGGTCAGGAGGAAGTCATTAAAAAGATTCAAGCAAGTTTTTTAGGGAAAGCAATTCTATTCTTACCTGTGGACATCCTTGAGCAAGAGGACCCCTGACCCCTACATCCTCCTTAACGACATGAATGAAATCACCGTAAAGCACTTTTGAGAACGCGTCTACCTAATGACAAAATAGAAGCTGTGACGATGTTGGGGTGGAGGACTATAGCATCATACTGTTCCACTGCGATATTCATATTGTCGCATTTGATGCTTTCATTCCCACAGAACTTCCGCGAGATGATTCCTCTGCTGGGCGTCTTCCGCATCGTTGGCATCCTGGCCATCGGTTGGTCCATGAACTCACTACGAGGAGTGTTTCCCGGTTGCCTAGCGCCAGACGCTGAGGCTGTCGCTTTCTGTTGACGTGACCACTTCCTGCTGAAACAGGATCTTAGTGGGCGGGGACTAAACCAACCGGTTTCTCAATGTTTTTATTAGCGGTTGGAAGGCTGTGCCCCGCCCCCGCACAAACACAGTGACCAATCACGACAATGTCTGTATAGACAGACATTAGAGGGAATGTGCCGACAGGATAGAATGATGTTGTTACACTAGTCCACTTCCTGTGGCTGCTGGGTTTGAGTTTTTTTTTTAAATATGTTTTCCTTGTTGGTCCAAGCCAAGGATTCTTAAAGTTTTGACCCGGGATCCAAAAGGCCATTTCAGTGGGTCCGTGGGATGGGAAAACTGGGAACAGAGTGTTGTATGGAGCGTCGGGCCGGGATCTGCCTCCAACTGGATCGGTACCCATAGTTTAGGAACCCCTAGTCTAAGGTCAAAGGTTAACTTTCAAGATGAACAGCGAGAGCGTTTTAAACGTGTCGTAACATGAATCTGAACAACGTGACATCAGATGAGTCGCACAATGCACTCACACAAACCCCTGTTTTCTCCTGCTAGTGGGCTCCGACTTGGGCTTCGCTCTTTACAGAAGATTCCTGAGTGACGAAGTTGGTTTGAAGGTATGAACTCTTAACCCTAACTCTTAACCCTGGCTCCTTACGCTACCACAGGCTAACCCTTAACCCTTAACATGACACCTCCTTAGTCACGCACACGTCCCAGGCCTGTAATATAACCACCACGTCGCCGTAGAGAGAATTGCCTTGCCTGTGAATGCAGGCAAAAGAAAGTACCATTTGTCATTCAGTGTTGGTAAACCCGCAGGTGTCGTTCGTGGCTCACATCGGGGGCGCGGTGGCGAGGATGAGTGTCGGCTACGTCTTCTTTAGCGCCTACAACCAGAAGCTGCTGAAGGACCCTCGCTTCTGGCTGTGCATCGCCGGCTACGGGGTCTTCGTGATCGCCGCCGTGCTCTTCAATGTCTTCCTGTCGCCGGTGCCACAGGCACTGTAAACGCCGTGGTAATAATCAGGAGTTTTTTTTTTTTATCTAGTAAACTCAGGATTTAGTCTTTTTTTAAAGGTCAGGAACAGTGCACAGGGTTGAACGAGGGAGGATTCTCAGTGGAAGTGCGCCACTTGGTGGTGAAGTTCAGCGCTACATAAACGTGACTGCAATGTGAGAAACACGACAAGAGAGTGTGACAAAACATCAGACTTTTCTACTGTGGTCTTTTTACCGTAGGCTATTTTATACCTAGCCAGTTTTCAATTGTTTGTGCAGTTAAAAACTCAACGTTTTATTAAAATGTGTGAACCTTCGCTTGTTTTGGTTCATTTTACTTGCTGCCATCACTATAGTCCAAATTAAATTAAATGTTTTTTATTTATTAAATCCCATCGCTGTCTCCCTTGCTCAAAGTACCATCTGAACGGGTTTAAACCCAATTCAAACAGGGAATCCCTAACATGGTATTGCTCTATGGTAATATTTGTTACCATTGAGCAATAGTCTGTGCCTATGGTTTTCCTGTTGTTTAAAAAGAGTCTAAACATTTGGACGTGTGTGCGCTAGGCCTATATACTGCTCCAACCTACTCCAGAGTTGGGGATATAACTGAACCCTCTTTAAATTACCGGTCCTTGTGTTTTGATAGTCTGAGGCCTTTTCGTTTTGAAAATGCTTCAACTGTTTTCCCAAAAACCGATGACAATCATTCCAGTTTGGTGGATTTGGATTAGCATCCTGCTGCTAACCTAGTTACCTCCACATAACTCATTATATAATTAACGATGAGCGATCTGGAGGCATGCTATCCTTCATTAACAAGCCACCCGTCGAGCATAGCTCAAGAACCACATTTAACTTCCCCGTACCCTTAGAAATCATACAAGTGGTTCAAATGGATGAAGCTGCACATAGTGGTCTTAGGAGCAGGCCGTGTTCAGGCGGGCCCAACATGGGTTCAGATGGCTGAAGCTGCACATAGTGGTCTTAGGAGGACTGATTTCGTGTAGCCCTTGTTGGGATAAAATGGACATGGCAATTTAATTACACGGAGCGCACCGGAGTATACAATCAGACATGACTTATGGATTTGTTGCGGGCTGCTGCGGGAACCATGGGTTGCCATGGAAGTGTCGTGGCCAAAACCTCAGCCGAAACTGCGGAAAACCTTAACATCTAACATAAAGGTCAAGCATCGGTCCAAAACTAATGAAATAAGCCACAGTGGGTGGGCACTGCTCAAGGGCATGATCCAGAATCATAGCCTAGGCATGGGAAGGCTAACAAGACATTATGAAATAGTTTCAACACTTTTGTTTTATATATTTTAATTTGCATCATTTAACTAGAACCGTACTCCGAGGTGAAGGACATTATTTAGAGATGGAATATTAACACTATGGGAGAAGCCCTTACGTTCAAATGGCTCCCGAGTATGGTCCACTAAACGGCCTTTACCGTGTCACAACACACCAAACCACCCTGGTGAGATGGCTGGATGAAGGCTTTAGGGTCTGCTTGCTGTTTAGGACTTCCACGGTTGTACAAGTCCTTGATTTGAGAATGTTGATAACCACAAAGGTTTGGATTTCATAACGATCTGGAACCACCGGATGCATGTTGGAGCTGTGACTCACTGGTCACTTTGTTTAGGTCTACAGAGCCACACAACTAAATCATTTTGTTTTAAATGGCCATTGTAATGCCTATTGTATATATTTTTTTATCTCTTTAAAGTCACAATGCACTGGTGCTATTTCAATGATTCCTGAACACATGAAATTACTTTATCATTCATAGAGACAAAGACAGGTTCAATCCTTTATTGGTTTTTGACCTCAACAAAACACAACAGAATGTAATCCACTTTTGATTTGTGTGATGAAACAATATCAAAGCGAGGAAATTTGCATTATTTCCTTACATCACTCTCAGTGCCCATGTAAGAACTGTTCACATGAATATACATTTCCTCACTTTTGTAAATGTTTACCATCCAGTAGCAATATGAACGATAACCCTACGTTACGAAATCATATTCGAATCCCATCCTCAGTGATTCATAATAATGGCAAAGGGACAAGAAAATATGCTTGATATACAAAATGTTAGAAATAATGCTTGATGTTTGCTCCCACAAAAGCAAACCGCAGGGTGGAACCACGGAGAGGAATGACTGTACGCTAACGTGTACAACCCTATAAAAAAAACCTGTAAACAATTTGTACAAAATAACTTAAGGTTAAGAAACAATGAAACAAAGACTTACACAGGGACTCACAGACATTCGTCTGTTAAAGGCTTTAAAACAACGACAACAAAATTAAAAGAAACTAAAATGTGCACTCTGGTGAACTTCTGTTCCGTCCTACTCCGCTGCAGTAGAGTTTTCTGGTGTGGGCTCAAAACGCTGAAGCTGGGAAACAAGAGTATAAAACATATAAATATAAACCCCTTCCACCTTCTGTAGACAGTAAACCTGACCACAGAACGCAACAGATCCACCAAGACCAACTAGAACTATGTATTAACTTGTTCCCTCTTCTGCCACGGAGCAAAGCCCTGTTCCATCTGGGACCCCGGGGCGTTTGGTGGCTCTGGTGTCCACACCACCAAACAATGTGTGATGTCAGAAATAACATCAATTTGTGACATCAAATAACCCCCCCCCCCCCCCCCCCCCAGGCATCCTGGAGCAAGACGCCCATGTCCCCCATTTTGAATAACTCAAAAGAGCAATTTGTCAGGACAACTATCTGACGTTTCCGCCGGAATATAACCTGCACATTCTATTGAGGTTACCCTGGCTCGGAGCTCCTTGTTCTCCTCCACCAGGACGTCATACTGGTCCCTCAGCTTGGCTAGATCCTGCCGGAGGACCTGCGTCTCCTCCGTCTCCTCCCCGGCCGCCCCCAGCTGCTGCTTCACGAAGCTGGACATCTGTTAAAGAACACAGCCTCCAACCTGCTCACAAAACATCTTAATGTCATGTCTGCGAACCTCACATATCAGTCATGTGACGTGTGGTCGTTGGTCTTTCACCTGGTGCGGGTCCTACTCCGTTTGAGGAACTAAGAAACATTGCTAACCAGACTTCCTGTTTCCTTTCGTGTCTTTGTGATCCAGCTTCTACTTGACGAGTATCTATGACCACTCCATCTTCGAGGCGTTCAGCAAGGTGGTGCAGAAACTCATCCCTCAGCTGCCCACGCTGGAGAACCTTCTCAACATCTTCATCTCTGTAAGTCGGCGAGGAAGGGCAGGCTGGAGGGTTTGCTGTCGTCCACAGGTTACCATGGAGCTACAGCGTTAGAGTCATCAAACCCTGAAAGGGTGAAGAGCAGTTAGTTAGAATACAATTCATCTAAAAGTGAACTGTCTACCGGTTAGAAGGCAATCTACAAGCTAAACACCATGCGATATTTTACCACTCAGTAATTTAGCATACTTTTTTCCAAAGCCAGATGCAGGATATATATATATATATAGTCTGATACATGTCATAAAGGAAGGGGGTGGGTATCTTGCCCAAGGATTTCATTGGTGTATGTATGATTTAAATAATTATACTAATTTGGGTTTTCTCCTAAAAAGGAGACAAATCCAGTGTCTAATTTCCACAGCCTACCCTGGTTGACAGATCGAGAACTAGGATATATGGAGTTTAGAAGAGGTAAATGAGTCCTAATCATCTCTTAGAGGCTCTTTTAGAAGCTTCTTGAGGTGCTGCTTGAAGGACTCTGTCCCCGCTGGTATTTGTAGATGGATGTACACGGGATGCCTTGACACACGCCTGCTAAATAATGGATGAGGACAAGTGCTGCTGGCAGGGAGACCCAAACAGAGGCCGCTGGAGTTGTTGTACAGTCTCTCCAGCGCTGCAGAGCTCGAGTCTGGAACACAGCCTTGTTTTGTCCTTTGTGGTTGTGGAAATAGATATAGATAGAGATATAGAGATAGAGATAGATAGAGATAGATAGATAGTTATATAGATAGATAGATAGATAGATAGATAGATAGATAGATAGATAGATAGATAGATAGATAGATAGATAGATATATATATATATATATATATATATATATATATATATATATATATATAGTTTAAGGGGTGCAGGGAGAGGGAATGGATAATTGATTGGATTTCAGTGAGGGGAAAAGCATGATCACACATAGTGTGAGAGCAAAGCACAGGTGGCATGAACGATTGGCGCTGTGGTGCACACCAGCTGTAAGCGGCCGACGTTGTAGAACGCAGAAGGGGCTTCCACAAGGTTCCTGTACGGCCTGGTCGTCTGTGTACTCGACAGCCTGCTCATCGGCCATCAAGTCTACAGAAAAACCATCAAGAATAAAGCCCTCGGTTTGAAACCTGACCAGCAAAGGATAGCAACAAGGACGGCCTTTTACCAGCTTGTGTATACAACGAGGAAAGACGTTTGCAGAGGATTCGCTGTTCTGTACATTTGTATTGACAAACTATTTGAGTTCATCATGCTGAGCTAGGAGTTCAGTCATTTAATTTGACGGTAGTAATGCCTGAATTTAATACCTTTTTTTTAACCAAGAAGTGTGTGTGTGTGTGTCTGTCTGTCTCACCTGTGCTGTGTCCTTCTGTCTCCCCTGTGCTCTGTCCTTCTGTCTCACCTGTGCTGGGTCCTTCTGTCTCACCTGTGCTCTGTCCTGTCTCACCTGTGCTGTGTCCTTCTGTCTCACCTGTGCTGGGTCCTTCTGTCTCACCTGTGCTGTGTCCTTCTGTCTCACCTGTGCTCTGTCCTTCTGTCTCACCTGTGCTGGGTCCTTCTGTCTCACCTGTGCTGTGTCCTTCTGTCTCCCCTGTGCTCTGTCCTTCTGTCTCACCTGTGCTCTGTCCTGTCTCACCTGTGCTGTGTCCTTATGTCTCCCCTGTGCTGGTCCTTCTGTCTCCCCTGTGCTGTGTCCTTCTGTCTCACCTGTGCTCTGTCCTTCTGTCTCACCTGTGCTCTGTCCTTCTGTCTCCCCTGTGCTGGGTCCTTCTGTCTCACCTGTGCTCTGTCCTTCTGTCTCCCCTGTGCTGGGTCCTTCTGTCTCCCCTGTGCTGTGTCCTTCTGTCTCCCCTGTGCTCTGTCCTTCTGTCTCCCCTGTGCTGGGTCCTTCTGTCTCCCCTGTCCTCTCCGTTCCTCTGGGGGGGTTTCTGGGGGAACAGAACTCGGGGATAGAGAAGGCCTTCCTGTTCGACGTGGTCAGTAAGATCTACATCGCCACGGACAGCTCCCCGGTGGACATGCAGTCGTACAAGCTCTGCTGCGACATGATCGACGTGGTCATCGATGTGTCCTGCGTCTACGGGTCAGTGGGGCCTCCTGCTGCTCCTCCTCTTCAGGGGGGGGTCAGTGGGGCCTCCTGCTGCTCCTCCTCCACTGGAGAGGAGATCCTTTACTAAACCAGATAGGGGATGCTCCTCTTCAGGGGGGTGGGGTGGGGGGGGGGGGGGGGGGGGGTGTAAACACTAGTTGTGGAATGAAAGAGGTTTTTTGGAGAAATGACGAGATTGGAAAGGCACATTTGAAACATCATGCAGATCATTACACTCCTGTAGCGCTGACACACTGGCTTCACGACTGTCTGCAATGCAAGCATGTTTGGATTTGAAGGGTCAGCTAAAGTGGTTAGCTGTGACGTTTTCATTTCACAAGCCCTACCGTCCTAAAAGTTGTGGTCCAGTGGTGATTGACTGTTGTCTCACTGTCTCTCGTGTGTCTCCAGTCTGAAGGACAGTAGTTAGATGTTGTCTCACTGTCTCTCGTGTGTCTCCAGTCTGAAGGAGGACGGTAGTTAGATGTTGTCTCACTGTCTCTCGTGTGTCTCCAGTCTGAAGGAGGACAGTAGTTAGATGTTGTCTCACTGTCTCTCGTGTGTCTCCAGTCTGAAGGACAGTAGTTAGATGTTGTCTCACTGTCTCTCGTGTGTCTCCAGTCTGAAGGAGGACGGTAGTTAGATGTTGTCTCACTGTCTCTCGTGTGTCTCCAGTCTGAAGGACAGTAGTTAGATGTTGTCTCACTGTCTCTCGTGTGTCTCCAGTCTGAAGAGGACGGTAGTTAGATGTGTCTCACTGTCTCTCGTGTGTCTCCAGTCTGAAGAGGACGGTAGTTAGATGTTGTCTTACTGTCTCTCGTGTGTCTCCAGTCTGAGGAGGACAGTAGTTAGATGTTGTCTCACTGTCTCTCGTGTGTCTCCAGTCTGAAGGAGGACGGTAATTAGATGTTGTCTCACTGTCTCTTCGTGTGTCTCCAGTCTGAAGAGGACGGTAATTAGATGTTGTCTCACTGTCTCTCGTGTGTCTCCAGTCTGAAGGAGGACGGGAGTGGCAGTGCCTACGATAAGGAGTCCAATGGCCATCATCAAGCTGAACAACACCACGGTTGCTCTACCTGAAGGAGGTCACCAAGTTCCTGGCCCAGTCATGCATCCTCAGAGAAAGAAAGCTTCAAGCGCACAAATGTGAGCCATCCCTTGTGGCAGGTCAAAGAGAGAGCCATCCCTTGTGAGAGGTCAAAGGTGAGCCAACCTAGTGGACGGTCAAAGGTGAGCCATCCCTTGTGGAGGTCAAAGGTGAGCCATCTTGTCGAGGAGGTCAAAGGTGAGCCATCCCTTGTGGAGGTCAAAGGTAACAGAGCTAACAACATGTATTAAAAGTGATGGGAACTTTGTTGAAAGGACCATTATTTCAAAATGATTAAACACATTGTTTACAGCACATTGTCGCTATCCCCCGAGAGGTACGTTAGCATGTCGCTAACCCCCGAGAGGTACGTTAGCATGTCGCTAACCCCCGAGAGGTGCGTTTGTAACTTTGCGCTCTCCCCAGGCCTCATCGACTACAACTTCCACTGCTTCCGGAAGGCCATCCACGAGGTGTTCGAGGTGGGCGTGGCCACGCAGCGCTCCTCGGGGCCGCCGCCGGCTGCCACGCCCTGCGACAAGACCGTCGCTCTCAACGGCACGCCACGCAACACTGTCTAGACCCCCCCCCCCCGCTCGCCACCGCCCCCACCACCGCCTACAGCCCCCGCCACCCCCTCAGGAACCAAACTGAAAGTGAAGCGAGAGCCTGCCGGGTGGAGGGGGGGGCTGGAGCAAAGAAAGACTCCTGTACTTTGGGGCGCTGTGGGGGCCCTCAGCGTTACCCACAAGCCCTTGCTCCTGGCAGGGTGAAGCGCCGACTTGGGGACCCACCGTTAAGGGACAGTCTTTATGGAGAGGACAATAAGGGACAGTCTTTGTGGAGACTGGACGTTAAGGGACAGTCTTTGTGGAGACTGGACAATAAGGGACAGTCTTTGTGGAGACTGGACGTTAAGGGACAGTCTTTGTGGAGACTGGACGTTAAGGGACAGTCTTTGTGGAGACTGACTGGATGTTAAGGGACAGTCTTTGTGGAGACTGGACAATAAGGGACAGTCTTTGTGGAGACTGACTGGATGTTAAGGGACAGTCTTTGTGGAGACTGGACGTTAAGGGACAGTCTTTGTACTTAGCCATCCAACCCTGATGGACTGATCGGTTGATTGGTACTGTACTGTGACGATATACTGTGTGAAATAAATGAATATTTTAAGTTTAATTGGTTGTTTTTCCTGTGATGATGGTAAGACAACCGATTTGATTGGAAGGCTTTTTGTGACGTAAAGCAGGCAACCTACAGTGGCCAAACCTGCAATGACAGGTTGATCCATTTTTACAACCCTCGTCCAGGCAAGGGAATACAGCCGTTACCCCTTAATAATGTAGCACGACACCGAGAAAAACTGTTTAACAAAACGCCCCCCAAGTCTCTCCCTTGCTGTCAATCGTGCTCCATGTGGGGGCTCATTGTTACCACGCGGTGGCGCTACATCCCCATTAACAGATCCTTCAAACGGCTTCAGAATAGGAGAGGAGTACAGGAGGTTACCGGAGAAGAGGGGGGAGGAGGAGGAGAGAAGCAGGAGGAGGAGAGGAGGGGAGGAGGAGAGGAGGAGGAGAGGAGTACAGGAGGTTACTGGAGAAGAGGGGGGGAGGAGGAGGAGAGAAGCAGGAGAGGAGAGAGAGGAGGAGGAGGAGAGGAGGAGGGAGAGAGAAGAGGGGGAGGAGGAGGAGAGAAGCAGGAGAGGAGGAGGAGAGGAGAGGAGAGGAGTACAGGAGGTTACTGGAGAAGAGGGGGGAGGAGGAGGAGAGAAGCAGGATAGGAGGAGAGGAGAAGAGGAGGGAGGAGGAGGAGAGGAGAGGAGTACAGGAGGTTACTGGAGAAGAGGGGGGAGGAGGAGAGGAGAGAAGCAGGAGAGGAGAGGAGAGGAGAGCAGGAGAGGAGGAGAGGAGGAGGAGGAGGAGGAGGAGGGGAAGACAGGAGGTTACTGGAGAAGAGGGGGGAGGAGGAGAGAAGCAGGATAGGAGGAGAGGAGGAGGTGGGAGGAGGAGAGAAGCTAGGGAGAGAGAGGATAGGGAGTCAGGGTGGGGGGGGGGGGGGGGGGGGGCCCTGAGTGACAGAAATGAATAATTAG
>JACYXH010000796.1:47500-57860 GCA_026745465.1 Lota lota
AGGGCCAAATTTGGTCAGGCATGCCAAGCCGAGGGCCAACATGTTTGTTGTTTTATGTTTTATCAGTTTTCACTTCTATTGTGATTTTATAATTATTAGCAGTGGTGTTAGGAGTCACATAAGAGAAAAATTTAAAATACTAAATTAGTCCAAAACCGGCTATTTTATAATGAAATGCCCCTGGAGCATATTCTGTGCAAACAGTCAGCAAACAAAAAGTCCAGCAAACACATTCTCTCACACACACACACACACATTTTTGTTAACACTTCATCTGTGTTGTTTATATTAAAAGAGGTGATTTACAAAATGTTCTACAAAAGCGGAAAATAAACGACAACAGACAACATGACTCCATTGTTTTCTGTACTTTTTTAATACTCATTTTGCATCAAATTTAGAGTGATGAATAATTATTCCTATCCATATTACTAAGTTCTGCGCACTCCACTTGTTGCCTCTGTCCAGCATCTCACAGGCCAAATCATCTAACCCTAACTAATCTATCAGTTAGATGAACTAACCCTAACCCTATCTCACAGGCCAAATCATCTAACCCTAACTAATCTATCAGTTAGATGAAACTAACCCTAACCCTATCTCACAGGCCAAATCATCTAACCCTAACTAATCTATCAGTTAGATGAACTAACCCTAACCCTATCTCACAGGCCAAATCATCTAACCCTAACTAATCTATCAGTTAGATGAACTAACCCTAACCCTATCTCACAGGCCAAATCATCTAACCCTAACTAATCTATCAGTTAGATGAACTAACCCTAACCCTATCTCACAGGCCAAATCATCTAACCCTAACTAATCTATCAGTTAGATGAACTAACCCTAACCCTATCTCACAGGCCAAATCATCTAACCCTAACTAATCTATCAGTTAGATGAACTAAACCTAACCCTATCTCACAGGCCAAATCATCTAACCCTAACTAATCTATCAGTTAGATGAACTAACCCTAACCCTATCTCACAGGCCAAATCATCTAACCCTAACTAATCTATCAGTTAGATGAACTAACCCTAACCCTATCTCACAGGCCAAATCATCTAACCCTAACTAATCTATCAGTTAGATTAACTAACCCTAACCCTATCTCACAGGCCAAATCATCTAACCCTAACTAATCTATCAGTTAGATTAACTAACCCTAACCCTATCTCACAGGCCAAATCATCAGGCTGACTCCTGTCCTTGCTGTCAGCGTTTGGGGTTCAAATGTACAGAATTCTCTGTAGTGTACGTTTAGCTGTAACCTCAAAGTGAGCCAGGACTTGAAGAAAGAACGCCGTGTGCTTTCCTCCTGTGAGTGTAACTCCCGCTCTGCTCTGTCACAGAGCAGCCTTCTTGAGGGATGGGTAGAAACAGGACACAAGTGTTGTCAAGGCTACATGATCTACTGCCAAATGGTTGTTCCTCAAAGAGGCGAGGACAGTGAAAGTCATGGAAACACTGGTTTTTCAAATGCCACTTTTATTTGGCATCCTTTTCTTGAAAAAAAAGAAAATTATATGTATAAGAATGCAAGCGTTACATAAAACATACAAACTCCCATTGGTGAAATGTCAGAATCATTTCAATATAAACAAAAATCAGAGGAGTCATACTCCTGAAATCCTTTAGGACATTGTTTACTCTTTCTATAGAATTCATAGAGAGAACAATGTTAGGCCATTGTTCTCTCTGTATGTAACATACACATATATATATTCAACAACAACTCAGGACCACAAGGTGAGAAGGGGGTGGGGGGTGTGTGGAGGAGCAGCCTGCTAGTGAGAGGTGTCCCTGTGTGTCACTGGCATCACACACCTCCCCCGCCTCGCCTGGCCTGGTCACAGCCCCGACTGGTTCAAGTGTCACTTCACATCCTTTACTTCATGGAGGACGGTCCAGTTGGGGTGGGGGGGGGGGGGGGGGGGGGAGAAGAGACATTTTGTTACACTCTGGGTCAAAGAGCAAACTTCTGAGATCCTTTTCACATAAACCCAGGTGTCGCTTATCACACTAATTATGGCTCTGCTCCTTTTATGCACAAGACCATAAATACTGTTCAGCCACACCTGTGTTTGTCCTACGACGGCCCCTCTGGGAAGAGGGCCAAACTGTTAACTACTATCACCAATGATACACTTCCCCAAACACAGGTATTCACCTATGGGCTGCAGACTGAGCTCTAGCGCCACCTAGTCACATGATGAGGATTTAGTTGATCATTCCACGGTTAAGACCTCTTAACTACCAACCCACTTCTGGAGAATGTCTGACAAAAAATAGCTGCTGAAGTCAGTCAGTCAGTCAGTCAGTCAGTCAGTCAGTCAGTCAGTCAGTCATGTGTGTGTGTGTGTGTGTGTGTGTGTGTGTGTGTGTCTATGTGTGTGTGTGTGTGTGTGAAGAGCGTACATCTCCCTCTGATGCTCCCCAGGATGCCAGCAGCAGGAGGGCCAGGATGATCACCGCTATAAGCACCATGCTGCGCTTGGCTACAAACACACGCATACAGGCACACGCACGCACCATCACACACGCACAACCACACACACGCACTCACAACACACACACGCACACACACGCACGCAGGCAGACGCAGGGATGGAACAGAGACAGACGATGCAGTGTTAAATGGCTTCTCGCCACAATGTGCTGATCTGAGGAACAGAAAGAAGAGGAAGAAGTAGCAGTGTGAATAACGGCCAGCCCTAGTGCCGCTTTAAACAAAAGCAGCCAGAGATGATGTTGTGTTACTGTTGATCAGTCGTGCTATGTCCCAGCCAGTCTGGGACAGTCAGACCAGTCCCAACACGCCTCCAGTAACACATGACTGGTCTAACCAAAGTAACACCTCCAGTAACACATGACTGGTCTAACCAAAAGTAACACCTCCAGTAACACATGACTGGTCTAACCAAAGTAACACCTCCAGTAACACATGACTGGTCTAACCAAAGTAACACCTCCAGTAACACATGACTGGTCTAACCAAAGTAACACCTCCAGTAACACATGACTGGTCTAGAAAGGGCTGTAGAGAAAGGGAGACGCCCCGATAACACAGATTTAAGCTCCTCCGTTTTCTCATCTTAGAGCATTGATCGATAGATTGTAATCGACATATTGAGACTCCTTTTGATCCAATAGTCAGTTCCATCCCTCTCTTTGACTTTTTATCTTAACAAAAGCAGGTTCGGATGTATTTAGTCAGCCGTCTGAGATGTATGGAGATAGAACAGCCTCCGTTCTCCTTGTGGCTACAGAACCTTGGCACAGAACAAGGAGGAGTCCATGGCGTTGTTCCCAGAGAGAGCATGCCGGTTACCACCAGCAGCCTCCATCATAACGCCAGCCAATGTTTGGGAAAGAAAGCAAACATCTACAACAGTTGTAATGAGACGCTGTGGACGTGTTGTGTGAACGTGGCAGTGGTCATGCATGAGTTGTGTATTCCCGACGGGCTAGTGAGAGGCTGTTTAATAGTACGCCAATAAATACTATCCCTGCAGTACGTCAGCATTGTACAGAGAATCTGTAGGAAACGGTGAACGCACACGTCCTATAAACATTGTTAATAGTATACACGCAACAATTAGCGTTCGGTATCATGAATTTCCCCCCTTTGCCCACCCATGATCAGTGCTATGAGCGACACCTGTGTGTCCTACGATGACCCTCTGTGCACAGGGGGGTCTATGGGGACACGTACGCAGGACGATGATGTGGACGGAGCCCGTGGAGTGAAGGGCCGGCAGGGCCGACACCGTCACCTCACACACGTACTCCCCGGCGGTGGCGGAGGTGGCGTCCACCAGGGTCAGTGTGTGTCCTCGCTCCACCTGCTTCCCGTTCTGCAGACACACACCAAACACACGCACACACCAAACACACCACACGTCAGACTCAAGTTATTGTCACAAAAAAACGATTGACATAGTAATAACTTGTAGGAGGGTGCTGGCATTTCTTTTTTGTCGTAGTTATACAAAGCATTTCAGGTATTGGCGCTTAGCTTAGCATTCATTGAAATTTGGCCCGTGTCATCGATCTTTGAGCGATGGTTACCAAACCGAACACATTTTCCTTATGAAGAAGAAGAAAGATAATAACCTTGTACCACACAGCAGTGGTTTTCCAGAGAGGACTGAGCGTTGCACGTGGCCGTGAGACTCTGTCCCTCAATCAAGACCACTAAATCCCTGGGCACCACCACCACGGGGTCCAGATCTGCGCATCACACACACACACACACACACACATACACATTTCAGAGGGCTTGTAAAGTCACTTTTGTTTATGTTTGTTATATTAATTTTTTTTTTTTTGGCAGTAAATGGACTTCAATTAAACCAAGAAAATCTAGAATTCTATTTGTGTTGTGTTTGGGAAAATCTTAACTGCATGTTGTGTATATTTAACAAATGGTGTCACAAAACAATTGTAATTGTATGTAATTGTTACTAAAAATGTCCTTTAAATAACGGTTTAAACACCTTTAAACCTTTAAACACAAACTGAACCCAATTTGTATGCTGAAAAAGTGCAAAGAAACCTTCCACATTTTCCATTCAAACATAACCCTTGTAAAGGTCCATCCAAAGGGCTTCTAATCCTCCTACTGCTCTCACAGTGGATGGTGATGTTGATGTCCCTGGACTTGGCCGTCCTCACGCCCTCGGGGACCAAGTAGCTGACCTCGCAGGTGAACCGTGAGTCCCTGGTCCTCCTTCAACACCTTGTACTGCAGCTCACTCTGCACCGTGAAGAACCCCTCCAAGTCCTGGGTCGCCAGGTTCACCATGTTCACGTCTGGGGGGGGGGATACACCACATCATCCCATGACAACCCTTTCATCATAGGAACCTCCCAACGTCTTCATTGTTGATCCACCTCTCCACTACCTGCCCCTTCCTGGAGAATATCCTCCTAAGTGGCGTCTCTGCATATCTCAGCTTGTGACTCAGTGCCTGTGATTACCCCATTCATGACAGCCGTCTCATTGGACATGTGACATCTGTTTGTTTATGTGGACATTCTAATAACAAATCAATATGCTTGCAACTTTTCAGTTATAAATAACAAGATCATAATGCCCACTGTGTTAAGACACATTGTAGTTTCTGATTATATATTACAACATAAATTCCAAAGTATATAAAATCATGTCACGCCATTTAAAGATTAGGTTTATCTATAACCTTCGCCTTAGCCTAGCCAAGTTCAACGGTTTTGAAAAGAAAACAACATCAAATAATGTGAAAGAGGAATCCTCAGGGAAGGAGTTCTACTAGCCCAGGGGACTCACGTCCTTGAGCGGGCACCAGGCCACACTGGTTCCGGTACCAGGTAATGTTGGGCTTGGGGAAGCCCCTCGCCTCGCACGACGCCACCTGAAACCGGTTTCACAAGGAGAGAGTCTTCACCGCCGGGCGATGCCACAACCGCTCATACGAAATGCTCATGAAACTCAAAATAGCTTTCTAAAATGTATTTAGAGCTCTCTCTCTGTGGTACAACACAGAAACCACCAGCTACAATCGGACCGCAGTAAGCACCATATTAAATAAGTAGCTCTAGGTTCAGTTATGAATACTTCAGGAAGTAATTTGGTTCATTTATGTCACTATGGATATTGAGAGCTGGGGAAAAGCAGAAGATTACTGGTGGTGATAGCGGATCCCTGTAGAAGGTCATATCACAACATTAGCCCTCGCTGTGACAGGAACTGACATAAACCCACCTTAGATAAGGTCTCTTTGGTCCCAGATATTCCCGTAAGGACCCCCTCAATCACTGGGGGCTGTGGTGGTGCTAGAGTGGGAGAAAACCATTGAGCTAAGGATGAAAACATCTGCTCACATTTGAACTTTTTCTGAAGAGGACATATTGTCTCAGATTGTAGTAACAGATTGTAATAACTGAATCATAGCATGTCAACCACATTGGTAGCATGACACCTAACAACCATTTCTGTCCATTCAGCAAGTATAAGTACATCTGCAAACGTGTTCCTTCTTTCTCCTAAGTAAGGCCGTACACAAGATTGTCTCTAAAGTAATGGTTTGCTCAGCAGCATGGATGCGACCAAAGATACCCAGATTGCTGGATAAAAATCACTAAAGCGCAGGGGAATGAAAAACGGGATTTCCTTGCTCGTCAAGGTGGTGATATCGTCCTTCACGGAGGGCGTTCTGGTTCCCTGTGTGGGCGGGCCTCCGGACCCCTACTCACCAAACACCCGGAGGTGGGTCCTGCCCTCGGCGCTTCCTGACGCCAGGCCGTTCACCTGGCAGATGAACAGGCGCTCGTCGGACAGGCGGACGTCCCGCAGTGTGAGTACGGAGCCCTGCTGGTCCGAGGTGACCTGGATGCGCTCGCTGTACTCTGTGTTCCTGTCCACCATCTGATGGTCGTTGTCTCCGTAGAAGATGCGCGTGCGTTGCCTGCTCTCGAATGGTTTCTGGTGGGTGGGGGAACAAGGAAGCCACCGTTCATTCTGTCCTCTAGTCTCTCCTTCATCCTGTACTCTCTCCTTCATCCTGTCCTCTACTCTCTCCTTCTAACCTCTTTAATGAACCACTTGAATGGTAAGGTTGTATGACGACTCAAGCAGGAACTACAAGGACACGGAGACGGTAGGAAACTTCTGGCGTCATTACACGAGCAGCCCACATATCACAGTGACTATATTGTACCGTCTAAAACACCTGAACAGCAGTTCAACAGCTGCCCACACAGCCATTTCAATTTCATTTGAAGTATAACAGGGGCATTCACTCCTCCACTCTCTCTATCACTCCAGATTCAGGTAAAGAGAAGTACAAATGAAATAGAAAAGAGATTAAATAGAATGAAAAGAAATGATGTGTGAGAGATCACAGAAGGGGAAAAACAAAACGCCCAAGAGCCAAAGTGGGGTTTTGGCTCTTGGCCGTACTCACCACTAACCACTGGATTATGACCAGGCTGGGCTTGCCGTCGGTGAAGTTGTACCGACAGGGGATCTGGACCGTGTCATCCTTATAAAGGTTCACGGTGTCATCCATAGTCAGCTCCAATTTAGGAAACACTGTGGAACACACACACACAACAATGTGTCCAGCAGTCTCCCAAAAGGTGTACCAAGACATCATTTGTCTTTGGGTGTCTACTGCAGCCGAAGTTATGGTCGGTCTTTAAAAATCAACGCCTTGCATTATCTATGCGTCGAGATCTCTTTCCCCCACATCTCTCTCGCTCTCCCACAAACAGTCTCTGGACGATTCATATAATCGATATCTCTGATTATATCTCAAGTCATCACAGCATTTTATGTAAACCACTCACGTTGCCTTACATCTGTGTTTTCCTTAGGTTAACGTCACATTTACCGGCGACGCGTTTTGAGGCCAAAACTGAAAAACCTGTTCCTTTTGTGCACTTATATTTGATGATGTTACTCCTGGGTTAACGTTATGTCCAAGTAAGTGAAGTACTGACCAACCCACTATGAAATTAATCTTTGAGAGTCTATTCCTTCCAGGAGGAGCAGACTTTCAACAAGGCATCAAACAGTGGCAGAGAGCCTTACACCAGCTACTCTCGACGGGAACCATGGCCTCTGCATTAAACAAAAGGAACTTTAACAATACTTTCCATTCGGTGACTGCCAACTTTGGTCTACAATGTATAGTTGGGTGTTGGTGTTGTTTGGGGCAGTGTGAAACCACAGAATGTGTCATATGCCAACCTTGCTATCACACACACACACACACACACACACACACACACACACACACACACACACACACACACGTAAACTAATCTGTGACCATGGCGTTCCAATGATGCTGTCACAGAGATACAACACGACACAAACAAACTTGACCTGATTTGACTTCAAGGTACAGCGTGAGTTTTTATATACTCAGCACTCCAGATTGTGTTGTTCTCGCCAAAACAGCAGCATTGTACAGCAGTTTAGTAGACTTCTTACAGTTGTAGTGGCTCCGTTTGTTTGGTTGTGATCATCTATATAATACCACGGGTAGTTCTGATCAAGCAATCTCGGCGGTCAAGTATCCATTTAGACTGTGATCCAATCCCCATGACAACACACCGAGCCGTGCTCGTATTAATATTTAGCGAAGGGTACAGACCTGGGCCCAAGCGCCTCAGCCCTGATGGTATCAATGCTGTGCCTATAATGACAGTAAAGCACTCATCTCGTGTAACACTGCTCAATAGACCCTTTTCACAGAGGGGTCATCGTAGGACACACACAGGTCGCACTCACGACATGAATTCTGGCTCTGCTACTTGTACCAGGGCACAAGTAGCTTATCTTCTCCAGCTTAGTCTGCTTCCCCTGCCCTGGTACAGCAAAGCAGCCCACCCATGATCAGTGTTATGAGCGACACCTGTGTGTGTCCTACGATGACCCCTCTGTGCACAGGGGGGTCTATGGGGACACATACGCCGGACGCTGATGTGGACGGAGCCCGTGGAGTGAAGGGCCGGCAGGGCCGACACCGTCACCTCACACACGTACTCCCCGGCTGTGGCGGAGGTGACGTTCTCCAGGGTCAGTGTGTGTCCTCTCTCCACCTGCTTCCCGTTCTGCAGACACACACCAAACACACGCACACACCAAACACACACCAAACACACGCACACGTCAGACTCAAGTTATTGTCACAGAAAAAAACGATTGACATAGTAATAACTTGTAGGAGGGTGCTGGTATTTATTTTGTGTATTGCTGTAGTTATACACAGCAGGTATTGGCGCTTAGCTTAGCATTCATTGACATTTGGCCCGTGTCATCGATCTTTGAGCGATGGTTACCAAACCGAACACATTTTCACGTTATGAAGAAGAAGAATGATAATAACCTTGTACCACACAGCAGTGGTTTCCAGAGAGGACTGAGCGTTGCACGTGGCCGTGAGACTCTGTCCCTTAATCAAGACCATTAAATCCCTGGGCACCACCACCACGGGGTCCAGATCTGCACACACACACACACACACACACACACACACACACACACACACACACACACACACACACACACACACACACACACACACACACACACACACACACACACACACACACACACACACACACACACACCCCTTTTGCTCGTCACGGTCTATGAAATGGACTTCAATTAAACCAAGAAAATCTAGAATTCGATTGTGTTTGGGAAATTCTTAACTGCATGTTGTGTATATTTAACAAATGGTGTCACAAAACAATTGTAATTGTATGTAATTGTTACTAAAATGTCCTTTAAATAACGGCACTGAAAACACAAACTGAACCCAATTTGTATGCTGAAAAAGTGCAAAGAAACCTTCCACATTTTCCATTCAAACATAACCCTTGTAAAGGTCCATCCAAAGGGCTTCTAATCCTCCTACTGCTCTCACAGTGGACGGTGATGTTGATGTCCCTGGACTTGGCCGTCCTCACGCCCTCGGGGACCAAGTAGCTGACCTCGCAGGTGAACCGTGAGTCCTGGTCCTCCTTCACCACCTTGTACTGCAGCTCACTCTGCACCGTGAAGAACCCCTCCAAGTCCTGGGTCGCCAGGTTCACCATGTTCACATCTGGGGGAGGGGGGCACCACATCATCCCATGACAACCCTTTCACCATAGGAACCTCCCAACATCTTCATTGTTGATCCACCTCTCCACTACCTGCCCCTTCCTGGAGAATATCCTCCTAAATGGCGTCTCTGCATATCTCAGCTTGTGACTCAGTGCCTGTGATTACCCCATTCATGACAGCCGTCTCATTGGACATGTGACATCTGTTTGTTTATGTGGACATTCTAATAACAAATCATTATGCTTGTAACTTTTCAGTTATAAATAACAAGATCATAATGCCCACTGTGTTAAGACACATTGTAGTTTCTGATTATATATTACAACATCAATTCCAAAGTATATAAAATCATGTCACGCCATTTAAAGATTAGGTTTATCTATAGCCTTCGCCTTAGCCTAGCCAAGTTCAATGGTTTTGAAAAGAAAACAACATCAAATAATGTGAAAGAGGAATCCTCAGGGAAGGAGTTCTACTAGCCCAGGGGACTCACGTCCTTGAGCGGGCACCAGGGGAAGGTGGTTCCGGTACCAGGTAATGTTGGGCTTGGGGAAGCCCCTCGCCTCGCACGACGCCACCTGAAACCGGTTTCACAAGGAGAGAGTCTTCACCGCCGTGCGATGCCACAACCGCTCATACGAAATGCTCATGAAACTCAAAATAGCTTTCTAAAATGTATTAGAGCTCTCTCTCTGTGGTACAACACAGAAACCACCAGCTACAATCGACCGCAGTAAGCACCAATTAAATAAGTA
>JACYXH010000797.1:0-21917 GCA_026745465.1 Lota lota
AAGGTAGAGGGGGGTAGGGGGGAGAGGGGAAGTTAAGCTGAGGGTAGGAGGAAGAGGGGAGGTGAGGGTAGTGGGGAGGTTAAGATTAAGGTAGAGGTGGTTATGGTTAGGGTATATGGGAGGGGGGAGGTTAAGGTAAGGGTAGAGGTTAAGTTTAGGGTAGAGGTTAAGGTTAGAGAATATTGTATAATGCTAATATATACGTGTATTAGTCAACTCATTATGGACATTTAACTTACCTCACAACATGCTGAAAAAGCAACACAACAAGGTAGGAGAGGTTTCTATTAGAAAACTCCATTAGTATACATTTGAACATTTTTGCACACATTGAAACATTTTGGGGAAGCCTTGTCCATTGTCCAGTCCAATTTTGAAACCAATTAGAGCGGTATATTGTGAAAGCAGCCCATGTATTCAACCATCTCACCCTAACTCTTTCCCTAACACTGAACCCTAACTCCTTGAAGGACAAGGAGCCTCCCACTGTGGGAAGGAAACCTTGATGGAACACAACATATGGTGACTAAGTCAAGTTGTGTGAGTGTGTAGGCCATGAATCCAGTCCAGCGATGACCTCAGCTCTGATGAAGCGCTGTTTGTTGGTCACTGAAATGTTGCAAATTGTTCACTTTAAGACTGTATTTGTCTAAGCAGTGTCAGGTAATCAATAATGAACACAATATCCATGTTATCTTAGCAGTGGACTACTGACCTGCAGGACTTGAGCTGTTCAGAGATACAGGTGTGACACAGCTCTGGTGTGTCTGCCCCAGACTCAACACAGTATTTCAACCGCGCCTTACAAAGATGGATGACACATTTTTCTCATTATTCAAAACGATCCAACATTCAGTTCTTCAGCAGACACTCGTATCCAAAGAGACCTAGTGAATTCAGATGCATTACATGTAGTCTGAGAACTTGGGGGTGGAACCCAGTACCATGTGATAGAGAGCCCAACACCCCATCCTGCCCTGTACGAGGACCACCAGTACCACATTCAGCTCTCTCTCCTCAGTGGTTTTCCCTTTAGAGTCGGGTGTCACTCGCCCCACAAGGACGTCCTTCACCAGGCAGGTCCTCCAGCACGGCTCTGCCATCAGCTTCCCTCTGCCACGCCTTCCTGGGGGTAACAAACAGTGCTAGTTGGGACTCAATGTCCGCTCACAACCGGGGAGGTAAAGGTGAGGGTAGAGGGGAGTTTAAGATTAAGGTAGAGGAGGTTACGGTTAGGGTAGATGGGAGGGGGGAGGTTAAGGTAGAGGGGGGGAAGGGTGAGAGGGGAGGTTAAGGTGAGGGTGGGGGAAAGGAGAGGTTAGGATTAAGGTAGAGGTTACGGTTAGGGTGGATGGGAGGGGGGAGGGGAGGTTAAGGTAGAGGGGGTAGGGGAGAGAGGGGAGGTTAGTATGAGGGTGGGGGGAGGTTAAGATTATTAAGGTAGAGGTTACGGTTAGAGTAGATGGGAGGGGAAGGTTAGGGTAGGGGAGGTTAAGGTAAGGGTAGATGGGAGGGTGAGGTTAAGGTAGAGGGGTTAGGGGGGAGAGGGGAGGTCAAGGTGAGGGTGGGGGGAGAGGGGAGGTTAAGATTAAGGTAGAGGAGGTTACGGTTAGTGTAGATGGGAGGGGGGAGGTTAGAGTAGGGGGAGGGGGAGGTTAAGGCAGAGAGAAGGGGGGGTTAAGGTAGAGGGTTGGGGGGGGTTAAGGTAGAGGGGAGGGGGAGGTTAAGGTAAGGGTAGAGGTTAAGTTTAGGGTAGAGGTTAAGGTTAGAGAATATTGTGTAATGCTAATATATACGTGTATTAGTCAACTCATTATGGACATTTAACTTACCTCACAACATGCTGAAAAAGCAACACAACAAGGTAGGAGAAGTTTCTATTAGAAAACTCCATTAGTATACATTTGAACATTTTTGCACACATTGAAACATTTTGGGGAAGCCTTGTCCATTGTCCAGTCCAATTTTGAAACCAATTAGAGCGGTATATTGTGAAAGCAGCCCATGTATTCAACCATCTCACCCTAACTCTTTCCCTAACACTGAACCCTAACTCCTTGAAGGACAAGGAGCCTCCCACTGTGGGAAGGAAACCTTGATGGAACACACTAGGAGGGATCCTAGTGCGCAACATATGGTGACAAAGTCCAGTTGTGTAAGTGTGTAGGCCATGAATCCAGTCCAGCGATGACCTCAGCTCTGATGAAGCGCTGTTTGTTGGTCACTGAAATGTTGCAAATTGTTCACTTTAAGACTGGATTTGTCTAAGCAGTGTCAGGTAATCAATAATGAACACAATATCCATGTTATCTTAGCAGTGGACTACTGACCTGCAGGACTTGAGCTGTTCAGAGATACAGGTGTGATACAGCTCTGGTGTGTCTGCCCCAGACTCAACACAGTATTTCAACCGCGCCTTACAAAGATGGATGACACATTTTTCTCATTATTCAAAACGATCCAACATTCAGTTCTTCAGCAGACACTCGTATCCAAAGAGACCTAGTGAATTCAGATGCATTACATGTAGTCTGAGAACTTGGGGGTGGAACCCAGTACCATGTGATAGAGAGCCCAACACCCCATCCTGCCCTGTACGAGGACCACCAGTACCACATTCAGCTCTCTCTCCTCAGTGGTTTTCCCTTTAGAGTCGGGTGTCACTCGCCCCACAAGGACGTCCTTCACCAGGCAGGTCCTCCAGCACGGCTCTGCCATCAGCTTCCCTCTGCCACGCCTTCCTGGTGGTAACAAACAGTGCTAGTTGGGACTCAATGTCCGCTCACAACCGGGGAGGTAAAGGTGAGGGTAGAGGGGAGTTTAAGATTAAGGTAGAGGAGGTTACGGTTAGGGTAGATGGGAGGGGGGAGGGGAGGTTAAGGTAGAGGGGGGAAGGGGGAGAGGGGAGGGGGAGGTTACGGTTAGGGTAGATGGGAGGGGGGAGAGGGGATGTTAAGCTGAGGGTAGGAGGAAGAGGGGAGGTGAGGGTAGAGGGGAGGTTGAGATTAAGGTAGAGGTGGTTATGGTTAGGGTAGATGGGAGGGGGGAGGGGAGGTTAAGGTAGAGGGGGGAAGGGGGAGGTTAAGGTGAGGGTGGGGGGAGAGGAGAGGATTAAGGTAGAGGCGGTTACGGTTAGGGTAGATGGGAGGGGGGAGGTTAAGGTAGAGGGTTATGGTTAGGTTAGGGGTAGGTGTAGACCCTTAACGCCAGCATTAAAATAGACATGTAACTCTTACATTAAAATAGACATGTAACTCTTACATTAAAATAGACATGTAACTCTTGCACTAAAATAAATGAAATGCAATAAGAGAAATACATAATGGACAAATCAAAAAATTAAATAAAAAGTAACATAACCCTGAAACTTGCTAAACAGGGAGGGTTATGGTTAGGCGAAGGGGAGGGAGTGATTATGGTTAGGCGGAGGGGAGGGAGTGGTTATGGTTAGGCGAAGGGGAGGGAGTGGTTATGGTTAGGGTGTGGGAGAGATTCCTCTGGGGCTGAGTGGTAACTGTAACTAGGGGGTGAGGGTTAGTAGGTGTGGAGGGTCGAGGTGTGATATCGTTGAGGCCCAAGGGTGCCGCAGAGGAGAGCTTAGCAATCCACCTTCTCTCTGCTGCTCTCCTCTGACCCAGAGACCAATTGGTGTTGGTCTCTGGGTCAGAGGAGAGCTTAGCAATCCACCTTCTCTCTGCTGCTCTCCTCTGACCCAGAGACCAATTGGTGTTGGTCTCTGGGTCAGAGGAGAGCTTAGCAATCCACCTTCTCTCTGCTGCTCTCCTCTGACCCAGAGACCAATTGGTGTTGGTCTCTGGGTCAGAGGAGAGCTTAGCAATCCACCTTCTCTCTGCTGCTCTCCTCTGACCCAGAGACCAATTGGTGTTGGTCTCTGGGTCAGAGGAGAGCTTAGCAATCCACCTTCTCTCTGCTGCTCTCCTCTGACCCAGAGACCAATTGGTGTTGGTCTCTGGGTCAGAGGAGAGCTTAGCAATCCACCTTCTCTCTGCTGCTCTCCTCTGACCCAGAGACCAATTGGTGTTGGTCTCTGGGTCAGAGGAGACCTTAGCAATCCACCTTCTCTCTGCTGCTCTCCTCTGACCCAGAGACCAATTGAGAGACAGGTTTGAGATGTGATGTTGAATAAAGTGGACATATAAAAGCTTTCTGTAGGTTCCCTTCTTGATATGATAAAGGTGTTGGTATAACCTCTGTTTAACCGTGGCCCCTGTTTCCCCCACATAGATGGCACTGCATAGCTGGCAGCGGATGGCATAAACTACATTGGAGGAGGAGTGAGAAGGTCTGCAGGATGGGGGCGCCAGTCCCACCTCTGCAACCGGATACATACTTTGTTGGTAAACCAGGGGTCATGGGCCGTGCGTGCTGCCTTGTTAAGTGCCGTGTGCACTAACATATCTTTAAGATCTGTGTTGCGGCGGTAGGCCATAATGACCCTGAATGGTGCGAGTGAGGGGATCTGCAGTTGGGTGGAGTTAAATCTCTGCTTGATCGCCTTGTTAAAGGGGCCTAATTGGTGTGAAAACATAGTGATGAATGGGATTCATTTGTGCTCTGTGGTGTTCCTGTTTAGGGGAGGCTGGCCTGAGGTGAACAGAGTGGCGACCTCACTTTTAATAGTGCGGAGGAAGCGTCTGGAGTCTCCCCGTGGTCTAAGGGCGCTAAACACAATCTTGGTGGCCTCCTCCACATGGTGGGGGAGGGAACAGATTCGGTGGAAGCGGATGAGCTGTGACTTGATGATGGAGCTGAAAGTGTGTTTGGGATGATAGCTGCTATTAAATAATAAGGAATGCCTGTGGGTGTCCTTGAAATAAACCTTGGTCGCCAGGGTCTTCTGTCCCAACACCGCCTCCGTGAAGAAGACCACCGTGTCCAGGAAAGGAACCTGCTGGAGATGGAGAGTATTTCCTCCCCACTGCACAGCCGCATGTCTGTAGGAAGACAGCGTCATCAAATTAAAGTCATTACGTGTGAGAGTGATTTCCAGGAATTTCTAAATGAAATCATCCGGTCGTGAGTGATCCGGTGACGCACAAAGGGCTTTCCTAATAGCCTCTAGACCGAGGGGGGTTGCTATGTTTGTGTACAGTGAGTTCACGTCAATGGACAAGATAAAGGTGTTCTCAGGGACCGTCAAATCTTTTCATGTATTGACGAAGGTGTACGTGTCCTTAATGTAGCCGGGGTGGAGGTGAGACAAGGGATTCATCACATGCTCACAATGGGTCGACCCGGAGGGACCACCAGTGGGACAGTCCAACTCTCTGGTGGTTTGTGTATTCTGGGGAGGAAATAAAAGAGTCTAGCTCTAGGGAGGTCGGGCCCATACAGACAGTGTGCCTGTTTCACAGTTATCAGGTGTTTTGCCTTCATCTGGTGAATTAAACCCTGGCAATGGCCTGCGGTTCTGGATAGATAGGCTGCGTGAGCGGGCGCTAATACGCCGTGTCATGGAGTTGGCTAGCTTCCAATATATAGTTGGTGCGGTCCTGAAGAACAATCTGACCGCCGGCCGTCAGCCGCTTTGATAATGACCTCGTGGAGGGCTTTTAATGATTTAAGGGCCTGTTGTTGCTCTAATGTAATGTTCCCTCCTGACACTGGTCGAGGTCGGAGGTCACGGAAGGACCGGATGTCGTGCTCTATGAGCACCCGTATGGGTGCCGAGATGGCCTCTACTGCCGGTTCCCAAGTGGACGGCGTGGTGAAAGGTAAGTAGGTGAAGCTGGTGTTGTATTTAAAATTATCGAGGAGCTTAAGGCGACGGTGATAAATGTGTAGATCTTTCCTCAACAAAACGCGATCTAAGAGGTGTAGGGATAAAGGTGAGGCCCCTTTCAAGGACCCCCCGTTCCTGGGGGGATAAACAGAGGGAGGAAAGGTTAGTGACGTTGGATCTGACGGACTGCGTTGCGCCTGGTGAGCCACCCATAAACCCAGCTGGTTCAGCCTGGCCTGCAGCATCGCCCTCGCCGTCCCTGGAGTCCAGTGGATGTTGTCACGAGCCGTCTGGAAGTGGGATAAAGATAACTGTTTGAAGAAGTTACAGCGGGGATCAACAACCTCAATGCTATCCCTGACAAAAATCCTATTTCAACAGGATTGCGGCCAAGTGTCTAAGTGTGGCCCCGGGGAAGCTGTCTGCCTGTATGTCCCCGGGGAAGCTGTCTGCCTGTATGTCCCCGGGGAAGCTGTCTGCCTGTATGTCCCCGGGGAAGCTGTCTGCCTGTATGTCCCCGGGGAAGCTGTCTGCCTGTATGTCCCCGGGGGTAGGGGGGAGAGGGGAGGTTAAGGTGAGGGTAGGTTAAGGTTAAGGAAAAGGTTAGGGTTAGAGAATATTGTATAATGCTAATATATACGTGTATTAGTCAACTCATTATGGACATTTAACTTACCTCACAACATGCTGAAAAAGCAACACAACAAGGTAGGAGAATTTGTATTATAAAACTCCATTAGTATACATTTGAACATTTTTGCACACATTGAAACATTTTGGGGAAGCCTTGTCCATTGTCCAGTCCAATTTTGAAACCAATTAGAGCGGTATATTGTGAAAGCAGCCCATGTATTCAACCATCTCACCCTAACTCTTTCCCTAACACTGAACCCTAACTCCTTGAAGGACAAGGAGCCTCCCACTGTGGGAAGGAAACCTTGATGGAACACACTAGGAGGGATACTAGTGCGCAACATATGGTGACAAAGTCAAGTTCAATTAGTTTAATTCAAGAGCATACCTCTGGTCACATGACATGCAGAACACACTGTTGACCCACAGCTGGCTTTACCTTCCAAAGTCCTCAGCAGTCACATGGCAGTCCTCCACGCTGATCCTGGTGGGTCATCTGGGTCATCTAGTCACAACTCAATCAGGATATGAACAAAAGCCGTCTCCAACCTCATTTATCATTTATTAAATTAAAAAATACAACTTTTAGAGCTTAGTGAGAAAGTAGAGCAGACCCTACAGCAGTCACATTTAGAACAAAACTGAGTCGAAATAAATCCTGTTATCTCATAGCGCCATTAACCCAGGGAATGCTTTCTCAAAATCATTTGGATTAGAAGGGATGGCTGCAGTGACAGCTTTAGGACTAGTTGAGTAACTGTTGTGGAAATATTAAATCCTACCTATAATATACAACTATATACTAATTATATAAACCTTGTTTATATAACTACTAGTCAACTGAAAATGAATGTGTATACATTCTCCTTGGACCTAGAGATCCCTCCCTTCCTTTCTCTAATTGAAAGGTGTTAAGCTAGTTTACATTTGCATTGCCACTGTAGCCATGAAGTCTGATACTGAGGCCATGCCAATCTACTTCTTTGTTGTGTAGATTCCTTTAACTGTCCTGCAGCCTTGTGGACATGTCCACTTCACCCATAGTGTCTCTCTCACCATGACTGACTTCAGCCATGGCCAGTCTTAAAGTCTCCACCATGGTCACTCCCCCTCACCTTTGTACTTCCTGCCCATCATGTGATATAAGAATCATGTGCACCCATTGTCTCATTGAATGGATGCTTGGTAGCTTTGCTGCCTGCATCTTCCCATGATCATGCTCCAAAATTCAATCAAATATTTTGCTGTCAAGAAGTGTCTATAAAGAAGTTTTTCTTCATCAGTGGCTAGTTTAGTAGTAGCAGTAGTACTCTATTCCATTGAGGTGGAAGTGATAATCACTTTAGAGACGGGTGTCCTTACCCCCACGAGGGAAGTCCTTCACCAGGCAGGTCCTCCAGCCATCAGCTCCCCTCCACCACCGAGTCCTGGTCTGGCAACAAACTGCAGTGGTTTAGTCTCAACGTCTGGTAACTACAGCATTATCTGGTCTGGTAACCAACAGTGGTAGTTTGTCTGGTAACTACAGCATTATTTAGTCTGGTAACCAACAGTGGTAGTTTGTCTGGTAACTACAGCATTATCTGGTCTGGTAACCAACAGTGGTAGTTTGTCTGGTAACTACAGCATTATCTGGTCTGGTAACCAACAATGGTAGTTTGTCTGGTAACTACAACATTATCTGGTCTGGTAACCAACAGTGGTAGTTTGTCTGGTAACTACAGGATTATTTAGTCTGGTAACCAACAGTGGTAGTTTGTCTGGTAACTACAGCATTGTTTAGTCTGGTAACCAACAGTGGTAGTTTGTCTGGTAACTACAGCATTATCTGGTCTGGTAACCAACAGTGGTAGTTTGTCTGGTAACTACAGCATTATCTGGTCTGGTAACCAACAGTGGTAGTTTGTCTGGTAACTACAGCATTATTTAGTCTGGTAACCAACAGTGGTAGTTTGTCTGGTAATAAATAGCGGTAGTTTGTCTGGTAACAAACACAGCAGTAGTTTGTCTGGTAACACAAGCAGTGGTTTGAATGGTGTGGTAACGTTGGTCGTTTGCAGTCATGTCTGAATGGAAGCAATGCAGTTTATGCAAACTTCCCAGTAATACTTCCTCCAGATGCACAGCTCCAGCATCAGCTCTCCTCAGCCAAGGATTCCTGGTCCGCTAACAAACACAGTGGTAGTAGTTGAGCCATTTATTCTTTGGACGCCTCGTTTAAATCATTCTGAACCAAAGTGCTGGCTTGAGTGTAAAAGAGGAATGGAATATTCATTTGATATTTTAAACTTGCACTAAGAAACATGCACACTCTTGTTATTCAGGAAAACAGTCAAACATTGTGTGAATTCAACAGGTTGTCAAATGACGTAGAAAAAAGGTTGAGGTTGGTATTAACCTTCCAAAGACTTAAGCAGTCACATCGTAGGCCTCGTGTTGTTCCTGGTCATCAGCTTCATCTATTCACAATCCACTTTAAATCAGTATACAAATAAAAACCGTCTCCCACCTCAGCCGACAGACTCACTATCATTTGTTCAAATAAACCATACAACTTGTAGAACTTGTGCAGCAGTAGCACAGACTCTGTAGCCTTCACATTTAGGGGTTAGAGAGTCTAAATAAAACGTATTAACCCAGGGACTGTTTTCTCTAAATCAGCCACCATAAGTAACAGATTTAAGAACAAAAACACTTCAGTAGCAGTGAGTGTGATAATCACTTTAGAGCTGGGCTTCATTCGCCCCGACCGGGACGTCCTTCGTCAGGCAGGACCTCCAGCACGGCTCCACCATCAGCTCCCCTCCGCCACGGCGTCCCGGTCTGCTATCAAACAGCGCTAGTTGGGTCTAACATCTGCTAACAAACCTGGGGATGGAAACATTTGCAAAGGGGTAGCGAATATCCAACTTCCTTAAGTTTCCAAGTTGACTTATTGAGAAATGTATAACTGGGAAATTAACTGAGAAATGTGTAACTATGGTAGTAGTAGTAGCAGCAATAGGAGCAGAAATAGCTCACGTGACTTAGGTGACCCAAAATATTACCTCAAATCACAGCTTAGGAAGAATTCACAGTGAAAATTCACAAACTAAAAACTAATAAATCTCCCTCTACAATCGTTTACAAAAACTAAAAAGAACCTCCGGGCATTTAGCGTTTCAGAACAGCTTGGTGATGGTTACCCTCTGGTCCTCAGCCTCCGGTCCACCCTGGTGCCCCATGCCTGGTCCTCAGCCTCCGGTCCACCCTGGTGCCTCATGCCTGGTCCAGGGGATCTGGTTACCCTCTGGTCCACCCTGGTGCCTCATGCCTGGTCCAGGGGATCTGGTTACCCTCTGGTCCACCCTGGTGCCCCATGCCTGGTCCAGGGGATCTGGTTACCCTCTGGTCCACCCTGGTGCCCCATGCCTGGTCCAGGGGATCTGGTTACCCTCTGGTCCACCCTGGTGCCCCATGCCTGGTCCAGGGGATCTGGTTACCCTCTGGTCCACCCTGGTCCAGGGGATCCTGTAAAGTCAGACAGCATCTGTGTAAACACGTTTACACAGAGGTCTTGTTTTGTACAATATGTACATGTAATTAAATCTCAGAAGACGACGTGCTATAACATATTAGCTGTGCTATAACTTATTAGCTTTATTTATTAACTAGAGACATACAGGTTGGCCGTCTTCAGGAAGGCAAACTTCCACACACCGAGTCAAGGTACTGAACCAATCACAATCAAGCATATTCACATCCAATAGAAATCATTGTAACTCCATAATCATTAACATTGATGTCAACACACGGTAACAAATATATTCTATGAATATCACAACAGCAAGTTCAATTACACTATGGAATGCCACTAACACTAGTGAGCCTGGTTCAACGCTTCCTCGACCACATCTACCTCCCGACCACTCTGCATAGATCACTTTGAGAAGGTCATATAACGTTACAGAAAAGAATGGGTAAATACGGTAGGTATCAATGTGAAACCGTCCATATCAAACGCTCACCTGCGTGGTTGGATTGACATCTTGTGCGTCATACAGGTTCAGGATAGCAAGGACTGGAGCTGCCCCCACTGTTAACACAAAACAATCTTTAATAACAAGATATCACACACTGGAATCACAAGGGAACAACAATTACCAAACACAGGAAGTGATGCAGCAATTTATAAATCCTTTCCTATAAAAACCTGTCCTGCCTCATTTTCCAAGTCAATGAGTGTACGCAAAAGATATAGTAAGTCTGAATGTGTCACTACTCTTCAATGAGCTTTACATCATGGCCTCACCAAGAATAAACTGAAAACCAATACAACAGTCAGGGTGCTTAAGAGGAATAACTGTTCTTAGTTTGCTTAAGTTATGTGGGATTTAATCTACAGCCGCAGTTTTATGGTAGCATTTGCGCAACAACGAAACTTATTTGACTCTTCTGAACAGCTATTCCATTAGTTTTTACACAAATAAACACGTTTACATTGAACCCTTCCTTTTATTTCTGAAGTTTAGTGGAGACAACACAGAGAAGACAGAATTTATTCAGCCCAAGCACTGAAACTGAAAGTGCATTGACCTCACCGTTATGGAGTCCTTTTTAGCCCAGTGGGGAGACGGCAGCGAGGGATGGAGCTGGGTGTGGAGGCAGACACCTTGTGACACAAACTACAGTTATAATTTCAGCTCTGTAGGGTTAGGGTGAGGGTTTAACTGGGCCAATCACAGCCCAGATATTTAAAACACTAGCAGTATCAATAGTAATATAATAGTAAAATGATACTTAGCCATATTCAGCTGCTGGCTTGTTGTAGATCAAAGGAGCCGCACTATGGAAATAACAAATTGTAATTAAAATGTTGAGGCCTTAAACGATCTCTGCATCATATACGCGACTCGAAAATGTTTACGCAACAACACAGTGTCAGTTGTAGAGAGCAATCATCAAAGTAGTTTTGGGGGATTTTATAAAAATGTTATGTTTCATTATGAGTGCACTACCTAAAGTACAATAAAGTGATCAAATATTGCAGATGGTTACTGATAGAAATAGGGAACCGCCAGATGACCTAATTAGGTACGCTTGTTAGTGATGAGGTTACGCAAATGCCAATCCTAATTGTACTGCCAGATGCCCTACCAGGTGAATCAACATCCACAACTCATACAGTACTGCAGCATTAGAGGTTCACAAACTGCATATTTCTAACTACTAACCTTGGCAGAAAGCCAAGGTAACCCAAGTCATACTGGAATCCTAACGTTCCAGTACAAACCAGCAATACATAACCAGCACCTCACCTTGAGCTGAACGACGATGAAGATCTTGTGGTCCTTTGATCATCTTTGCATTTCAAAATACAGCCAACAGACTTACCTTGAGGTGATCTAGTAGTTTGATGCTGTTGGTATATGTACAAATAATTTTGACTAAACAGTTCCCCCATCTAACTAATTAACTACTACCAATAAACAAGGTTCACCAGCGTACAAAAAAACAAACTGATCTGATGCTTTTTGTCCACTTCCTTGCTACTCTCAAAAACATGGCATTCAAATTGCATGAGTGTTGCCTTATTGATCTAGGTGTGGTCTGAGTGGCCCGAGATGCATGCTAGGACACTGTGCTATCTTAAGTCTACAGTTCTGTAGATGTTCCCCCTCAGAAATAACCAAGTGTTCATAAGGCTGTCGTCACATCAGTTACATGAACAGGAACATCCGTCAGGACCGTGACAGGGACTGCCCAAGGAGAAATGCCAAGGGTAGGATGTGAGGGTTCGAACACTTAGCGACTAGAATACAACCTAACTCTTACAGTAGAGAACCATTGAGCACATTTCAATGTTACTCTTCATAGATCTTGAAGCCCCAGTTAGGGTTTCTTTATGTCCACATCTGAAGAACAACACACCTGCAGCTTGAAGAGGACCCTAGTTGGGATGTTTCCAAGATGGTTTCTGATTCAAGGGGACCCATCTCCCAGGTCCAGCTAGCCTCATCCAATACATTACAATTCAGCCATCGAAAGACTTGCGTCTCAGCACAGGAGTACAGAAGATCCACAGGTCATGGCAGCCATCGATCATGTCGGGGGTAGGAAGGGCAGCCACGTCGCAGACTGTCAAGCTTGAATAACCATTTACAAAAATGTTCTGGTGCATTTTCATCTTCTCAGTTGGTTTCCTGTCCATTCTGTCCATTCAGAATGCCATTAGTCCATCATCCATTGTTCCTAGTATCCATTGTTCCTTTCCATTGTTTGCATAATTCAGTCACACTGCATGACACTCAAGTCATCCTATCCAGTGTGTAGGAGGTGGAATAGAAAGCCAGATGCTGGATCGCTCCAGGCTCTTGATGTATACTGGATTGCAAAGGCAAATCGTTGATTTGGGCCACAGAATTAAGTCATCCAGAAACGTCGTCCCAAAAGATACTCAAGGATGTTTTAAATGGAGTAGCGTCGTACTGTAGCTGAAAATTCTAAAGATAAAAATGCAGCGATAAAATACACCACCACATTAAACCAACCTGTTAAAATCTTCAGGGGTCAGCCCACATCCCATGTCAAGATGCTCACACATAGTATGCTATGTAAGGTCGATCCCTGGCCATCCTTACATGTAATACCCCATGCCAGGTACAACACTGGCCATGCTCACATGAAGAACCCTATGCCAGGTTGAAAGCTGGCCACACTCACATGAAGTACCTATGCCAGGTCAAACGCTGGCCACACTCACATGAAGTACCTATGCCAGGTTGAAAGCTGGCCACGCTCACATGCAGTACCCTATGCCAGGTTGAAAGCTGGCCACGCTCACATGAAGTACCTATGCCAGGTCAAACACTGGCCACGCTCACATGAAGTACCCTATGCCAGGTCGACAGCTGGCCACACTCACACAGTAAGTATCCCATGCCAAGTTAAACCATGGCCACGCTCACACCGTTTATTCTATGCTAGGTTGAAGCCCGGCCACACTTTCATGTAGTAAGAACCCCATGCCAGGTCAACCTCTGGCCCGGCTCACACATGTATGAACAAATACAAATTAAAGAATTAAACAAACCAATTACCATACTTACCAAACCAGGTAACAAAGTAAGATAAGCGGAAGCAGAAGGAGAACCCAGTGGTAGGTTGGTAGGTCTTAAACAGAAGGACAGACCAGTGGTGGGTTGGTAGGTCTTGAGCAGAAGGAGAACCCAGTGGTGGTTGGTAGGTCTTGAGCAGAAGGAGAACCCAGTGGTAGGTTGGTAGGTCTTAAACAGAAGGAGAACCCAGTGGTGGGTTGGTAGGTCTTGAGCAGAAGGAGAACCCAGTGGTGGGTTGGTAGGTCTTGAGCAGAAGGAGAACCCAGTGGTGGGTTGGTAGGTCTTGAGCAGAAGGAGAACCCAGTGGTGGGTTGGTAGTTCTTGAGCAGAAGGAGAACCCAGTGGTGGGGTAGTAGGTCTTGAACAGCAGGATCATCATCATCCCATCTTGCGAGCAGGCCGATGAGCCCCCTACTGGCTCAGACACGAGCCTTTCTCAGGCTGAACTGCAGAGTAATGGGCAAGGCCAGCTGGCCCTGGAAGATGGGTCTCCTCAAATCAGCAACCATCCTGGAAAGATCCCAACAAGATCCCTTTCTGAACTGCAGTTGTGCTCTCCTCCAGCTGGGGAGGTAGAGAAACCGTCACCACGGCTTCAAGATGTATGAAAGAGAACGTTGCAATGTGCTCAATGGTTCTCTCCTGTAAGATCTAGGTTGTGTTCTAGTTGCTAAGGGGACAAGCCCTCACACCTTGCCCCTGGCGTTTCTCCTCAGGGGAGACCCTGTCAGTATCTTGAAGAACATTCTAATTCACGTAACTGACGTTACGAGGGCCCCTTAAACACTTGGCTTCTCCCGAGGGGGCACATCTACAGAGCTGTAGATGTCAGACAGCACATTACCCTAGCATGCATCTCTGATCACTCAAACCACATACCCTCCATCAGAAAGACAAAACACATGTAAGAGAGAGGGGGGCATGAGAGAGGGGACAGAGAGAGGGAGGGGGCATGAGAGAGGGACTAGAGAGAGGGGACTGAGAGAGGGGGGCATGAGAGAGAGGGGGGACTGAGAGAGAGGGGGCTGAGAGAGAGGGGGGCTGAGAAAGAGAGGGGACTGAGAGAGAGGGGGACAGAGAGAGGGGGACTGAGAGAGAGGGGACTGAGAGAGAGAGGGGACTGAGAGAGGGGGGACAGAAAGAGGGGACAGAGAGAGAGAGGACTCAGAGAGGGGGACTGAGAGAGAGGGAGGGACTAAGAGAGGGGGACTGAGAGAGGGGGACTAAGAGAGGGGCATGAGAGAGAGGGGGGGCGCATGAGGGGGGGCAGGGGGGGGGGGCGCATGAGGGGAGCCTCAACCAACCAGGAGGCCAAAATGAGGCCTCAGCATAAAAAGGAAAAATCAGGACTTACAGTTTGCAGTTTCTTCTTCATGATTCAGTTGTGATACTCACAGAATCTCCATTTCTTGTTCTTGACCTGTGAAGGAGTGCAACGAGCAGATTAGTTTTAGAGCTCAAATGAACCACTGAACACAGTGGCAAAGTTGCTTCCTGTTCTATTAATTATTCATGCGTTCCTTTCCCCAATCTTGGGCACTTGTCTACTTCCATATTTGTAGAGCGACCAATGTATTACAAGTTTTAAAACCCAGTTCTTTATTATTAAGCTTTTGATATTTTTAATAATTTGTAAGATAAATTCACTTTTTTTACAGTGGAAGTGGGCTTCAATCTAACAACTCAAAGTACTTTCACCTGTAAAAACTTTTTTTACTTTATTGCATAAAGGTGCAGTTGGAACAGACTTAGCAGATATAGATATACCTTTATCTATATCTCTAAGTGTTTTAATTAGTGAATAATACAATTAAAAAAGCAAGTTGCTTAAGAAGAAGCAACTAATAGTGATAGATATCTATCCATCTATCGCTATGCTTATATCGAAATATATATACATCTATATCTCTATCGCTATCTATCCATCAATCTATATATATATATCTATAGCTATATCTATGTATATATTATATATACCTATATATATATATATATATATATATATATATATATATATCTTGGGCGACCTATATCTTGGGCGATATATATATATATATATATATACACCTATATATATATATATATATACCTCTATCGCTATTTATCCATCTCTCTATAGCTATATGTATATATAGATATATAGATATATATCGATCTCTATATTTATATCTCTATATATCTATCCTATATCTATATAGATATCTCTATATCTATCACTGTATCTATCTATATCTATACCTCTATCGCCATCTATCCTCTCTCTATAGCTACATATATAGATATCTATCTATCTATATACCTCTATCACTATCTATCCATTTCTATAGCTATATCTATAGATATCTATATCTCTATATCTATTGACGTTTGGATCAAGAAACGTCAGCCCGTCATCATCATCGTGCCACCACAGAGACAAATCAACCGCTTAGCTTCAGCCACTCAACGGGCTATGGCCCGGTGGAACAAAACCAATGAAGCCATCCCGACACACTGTTTATTAGTCCTTTACTCAGTCAACGCAGAAAAGAGGAAACAGCGCCCCCCGGTGTCACACATTACAATGGCTAACAGAACAGGGCCAAACACCGCCATTGTGTGACGTCATTTCCCCGCCTACTACTTGTGATGGCGGCCAATTGAAAGTGAATGAGGTCTGGAGCTTCTAGAAGCGCTAGGCTAACCATGACAGTCACGTTTATTTCAATATAGCAATAGGCCTATGACTTGTAACAATACTCATTTAAAACACTTTACGTCCCGTTACATCCACAACTAACATTATTTAACATATCAAGTAGGCCTAGTAGAAAAACAAATGTTCCTCACAGCAGGTCCAGCTACAGCAGTCGCTTTTACTTCGAAAAGTCTTCGTTTCCTTGCGGTTAACCCGGAAAACAGAGGACCACATTTGTCCTTAGTCACACATAGAAGTTGAACCGGAAACTTCCAACCGTGTTGTGGTTTAATTTGTAAAAAAATATTTAGGAAATGACCGTGTATTGGAGACAAAAGACGGCTACTACCAAACTAGCTGCTTTACTGAACGGAAGTAAACAGCGCCACCTGCAACAAGCCCCGCGAACTCATTACCATGGCAACCTAATTAGTACACCTACATGCAGGTGTGCATGGAAGCAAATCATAACGTTTTGAAGTTTTAAAAGCCATTTAATTTAGTATATGGAAATGTAAAACACCATTGAATTCATAACATTGACATATTATACTTTGAAGCCAAAATCATCTGAATTCATTCGTTTTGAATTCACCTCGGCAATCGAGACTGAACGTGATGGAACAGACTGCTGTCATGGTGGTTATGTTGTGTTACGAGCTTTTTTGAAGCCCTGAAACCTACTGTGCTTATTGAGGCCCGACTTTGATTATACATAACTGACATAAACCGTACAATTTACCTGAGCCCCGTCCTTCTCCCTGTTGGCCATCGTTGGCTTTAATTCTCCAGCAGTTTTCTTTGATCACATGACTGACGGATGGCGCTCTGATAGGCCGGCAGTAGATTCGATTGCATTCTGTCTCTATTGCTTTGGCCTTGGAAGGCCCTGCTACTGCAGTTTTGATTTTTATGGCTTTAATTTTCTGGTCCATATTTTGACCACTTGAATATGAGTAATCAATATCGTATGTATGTATATATATATATATATATATATATATATATATATATATATATATAGATAGATAGATAGATATAGATAGATAATCTCGAATATATCAAATATCTGCAAACTTGAATTTTTTGTATCATAAATAGTGAATGCATAATTTTTTATCGTGTTTTTTAAATGGTACAACTTGAAATGCCATATTTGAATTTCAAAGAGGTGATTTCAAAACGAATAAATTCAGATGACCTTGTTTTTAAAGTATAATATTTATACGTTATGAATTCAATTGTGTTTACGTCTCGATATACAAAGTATCATGTTACTACTTAGCCTGCTGATTTAGATGAATTATGATGATGAAACGGCTTAGTGATTAAGGATCCTCAAGTCCTTAACTGAGTGATTAAGTGATTAAGGAGCATGTGATGCTCCTTAATCAGGGAACAGTTGTCATCAACCAACAGTGGGGGCCAGAGACAGGGCTCTGGCAGGGAGGGGGAAACAGCATGAGGCAAAACCAAATGTAACTGTTTAAAGACTAACACTTTCCTCAACAGCGTGTAAAGACAGCTGTTTTTCATATATGTGGTCGAAAGGTCAAAAGGAGCCTGCGCCACGCCCCTATGAGATTTTAAAAAGTTAGAGGGGTGAGAGGTCACGAGATGGAGCATTATCCGAGGCTCTTTTAGTTACTTCCTGTAGGGCTAGAGGCCCTAAATGTATTATCTTACTTGTCCTTGAGGCCCTCTTTCATATGAAAGAAACCCCAGGTCTCTTTCTCACTCCCAAGTGTCCTTGACCCCTAGGTCACCTACTAATTACATAACTTCCTGTAGGGCTGGATGTACAGTATATTAGCTACTATTTTAGTAAATCTTGATGCCCTGATTCATATAAAAGAGACCAGATGTCGCTATCTTACTCCCAAGTCATTCTGTGCACACACCATTAACGCGTTAATGGTGTGTTTGCATCACTTCCTGTAGGTCTAGGACCCTATGTTGATAATTGTAGTAATCTTTTGAAAGTCTTTTTAGTCTTCCTTTTACTATATTGACACATTAACACTTTAAAGCGGGATTAATTGGTCATGATTATCTTGTGCTTATTATCCATGTTTTTATAAAATTAACCTTTAACATTTTTTGGCGGAAGCAAAGCAGACATAAACTCCCTGTTTTCCCACAAAAACATGTCGGCCTGGTCCGTCCCAAAGAAGAAATATGTCATCCGTGGGTCACTCGAAAATCTATGTTTTTATTGAAAGAACATCATCAGTTACATAAAATAACATATCATGACTTTCTTATAACACACATAACATAGCAGCCTAGATGACTAATGTTACACAATGTAAAAAAACAATTCAAACAACATGCAAGCTGCGTGGTTTCAGGGTTAGCAGCATCTATATGAATCACCATGGCAACGATAGAAAAAGTTGCATTAACTAACAAACTAAACATCCTCTACATTCACTGACTGAAGATTACAACATTAAAATGAATATTCATCACTAGAAATGTTATCAAAGCACATTTTAATGCCGTAGTAACTATCTTAAAATGTTGCTTTTTCCACTGAGAATATAATGATTGTCATCCATTTTGTTTTGGCAGAACCTTGACATACGTGACGTATTGCTGTTTCTTCAAACAGTCGATAGGGGGCTAAAACGGTCATATGGGTCGTTTTCAAAGACCTTTACAAACAACCTATTCTGACGTTTAGGTTAAATAAATATCACTATAAATGTTATCAAAGTACATTTTAATGCCGTATTTATCTTAAAAATGTTGCTTTTTCCACTGAGAATATAATGATTGTCATCCATTTTGTTTTGGCAGAACCTTGACATATGTGACGTATTGACAGCTTATCCAAGAGAGCCATGAATCAGAACTGTGTATGTTACTCTGTTAACTAAAGCTAGCCTGCTAACATTTCTGATAACTACAGTGGGGCAAACTATGTCATCTATTTATACATTCAGATTATTGGTCTTCTGGTCAGTGATATTAGGATGACACTAGCAAACAAACATTAAATATGTTACATTTATATGCAAAATAAAGACAAACCAGCACATTCACATCAGGAAAAAGTGAATCGTCAATATCAATACATAAATATAACCCCCACTTCAATTCCATTAAAACAACCTACTCAATCAGAGTTTAAGATAAAACCCTACTGTGTGGATATAATTTGTAAATCAGCTAAGCCAGACAGAGATATAAAAGCCAACAGATACTTGATTTAGTCTTTTGAAACCATCTTGAACTCACAATCTCCACATTTCAGATCAAAGGATTGATGCATGACACTACATCTGCTCATAAAGAAGTTCACTGATTATAAACTAAAGTAAATGTATTCTATATGCTATTCAAGCACAAAATGTAGCCTGTCACAATGCCCATAATGACGGAATGCAGAACTAGCTAGCTACCTCAGACACACTCTGAGCTACAGCATTCAGAAACTTCACTACTCAGGTCTTCTTCAGAATCAGCAGCTATGTTCCCCAGTGAGGCCAATTAGGTGCAGCGAATTTGATTCTCTCTTGTGGAAGTATAGAAGCGCAACTTGTTCACTCCTTCTGTCTGACCTGCGGAAATATAAATATAAGAAGAAATTTAATGAAAGTGGCTGAAAAGACCTACAGCTCATTTAATTTATTCATACTCCTAGGTTGAGCGTAGTACATATGAGGACTTTTATTTTCCCTAACAGGAAGCTCAAACCTCTTACTGTTTCAAGCTGGTGCATGCCTTTACAGAAGGTTAAGCATATTTGGATTTATAAGGACCTGGTAATGGCTCTATAGGCTGGACACCAACCTGTAAAACAGATGAAGTTAAGATGTTCTTCACAAGAGCGTGGCCTCCATGTGGAAGGTTCCACACTGGACACGCCCCCACAGGGGCTGGAATGTTGTGAGAACCTTCGTCCCATTGGCTGAAGTCCATCGGGTCACCGGACATCCAAAACCAGGAGCTTCCTGAAAGAGACCTACCAACATTGAAAGAGATTAAAGAGTTACATGAGTGGAAGGAAGAATAATGTGGCCAAATATTTAGCTTTTGTTATTTTCATGGTATTGTTGATAAGACAAAGTGATGGACGGACAGATGATCATAAGGACAGACTTGATTGCCTGATAGACACCAAGGTCTGGCCAGTACCTGCGCAGGCCCACCCAGAGGTGGCTGGTTAGTGGGAAGGGGGCGCGAGCCACCAGCTCATCAATCATCTCCTGGTCTTCTGGGTCCCCCTGAGGCTCAGCAGGTCCCAGTGAAAGTCTCTGCAGTACAGCAGGGCGTCTGACCAGCACAGCCGTGTCCCCACCAGTGTGATGTTCCTCCCCATCTCCTGAATGCTGACAGAGGGTGGAGGAGGCCCTAACTCTGGGGAACCAAAAACACAGTGCGGTGGTGAGGGATTTCTACTCTCAGCCCTGTAATTATCCCTTTATGTATCTTTGAGCAGAGACCTAATCCCTACCCACTATTAAGACATTTAGCAGACACTTTTACTTTTACAAAAGCTTCATTAGCGACACTAAATTGCCAATCAGTGTGGGGTGTTTTTAAATGAGTACACAACACCTTCAAACACTTGGCAGTACTTTTCTCTCAGAAATCCCAGCACACTTGATTTCAACTGATGTGAAGGGCTATGAGTTGTCTTGACCATACAGAAAACAACTTACTTTGATACTTCACTCTGAAATATCACAATACAGAACAGTCATGTAGATCAGTGGTGCCCAACCTTTGACTTTAGGTGGACCACTAAATTGTCATCAAGACCTTTCGCGGACCACCTCAGATTGAAACAGTACAAAATAGATAAATACAAATGCAGTGGCTGACCAAAGAGTGCCAGCAAACCCTTTATACACAAGTATTACTGCAAGAAGGCCAAGGCCAGTGGGACACAGTGGAAAATAAGAAGTCAGCAATGCTGCTTATGCTCCCTTTGTGATTATTCAGCAAACACAAAGCAACACAAAACGTAAATTTTTTCTTACAATGCAAAAAAGTGACTGCACAAAGCGACTCCTTTTTTAAATAGTAACAAACCATATACTTTATTTACTGAATAAATATATCTATATATCTATATTCATTTTTCTATTGTACATTTTTCTATTTCAAAAATAAATCCCACAGACCACCTGCAGTACCCTCATTTACCACCAGTGGTACGCGTACCCCCTGCAGTTTAAAAACATTACATGCAGATTTTCCTTTGGTGGATGCTTTTACTCAAAGTGTCTTACAATACTGTCTGGGCATAAATTGTTATAATAGGTAGCCCTGAGTGGGAATCAAACCCCTAACCCTAGCAGTGTTAATGCCATGCTCTACCAGTTGAGCTATAAGGAACAGCAGCATTTGACTTTTGACCAATGATGGTTGACCAACAGTGGTACTGGTACACCCATCCCCCTTTGATGATCATGTAATGATGGACTGGGTTCCTACCTCCGTACACTTTGACCTCACACAACGTCAAGTAGCCTCCTTGATCAGAGGACTTGTAGAAGTTGATAAACCTTCCTTCCATTCCCCAACACTTGACAGTCTGAGTCAAGCAGCTGGGTCATCCTTGATGATGGCACACCTGAGGAAAAGAGACAGAGAGAGAAGATACAGTAGTCTGGTGAAGGTATCAGAGACCAGATTCCAGTAGCTGGTGTGTGTCCAGGTGTACTTGAGCAGAGCACTGGTTGTGTTCCCTTATTTTCTGGGAATATAATATTCTATGCTATTTAGTCATTTACACTTTTATCCAAAGACACTT
>JACYXH010000798.1:0-27500 GCA_026745465.1 Lota lota
GGAAGATTCATTTGATATTTTAAACTTGCACTAAGAAACATGCACACTCTTGTTATTCAGGAAAACAGTCAAACATTGTGTGAATTCAACAGGTTGTCAAATGACGTAGAAAAAAGGTTGAGGTTGGTATTAACCTTCCAAAGACTTAAGCAGTCACATCGTAGGCCTCGTGTTGTTCCTGGTCATCAGCTTCATCTATTCACAATCCACTTTAAATCAGTATACAAATAAAAACCGTCTCCCACCTCAGCCCACAGACTCACTATCATTTGTTCAAATAAACCATACAACTTGTAGAACTTGTGCAGCAGTAGCACAGACTCTGTAGCCTTCACATTTAGGGGTTAGAGAGTCTAAATAAAACGTATTCACCCAGGGACTGTTTTCTCTAAATCAGCCACCATAAGTGATGGCTGCCCTAACAGATTTAAGAACAAAAACACTTCAGTAGTAGTGAGTGTGATAATCACTTTAGAGCTGGGCTTCATTCGCCCCGACCGGGACGTCCTTCGTCAGGCAGGACCTCCTGCACGGCTCCACCATCAGCTCCCCTCCGCCACGGCGTCCCGGTCTGCTATCAAACAGCGCTAGTTGGGTCTAACATCTGCTAACAAACCTGGGGATGGAAACATTTGCAAAGGGGTAGCGAATATCCAACTTCCTTAAGTTTCCAAGTTGACTTATTGAGAAATGTATAAGTGTGAAATGAACTGAGAAATGTGTAACTATGGTAGTAGTAGTAGCAGCAATAGGAGCAAAAATAGCTCACGTGACTTAGATGACCCAAAATATTACCTCAAATCACAGCTTAGGAAGAATTCACAGTGAAAATTCACAAACTAAAAACTAATAAATCTCCCTCTACAATCGTTTACAAAAACTAAAAAGAACCTCCGGGCATTTAGCGTTTCAGAACAGCTTGGTGATGGTTACCCTCTGGTCCTCAGCCTCCGGACCACCCTGGTGCCTCATGCCTGGTCCTCAGCCTCCGGTCCACCCTGGTGCCCCATGCCTGGTCCAGGGGATCTGGTTACCCTCTGGTCCACCCTGGTGCCCCATGCCTGGTCCAGGGGATCTGGTTACCCTCTGGTCCACCCTGGTGCCCCATGCCTGGTCCAGGGGATCTGGTTACCCTCTGGTCCACCCTGGTCCAGGGGATCTGGTTACCCTCTGGTCCACCCTGGTGCCCCATGCCTGGTCCAGGGGATCTGGTTACCCTCTGGTCCACCCTGGTGCCCCATGCCTGGTCCAGGGGATCTGGTTACCCTCTGGTCCACCCTGGTGCCTCATGCCTGGTCCAGGGGATCTGGTTACCCTCTGGTCCACCCTGGTGCCCCATGCCTGGTCCAGGGGATCTGGTTACCCTCTGGTCCACCCTGGTGCCCCATGCCTGGTCCAGGGGATCTGGTTACCCTCTGGTCCACCCTGGTCCAGGGGATCCTGTAAAGTCAGACAGCATCTTTGTAAACACGTTTACACAGAGGTCTTGTTTTGTACAATATGTACATGTAATTAAATCTCGGAAGACGACGTGCTATAACATATTAGCTGTGCTATAACTTATTAGCTTTATTTATTAACTAGAGACATACAGGTTGGCCGTCTTCAGGAAGGCAAACTTCCACACACCGAGTCAAGGTACTGAACCAATCACAATCAAGCATATTCACATCCAATAGAAATCATTGTAACTCCATAATCATTAACAGTGATGTCAACACACGGTAACAAATATATTCTATGAATATCACAACAGCAAGTTCAATTACACTATGGAATGCCACTAACACTAGTGAGCCTGGTTCAACGCTTCCTCGACCACATCTACCTCCCGACCACTCTGCATAGATCACTTTGAGAAGGTCATATAACGTTACAGAAAAGAATGGGTAAATACGGTAGGTATCAATGTGAAACTGTCCATATCAAACGCTCACCTGCGTGGTTGGATTGACATCTTGTGCGTCATACAGGTTCAGGATAGCAAGGACTGGAGCTGCCCCCACTGTTAACACAAAACAATCATCCATTTAATAACTAGACATCACACGCTGGAATCACATGGGAACAACAATTACCAAACACAGGAAGTGATGCAGCAATTTATAAATCCTTTCCTATAAAAACCTGTCCTGCCTCATTTTCCAAGTCAATGAGTGTACGCAAAAGATGTAGTATGTCTGAATGTGTCACTACTCTTCAATGAGCTTTACATCATGGCCTCACCAAGAATAAACTGAAAACCAAGACAATAGTCAGGGTGCTTAAGAGGAACAACTGTTCTTAGTTTGCTTATGTTATGTGGGATTTAATCTACAGCCGCAGTTTTATGGTAGCATTTGCGCAACAATTAAACTTATTTGACTCTTCTGACCAGCTATTCCATTAGTTTTTACACAAATAAGCACGTTTACATTGAACCCTTCCTTTTATTTCTGAAGTCTAGTAGAGACAACACAGAGAAGACAGAATTTATTCAGCCCAAGCACTGAAACTGAAAGTGCATTGACCTCACCGTTATGGAGTCCTTTTTAGCCCAGTGGGGAGACGGCAGCGAGGGATGGAGCTGGGTGTGGAGGCAGACACCTTGTGACACAAACTACAGTTACAATTTCAGCTCTGTAGGGTTAGGGTGAGGGTTTAACTGGGCCAATCACAGCCCAGATATTTAAAACACTAGCAGTATCAATAGTAATATAATAGTAAAATGATACTTAGCCATATTCAGCTGCTGGCTTGTTGTAGATCAAAGGAGCCGCACTATGGAAATGCCAAATTGTAATTAAAATGTTGCAGCCTTAAACGATCTCTGCATCATATACTCGACTCGAAAATGTTTACGCAACAACACAGTGTCAGTTGTAGAGAGCAATCATCAAAGTAGTTTTGCGGGATTTTATAAAAATGTTATGTTTCATTATGAGTGCACTACCTAAAGCACAATAAAGTGATCAAATATTGCAGATGGTTACTGATAGAAATAGGGAACCGCCAGATGACCTAATTAGGTACGCTTGTTAGTGATGAGTTTACGCAAATGTCAATCCTAATCATACTGCCAGATGCCCTCCCAGGTGAATCAACATCCACAACTCATACAGTACTGCAGCATTAGAGGTTCACAAACTGCATATTTCTAACTACTAACCTTGGCAGAAAGCCCAAGACAGTCATACTGGAATCCTAACGTTCCAGTACAAACCAGCAATACATAACCAGCACCTCACCTTGAGCTGAACGATGATGAAGATCTTGTGGTCCTTTCATCATCTTCGCATTTCAAATACAGCCAACAGACTTACCTTGAGGCGATCTAGTAGTTTGATGCTGTTGGTATATGTACAAATAATTTTGACTAAACAGTTCCCTCATCTAACTAATTAACTACTACCAATAAACAAGGTTCACCAGCGTACAAAAAAACAAACTGATCTGATGCTTTTTGTCCACTTCCTTGCTACTCTCAAAAACATTGCATTCAAATTGCATGAGTGATGCCTTATTGATCTGGGTGTGGTCTGAGTGGCCCGAGATGCATGCTAGGACACTGTGCTATCTTAAGTCTACAGTTCTGTAGATGTTCCCCCTCAGAAATAACCAAGTGTTCATAAGGCTGTCGTCACATCAGTTACATGAACAGGAACATCCGTCAGGACCGTGACAGGGACTGCCCAAGGAGAAATGCCAAGGGTAGGATGTGAGGGCTTGAACACTTAGCGACTAGAATACAACCTAACTCTTACAGTAGAGAACCATTGAGCACATTTCAATGTTCCTCTTCATAGATCTTGAAGCCCCAGTTAGGGTTTCTTTACGTCCACATCTGAAGAACAACACACCTGCAGCTTGAAGAGGACCCTAGTTGGGATGTTTCCAAGATGGTTTCTGATTCAAGGGGACCCATCTCCCAGGTCCAGCTAGCCTCGTCCAATACATTACAATTCAGCCAGCGAAAGACTTGCGTCTCAGCACAGGAGTACAGAAGATCCACAGGTCATGGCAGCCATCGATCATGTCGGGGGTAGGAAGGGCAGCCACGTCGCAGACTGTCAAGCTTGAAAAACCATTTACAAAAATGTTCTGGTACATTTTCATCTTCTCAGTTGGTTTCCTGTCCATTCTGTCCATTCAGAATGCCATTAGTCCATCATCCATTGTTCCTAGTATCCATTGTTCCTAGTATCCAATGTTCCTTTCCATTGTTTGCATAATTCAGTCACACTGCAATCCAATCTGCATGACACTCAAGTCATCCTATCCAGTGTGTAGGAGGTGGAATAGAAAGCCAGATGCTGGATCGCTCCAGGCTCTTGATGTATACTGGATTGCAAAGGCAAATCGTTGATTTGGGCCACAGACTTAAGTCATCCAGAAACGTCGTCCCAAAAGATACTCAAGGATGTTTTAAATGGAGTAGCGTCGTACTGTAGCTGAAAATTCTAAAGATAAAAATGTAGCGATAAAACACACCACCACATTAAACCAACCTGTTAAAATCTTCAGGGGTCAGCCCACATCCCATGTCAAGACGCTCACACATAGTATGCTATGTCAGGTCGATCCCTGGCCAACCTTACATGTAATACCCCATGCCAGGTACAACACTGGCCATGCTCACATGAAGAACCCTATGCCAGGTTGAAAGCTGGCCACACTCACATGAAGTACCTATGCCAGGTTGAAAGCTGGCCACACTCACATGAAGTACCTATGCCAGGTCAAACACTGGCCACACTCACATGAAGTACCTATGCCAGGTTGAAAGCTGGCCACACTCACATGAAGTACCTATGCCAGGTTGAAAGCTGGCCACACTCACATGAAGTACCTATGCCAGGTTGAAAGCTGGCCACGCTCACATGAAGTACCTATGCCAGGTCGACAGCTGGCCACACTCACACATTAAGTATCCCATGCCAAGTTAAACCATGGCCACGCTCACACCGTTTATTCTATGCTAGGTTGAAGCCCGGCCACACTTTCATGTAGTAAGAACCCCATGCCAGGTCAGCCTCTGGCCCGGCTCACACATGTATGAAAAAATACAAATTAAAGAATTAAACAAACAATTACCATACTTACCAAACCAGGTAACAAAGTAAGATAAGCGGAAGCAGAAGGAGAACCCAGTGGTGGGTTGGTAGGTCTTAAACTGACGGACAGACCAGTGGTGGGTTGGTAGGTCTTGAGCAGAAGGAGAACCCGGTGGTGGGGTAACAGAAGGACAGACATGGTAGGTCTTGAGCAGAAGGAGAACCCAGTGGTGGGTTGGTAGGTCTTGAGCAGAAGGAGAACCCAGTGGTGGGTTGGTAGGTCTTGAGCAGAAGGAGAACCCAGTGGTGGGTTGGTAGGTCTTGAGCAGAAGGAGAACCCAGTGGTGGGTTGGTAGGTCTTGAGCAGAAGGAGAACCCAGTGGTGGGTTGGTAGGTCTTGAGCAGAAGGAGAACCCAGTGGTGGGTTGGTAGGTCTTGAGCAGAAGGAGAACCCAGTGGTGGGTTGGTAGGTCTTGAGCAGAAGGAGAACCCAGTGGTGGGGTAGTAGGTCTTGAACAGCAGGATCCTCATCATCCCATATTTGGAGCAGGCCGATGAGCCCCCTACTGGCTCAGACACGAGCCTTTCTCAGGCTGAACTGCAGAGTAATGGGCGAGGCCAGCTGGCCCTGGAAGATGGGTCTCCTCAAATCAGCAATCATCCTGGAAAGATCCCAACAAGAACTGCAGTTGTGCTCTCCTCCAGCTGGGGAGGTAGAGAAACCGTCACCACGGCTTCAAGATGTATGGAAGAGAACGTTGCAGTGTGCTCAATGGTTCTCTCCTGTAAGATCTAGGTTGTGTTCTAGTTGCTAAGGGGACGAGCCCTCACACCTTGCCCCTGGCGTTTCTCCTCAGGGGAGACCCTGTCAGTATCTTGAAGAACATTCTAATTCACGTAACTGACGTTACGAGGGCCCCTTAAACACTTGGCTTCTCCCGAGGGGGCACATCTACAGAGCTGTAGATGTCAGACAGCACATTACCCTAAGATGCATCTCTGATCACTCAAACCATATACCCCCATCATTAAGACAAAACACATGTGATGTGATGCAATGTTCAGCAAAGTAGTGGGAAAGTGGGCAGAAACATATCAGAGCAGGGCAGGGGGCCTGAGAGCGGGGGGGACAGAGAGAGAGGGGACAGAGAGAGAGGGGGGCCTGAGAGAGAGGGGGCAGAGAGAGAGGGGACAGAGAGAGAGAGGGGGACTGAGAGAGAGAGGGGGACTGAGAGAGAGGGGGACTGAGAGAGGGGGCATGAGAGAGAGGGGACTGAGAGAGAGAGGGGGGACTGAGAGAGAGAGGGGGGACTGAGAGAGAGAGGGGGGACTGAGAGAGAGAGGGGGGACTGAGAGAGAGAGGGGGGACTGAGAGAGAATACCGAGAGAGAGGGGGGACTGAGAGAGAGAGGGGGGGACTGAGAGAGAGGGGGCATGAGAGAGAGAGGACTGAGAGAGGGGGAACAGAGAGAGAGGACTGAGAGAGGGGTGACTGAGAGAGAGTGGGCATGAGAGAGAGAGGACAGAGAGAGAGGGGGCATGAGAGAGAGAGGACTGAGAGAGAGAGGACTGAGAGAGGGGGGACAGAGAGAGAGTGGGGCCTGAGAGAGGGGGGCATGAAAGCGGGTGCATGGGGGGGGGGGGGGGGGGGAGGGCATGAGGGGGAGGCAGGGCGAGAGAGCCTCAACCAACCAGGAGGCCAAAATGAGGCCTCAGCATAAAAAGGAAAAATCAGGACTTACAGTTTGCAGTTTCTTCTTCATGATTCAGTTGTGATACTCACAGAATCTCCATTTCTTGTTCTTGACCTGTGAAGGAGTGCAACGAGCAGATTAGTTTTAGAGCTCAAATGAACCACTGAACACAGTGGCAAAGTTGCTTCCTGTTCTATTAATTATTCATGCGTTCCTTTCCCCAATCTTGGGCACTTGTCTACTTCCATATTTGTAGAGCTACCAATGTATTACAAGTTTTAAAACCCAGTTCTTTATTATTAAGCTTTTGATATTTTTAATAATGTGTAAGATACATTCACCTTTTTACAGTGGAAGTCAGTGGGCTTCAATCTAACAACTCAAAGTACTTTCACCTGTAGAAACATTTTTTACTTTATTGCATAAAGGTGCAGTTGGAACAGACTTAGAAGATATAGATATAGCTTTATCTATATCTCTATTTAAGTGTTTTAATTAGTGAATAATCCAATTAAAAAAGCTAGTTGCTTAAGAAGAAGCAACTAATAGTGATAGATATCTATCCATCTATATATCTATACCTCTATTACTATCTATAGCATATATATATATATATATATATATATATATATATATATATATATACATATACACACACACACCTCTATCTATCCATCTCTCTATAGCTATATCTATAGATATCTATCTCTATACCTCTATTGCTATCTATCCATCTCTATATAGCTATATCTATAGACATCTATATATCTAGCTCTATATCTATTGGCGTTTGTATCAAGAAACGTCAGCCCGTCATCATCATCGTGCCACCACAGAGACAAATCAACCGCTTAGCTTCAGCCACTCAACGGGCTATGGCCCGGTGGAACAAAACCAATGAAGCCATCCCGACACACTGTTTATTAGTCCTTTACTCAGTCAACGCAGAAAAGAGGAAACAGCGCCCCCCGGTGTCACACATTACAATGGCTAACAGAACAGGGCCAAACACCGCCATTGTGTGACGTCATTTCCCCGCCTACTACTTGTGATGGCGGCCAATTGAACGTGAATGAGGTCTGGAGCTTCTAGAAGCGCTAGGCTAACCACGACAGTCACGTTTATTTCAATATAGCAATAGGCCTAGGACTTGTAACAATACTCATTTAAAACACTTTACGTCCCGTTACATCCACAACTAACATTATTTAACATATCAAGTAGGCCTAGTAGAAAAACAAATGTTCCTCACAGCAGGTCCAGCTACAGCAGTCGCTTTTACTTCGAAAAGTCTTCGTTTCCTTGCGGTTAACCCGGAAAACAGAGGACCACATTTGTCCTTAGTCACACATAGAAGTTGAACCGGAAACTTCCAACCGTGTTGTGGTTTAATTTGTAAAAATTATTTAGGAAATGACCGTGTATTGGAGACAAAAGACGGCTACTACCAAACTAGCTGCTTTACTGAACGGAAGTAAACAGCGCCACCTGCAACAATCCCCGCGAACTCATTACCATGGCAACCTAATTAGTACACCTACATGCAGGTGTGCATGGAAGCAAATCATAACGTTTTGAAATTTTAAAAGCCATTTAATTTTGTATATGGAAATGTAAAACACCATTGAATTCATAACATTGACATATTATACTTTGAAGCCAAAATCATCTGAATTCATTCGTTTTGAATTCACCTCGGCAATCGAGACTGAACGTGATGGAACAGACTGCTGTCATGGTGGTTATGTTGTGTTACGAGCTTTTTTGAAGCCCTGAAACCTACTGTGCTTATTGAGGCCCGACTTTGATTATACATAACTGACATAAACCGTACAATTTACCTGAGCCCCGTCCTTCTCCCTGTTGGCCATCGTTGGCTTTAATTCTCCAGCAGTTTTCTTTGATCACATGACTGACGGATGGCGCTCTGATAGGCCGGCAGTAGATTCGATTGCATTCTCTCTCTATTGCTTTGGCCTTGGAATGACCTGCTACAGCAGTTTTGATTTTTATGGCTTTAATTTTCTGGTCCATATTTTGACCACTTGAATATGAGTAATCAATATCGTATGTATGTATATATATATATAATATATATATATATATATATATATAGATATATAGGTAGATAGATAGATATCTCGAATATATCAAATATCTGCAACTTGATTTTTTTGTATCATAAATAGTGAATGCATAATTTTTTATCGTGTTTTTAAATGGTACAACTTGAAATGCCATATTTGAATTTCAAAGAGGTGATTTCAAAACGAATAAAATCAGATGACCTTGTTTTTAAAGTATAATATTTATACGTTATGAATTCAATTGTGTTTACGTCTCGATATACAAAGTATCATGTTACTACTTAGCCTGCTGACTTTTATATGAATTATGATGATGAAACGGCTTAGTGATTAAGGATCCTCAAGTCCTTAACTGAGTGATTAAGTGATTAAGGAGCATGTGATGCTCCTTAATCAGGGAACAGTTGTCATCAACCAACAGTGGGGGCCAGAGACAGGGCTCTGGCAGGGAGGGGGAAACAGCATGATGCAAAACCAAATGTAACTGTTTAAAGACTAACACTTTCCTCAACAGCGTGTAAAGACAGCTGTTTTTCATATATGGGGTCGAAAGGTCAAAAGGAGCCTGCGCCACGCCCCTTATGAGATTTTAAAAAGTTAGAGGGGTGAGAGGTCACGAGATGGAGCATTATCCGAGGCTCTTTTAGTTACTTCCTGTAGGGCTAGAGGCCCTAACTGTATTATCTTACTTGTCCTTGAGGCCCTCTTTCATATGAAAGAAACCCCAGGTCTCTAGCTCACTCCGAAGTGTCCTTGACCCCTAGGTCACCTACTAATTACATAACTTCCTATAGGGCTGGATGTACAATATATTAGGTACTGTTTTAGTCAATCTTGATGCCCTGATTCATATAAAAGAGACCAGATGTCGCTATCTTACTCCCAAGTCATTCTGTGCACACACCATTAACGGGGTTAATGGTGTGTTTGCATCACTTCCTGTAGGTCTACGACCCTCATGTTGATAATTGTAGTAATCTTTTGAAAGTCTTTTTAGTCTTCCTTTTACTTTATTGACGCATTAACAATTTAAAGCGGGATTAATTGGTCATGATTATCTTATATTATTATAAGATAATAATAATAATAATAATAATAATATAATTATAATTATTATTATTATATCTTATTAGCTTATTATCCATGTTTTTATAAAATTAACCTTTGGAATATATTTTTTGGCGGAAGCAAAGCAGACATAAACTCCCTGTTTTCCCACAAAAACATGTCGGCCTGGTCCGTCCCAAAGAAGAAATATGTCATCCGTGGGTCACTCTAAAATCTGTGTTTTTATTGAAAGAACATCATCAGTTACATAAAATAACATATCATGACTTTCATTTAACACACATAACACAGCAGCCTAGATGGCTAATGTTACACAACGCAAAACAACAATTCAAACAACATGCAAGCTGCGTGGTTTCAGGGTTAGCAGCATCTATATGAATCACCATGGCAACGATAGAAAAAGTTGCATTAACTAACAAACTAAACATACTCTACGTTCACTGACTGAAGATTACAACATTAAAATGAATATTCATCACTAGAAATTTTATCAAAGCACATTTTAATGCCGTAGTTATCTTAAAATGTTGCTTTTTCCACTGAGAATATAATGATTGTCATCCATTTTGTTTTGGCAGAACCTTGACATACTTGACGTATTGCTGTTTCTTCAAACAGTCGATAGGGGGCTAAAACTGTCATATGGGTCGTTTTCAAAGACCTCTACAAACAACCTATTCTGACGTTTAGGTTGGAGATCACGTTTCATCGTTGATATTGTCAAAAAGTTACGTGGATAGGTTGATGGTCATTGAACAGCTTATCCAAGAGAGCCATGAATCAGAGCTTTTTGTTACTCTGTTAACTAAAGCTAGCCTGCTAACATTTCTGATAACTACAGCGGGGCAAACTATGGCATCTATTTATACATTCAGATTATTGGTCTTCTGGTCAGTGATATTAGGATGACACTATCAAACAAACATTAAATATGTTACATTTATATGCAAAATAAAGACAAACCAGCACATTCACATCAGGAAAAAGTGAATCACCAATATCAATACATAAATATAACCCCCACTTCAATTCCATTAAAACAACCTACTCAATCAGAGTTTAAGATAAAACCTTACTGTGTGGATATAATTTGTAAATCAGCTAAGCCAGACAGAGATATAAAAGCCAACAGATACTTGATTTAGTGTTTTGAAACCATCTTGAACTCACAATCTCCTCATTTCAGATCAAAGGATTGATACATGCACAACTATATCTGCTCAAGAAGAAATTCACTGATTATAAACTAAAGTAAATGTATTCTATATGCTATTCTAGCACAAAATGTGGCCTGTCACAACGCCCATAATGAAGGAATGCAGAACTAGCTAGCTACCTCAGACACACTGAGCTACAGCATTCAGAAACTTCACTACTCAGGTCTTCTTCAGAATCAGCAGCTATGTTCCCCAGTGAGGCCAATTAGGTGCAGCGAATTTGATTCTCTCTTGTGGAAGTATAGAAGCGCAGCTTGTTCACTCCTTCTGTCTGACCTGCGGAAATAGAAATATAAGAAATGTAATGAAAGTGGCTGAAAATACCTACAGCTCATTTAATTTATTCAGACTCCTAGGTTGAGCGTAGTACATATGAGGACTTTTATTTTCCCTAACAGGAAGTTCAAACCTCTAACTGTTTCAAGCTAGTGCATGCATTTACAGAAGGTTAAGCATATTTGGATTTATAAGGACCTGGTAATGGCTCTATAGGCTGGACACCAACCTGTAAAACAGATGAAGTTAAGATGTTCTTCACAAGAGCGTGGCCTCCATGTGGAAGGTTCCATGCTGGACACGCCCCCACAGGGGCTGGAATGTTGTGAGCCTTCGTCCCATTGGCTGAAGTCCATCGGGTCACCGGACATCCAAAACCAGGAGTTTCCTGAAAGAGACCTACCAACATTGAAAGAGAATAAAGAGTTACCTGGGTGGAAGGAAGAATAATGTGGCCAAATATTTAGCTTTTGTTAGTTTCATGGTATTTTTGATAAGACAAAGTGATGGACGGACAGATGATCATAAGGACAGACTTGATTGCCTGATAGACACCAAGGTCTGGCCAGTACCTGCGCAGGCCCACCCAGAGGTGGCTGGTTAGTGGGAAGGGGGCGTGAGCCACCAGCTCATCAATCATCTCCTGGTCTTCTGGGCCCATGAGGCTCAGCAGGTCCCAGTGAAAGTCTCTGCAGTACAGCAGGGCGTCTGACCAGCACAGCCGCCTCCCCACCAGAGTGATGTTCCTCCCCATCTCCTGAATGCTGACGGAGGGTGGAGGAGGCCCTAACTCTGGGGAACCAAAAGACAGTGTGGGGCTGAGGGATTTCTACTCTCAGCCCTGTAAGTATCCCTTTAGGTATCTTTGAGCAGACACCCAATCCCTACCCACTATTAAGACATTTAGCAGACACTTTTACATTTACAAAAGTGTAATTAGCGACACTAAATCACCAATCAGTGTGGGATGTTTTTAAATGAGTACACAACACCTTCAGACACTTGGCAGTACTTTTCTCTCAGACATCTCAGCACACTTGAACTCAACTGATGTGAAGGGCTATGAGGTGTCTTGGACCATACAGAAAACAACTTACTACTTTGATACTTCACTCTGAAATATCACAATACAGAACAGTCCTGTAGATCAGTGGTGCCAACCTTTGACTTTAGGTGGACCACTAAATTGTCATCAAGATCTTTCTTGGACACCCTCAGATGGAAACGGTAGAACTTAGATAAATACAAATGCAGTGGCTGACCCAAGAGTGCCAGCAAACCCTTTATACACAAGTATTGCTGCCAGAAGGCCATGACCAGTGGGAGACAGTGGAAATGAGAAGTCAGCAACACTGCTTATGCTCCCTTTTATGTATATTCAGCAAAACCAAATCAAAGCAAATCTTTAAAAACACTAAAAAACGTAATACATTTTAAAGGTATTTTTGTATTTAAAATGATCTATATTCGTTTTTCTATTATTGTACATTTGACCATATCATGGAGAAAATCCCACATTCCACCTGCAGTACCCTCGTGTACCACCAGTGGTACGTGTACCACCTGCAGTACCCTCGTGTACCACCAGTGGTATGTGTAGCACCTGCAGTACCCTCACGTACCACCTGCAGTACCCTCATATACCACCAGTGGTATTCAGACCACCTGCAGTACCCTCATGTACAACATGCAGTACCCTTGTGTACCACCAGTGGTACGCAGACCACAGGTTTAAAACACTGTATGCAGATTGTGCTTTGGGGGATGCTTTTACCCAAAGTGTCTTACAATACTGTCGGTGCATACATTGTAATAATAGGTAGCCCCAAGTGGGAATCAAACCCCTAACCCTGGCAGTGTGAATGCCATGCTCTACCTGTTGAGCTATAAGGAACAGCAGCATTTGACTTTTGACAAATGATGGTTGACCAACAGTGGTACTGGTTTACCCATCACCCTTTGATGATCATGTAATGATGGACTGGGTTCCTACCTCCGTACACTTTGACCTCACACAACGACAAAGGGTATGTTGCAGCAGAGTTCTTGTAGAAGTTGATAAACCTTCCTTCCATTCCCCAACACTTGACAGTCTGAGTCAAGCAGCCTGGGTCATCTTTGATGATGGCACACCTGAGGAAAAGAGACAGAGAGAGAAGATACAGTAGTCTGATGAAGGTATCAGAGACCAGATTCCAGTAGCTGGTGTGTGTCCAGGTGTACTTGAGCAGAGCACTGGTTATGTTCCCTTATTTTCTGGGAGTACAATATTCTATGCTATTTAGTCATTTACACTTTTATCCAAAAACACTTAAAAGCAGGTCGAGGTCATTAGGGATCAAAGCCAGGACGTTTTGCTGGGAGTCTAACAGTATTTAGCAGAAGTAAGGTAGGTGAAACCAGTGATTCACCTTGGATTGTCGTTACCGTTGTTCACCAGTGAATTCCCGATGAGTATTTCCACTCCATTGAGCCTGAACCTCTCGTAATTCATATTAGTGACCTGGATCTCTGACACTCTGTACACACCAGGCAGCTCCAGCCTCCACCATGGAATGGCCTGATAGGCGGTAGAGCTGCAGCTGTTGTGAAACCAGTCAGGGTCGGTGTTCCCATCGATGGAGTGTTCAGCCTTCCCCATGTCCGAGTAGGTTGTAGACTGAACAGCCATGCCGCTCAACGCCAGGTTAATGCGGGATGCAGCTTAATGGAGAGTGGAACCACAGAATAGTTTGTCAAGTTGCATTCTAGTGTTTAAACACATTAAAATACTTAAAATAATAATTATAACTTGTCATCAGCCCCTAAATGGGGCACATAGAAATACCTGAAAATCCAGGTGACTTCCACAGGAGGACCACAACATCTGGTGATGAGGAAATACTATTTACTTAATAAAATAAATACTTCAGCTTTTATCAGCTAATATTTATGAGCATATATCCTGCAACTATTGTATCAATTAAATATATGTTATATGTATATATATCTGTGGTAGGAATCTTACACACGCCCACGATCACAATGACATAGGAGGAGGTCAACTGTCAAAAGTTATAGCAGGTAAATCTTTATTAATTCAATATAATGAACTGGATAATGATAAATACTGTAGTGCTGTGTGTAATACTTACCAATGAAACTGCAGATGAGACGACTGGACCCCATGGTTCTGGAGAAACAACATGCTTAGACAATAGCTTACACTTGCCACTAGGTACACAGCCATACAATCATATGAAATTATATATACAACATTCTATTGAAAGTTGAAACAAATAGATCCTTTGAGATGGAGCCATAAGTAATTGACATATTACATTAATCTTAGGAGTCCAAAAATTAGGAGTCTACCATTAAAGACCAATACAATAAAATCCTAAAATAGTTTGTCTCTCTGACTTGAAGATGGTACTCACCGGCAGAGTCTGTAGGTCCTTCTGTATGAATGAAGCGTTTGAATCTAAGATCAGCACAAGATAAACTTGGAATTGACTTAAGTAATCCAAACACTCTTCTTTGCAAACATTATGGTTCTTACAACGCATTGACGGGTCTCACAGAAAGTGTGAGGCACAAAGTGTGAGGCAGACGCGTCCGGGGCTCAGACACTAAAATGAGCAATGCCACGGTCCGGTCGCCAGTATACTTACTACCTAATAGTCTATTCAAATAATGTGCAAAGTGATCTGTAGAGACAGACGTCTGGGCAAGGTACGTAGCAGTGGGGCCATTATCATTTTTAAGTAAGATACACATCTGATATCTGAACATGTAAACCAAAACTGACGTTTGAAAAATAAATGTTTTACATAGAATTACACATAATTGGACAATATTAATTCTAAATTCTAAAATGGTACTTATTAACAATTTATAATGAATACATGGAGGAAGAAATATCACCATGTATTTCTTTCCCATTTAATATATTTGCATATCAAATTGCAGAGGAAGGTACAGAGGCAGACAGAGAAGGACAAGGCCCTAGCTAGTAATGAAAACAACTCATCGACATCCCAACAAATCAAAGGGAAGTCTGTTTATTATATTGTCAGCATGATAATAGTGCCAGCAGTGTCAAAACACCACCCTACACAATGTGTTTAGTGGTACCATTAAAGGGATACACCCTGACGATACCATGTGTATAAGTACAAGCATTTCTAGGACACTAGGTTTTTCAAAGACTTTCAAAGTGAGCTACTCACACTTTGGCTTTCTAAATTACATTTAAATTTTTTATTATTTTAGCTGGTTAGATTGTTAGAATTAACCATCATCATCATTAAATTATCTTAATACGACGAGACCTATGTTATATATTTTGTACATCTGTAAGAATATCTGAAATTATACATTCTACATTCTATTAAAAGTGAAAACGAATAGATAATTTGAGATGGACCTATAAGTAATTGACATATTACATTAGTCCATAAATGAGGAGTCTACCATTACAGAGCAATACAAAAAATCTTTAAATAGTTTTGTCTCTCTGTCTTGAAGATGGTACTCACCGGCAGAGTCTGTATGTCCGTCTGCTACGAATGAAGCGTCTGCATGTAGGATCAGCACTAGATAAACTTGGATTTGCATTAATTCATGCAAAGGCTCTTGTATGCAAATCCTCAAGCCCTCACTGTGAGAGTGACTATGGGGTTATCGGCAGGAAAGGAAAGGTGAGAGATATGAGCTGAATTTAACAAAAACATGGCTCTCTTTATTACAACAAACTCATTTTAGTTTGAGGTACAGGGGAAAACCGGTAAGCAAGGCTGGATGAGTGTTTAGTTCATTTAATGTAGAAATGTTACATATTATACCTTTAAGCATGTCTAACCTAATACCTATACTTCACCATCTAACCAGCTAAAATAAGCAATTTCTAATAACATACTTTAGAAAGTCAAAGTGTGAGAAGCTCACTTTGATAGTCTTAAAGGAAAAAACATACCAAAAAAACCTAGGGATCTAGAAATGCTTGTATTGTATTTATACACATAGTATTTTCAAGGCGTATCCTTTTAATGGTACCACTAAAACACATTGTCTAGGGTGGTTTGCCACTGCTGGCACTATTATCATGCTGATATTATTAATAAACAGACTTCCCTTTGATTGGTTGAGATGTCAATGAGTTGTTTTCATAGATAGGGCCGTGTCCTTCTCTGTCTGCCTCTGTACCTTCCTCTGCAATTTGATATGCAAAAATATTCAATGGGAGGGAAATACATGGTTGTATTTCGTCCTCCATGTATTCATTATAAATTGGTAATAAGTATACAGTTTTTATTTAGAATTAGAATTGTCCAATTTAATGTAGTTCTAATTAAAACATTTATTTTTCAAACTTCAGTTTTGATTAACATGTTACTAATTACACTTGTCCTAATGAGTAAAAGAGATATCATATGTGTATCTTACTTAAACATGATTATGGCCCCACTGCTACGTACCTTGCCCTGACGTCTGTCTCTACAGATCACTTTGCATCGGCTCACACTGGCTCTAGGTAGGAAGTACAACCAAATGACAGGATAAAGTATGCAGATAGATAAAATGGAAACATCACTAGCAGCTGCACCCATTGAACAGGAACATTCGAAGGACGTTGGCTATTTGCAAACATTATTTGTTTAGGCCTTCACTGACTACCGGGCCGGGACATTGCTAGTTTTACTGTGTGACCTCACCGGACGCCGCCAATGCAGAGAGCCATCGCAAGCTGCAAATGACTTTGTGTGAGACACGTCAACGCGTTGCCTGAAGGATCATGGGAAATCTCTGTGTGTTATATTGTTGTGTGATGAAGGGGAAACAGACACGCACGTGTCTCCACTCTGTTTTCTTGTTGTACCTTTAAATTGAGTTTGACGTGGACAAAGCAAACCCCTTATTATGACGCCTCGCGGTTTTTATGTTTTAATGTAGAAATGTTACATATTATACCTGTAAGTAAAAACAATACAAAATAATTCAAAATGTTTATTCTTTTTCAGATTCATGTGTTTCTCTTTGTGTATTTGGGAGCCGGGAGCTGTCTACAATCTAAATGGTGTCATAAAGAGACAGGCACAGTCAACCAGAGGAGATATTCTCATAGATCTACAAAGTATGTTACATAGGTCTAGTCGTTTTTTACATAATTTAATGTTGAAATGTTAGATATTATACCTTTAACCTTGTCTAACCCAATACCTACACCTAACCATTTAACCAGCTAAAATAAGTAATTTATCAATCTTAATTTAGAAAGCCGACTTGATAGTCTTAAAGGCAAAAGCTCAATGAATTGTTTTAATTACTAGCGTGGGCTGTGTCTTTCTCTGTCTGCCTCTGTACCTTCCTCTGCAATTTGGATTTACAATTTTCATTAGAAATTGGTAATAAGTAAAATTTTAGAATTTAGAAACATAATTGTCCTATTATATGTAGTTGTAAGTAAAACATTTATTTTTCAAACTTCAGTTTTGATTTACATGTTCAGGCTGATTACACTTGTCCTCATGAGTAAAAGAGATATCACATGTGTATCTTACTTAAACATGATCATGGCCCCACTGCTACGTACCTTGCCCTGACGTCAGTCTCTACAGATCACTTTGCATCGGCTCACACTGGCTCTAGGCAGGAAGAACAACCAAATGACAGGATAAAGTATGCAGATAGATAGAATGGAAACATCACTAGCAGCTGCACCCATTGAGCAGGGACATTCGAAGGACGTTGGCTATTTGCAAACATTATTTGTTTAGGCCTTGTGAGACACGTCAACGCATTGCCGGAAGGATCATGGGAAATCTCTCTGTGTGGTATATTGTTGTGTGGTGAAGGGAAACAGACACACAAGTGTCTCCACTCTTTTCTTGTTGTTCCTTTAAATTGAGTTTCCCATGAACAGAGCGAACCCCTTGTCTGACACCTCGCTGTGTTTGTGTTTTAATGCAGAAATGTTACATATTATACCTGTAAGTGAAACATTTTCAAAACAATACATATATGTACACTCATATACACACATACATCCACTCATCATACAACAATATAACACAGAGAGATTTCCCATGATCCTTCGTGCAACGCGTTGACGTGTCTCACACAAAGTAATTTGCAGCTTGCGATGGCTCTCTGCATTGGCGGCGTCCGGTGAGGTCACACAGTAAAACTAGCAATGTCCCGGCCCGGTAGTCAGTGAAGGCCTAAACAAATAATGTTTGCAAATAGCCAACGTCCTTCGAATGTCCCTGTTCAATGGGTGCTTAATGGAGAAAGGAAGCACAGAATAGTTTGTCAAGTTGCATGCTATTGTTCAAAACACAATACTAATACTAATAATTATAACTAGTCATCGGCCCCTAAATGGGGCACATAGAAATACCTTTTAATTAATCAAAACTGAAGTTTGAAAAATAAATGTTGTAATTAGAACTACATATAATTGGACAACTCTAATTCTAAATTGTAAAATTATACTTATTACCAATTTATAGTGAAGACATGGAGGACGAAATACAACCATGTCTTTCTCTCCCATTGATTATTTTTGCATATCAAATTGCAGAGGAAGGTACAGAGGCAGACAGAGAAAGACAAGGCCATAGCTAGTAATTAAAACAACTCATAGACATCTCAACAAAATCTAAAGGTGTCTGTTTATTATATTGTCAGCATGATAATAGGGCCAGCAGTGGCAAACCACGACCCTAGACAATGTGTTTTAGTGGTACCATTAACGGGATACACCCTGACGATACCATGTGTATAAGTACAAGCATTTCATGGACCCTAGGGTTTTTTGTGTGTTTTTGCCTTTAAGACTATCAAAGTGAGCTACTCACACTTCAACTTTCTAAATTATGTTTGATAAATTGCTTATCTTAGCTGGTTAGAAGGTTATGTATTGGTATTAGGTTAGACATGGTTAAAGGTATAATATGTGACATTTCTACATACAATTATAAATAAATGACTAGACCTATGTGTGGAAGTGTGGATGATGGCTGCTTAAAGCAGCCATCCTCCACACACACTCCCACACTATGTAACATACTTTGTACTTCTGTGAGACTATCTCCTCTGGTTGACAGTGCCTGTCTCTTTATGACACCATTTAGATTGTAGACCGCTCCCGGCTCCAAAATACACAAAGAGAAACACATGAATCTGAATATGAATAGACATTTTGTATTCTTTTGAAAATGTTTCACTTACAGCTATAATATGTAACATTTCTGCATTAAAACATAAAAATTGTGAAGCGTCAGACATAACAAGGGGTTCACTCTGTCCATGTGAAACTCAATTTAAAGGTACAACAGGAAAACAGAGTGGAGACACTTGCGTGTCTGTTTCCCCTTCATCACATAACAATATACCACACAGAGAGATTTCCCATGATCCTTCAGGCAACACGTTGACTTGTCTCACACAAAGTCATTTGCAGCTTGCGATGGCTCTCTGCATTGGTTGCGTCCGGTGAGGTCACACAGTAAAACTAGCAATGTCCCGGTAGTCAGTGAAGGCCTAAACAAATAATGTTTGCAAATAGCCAACGTCCTTCGAATGTCCCTGCTCAATGGGTGCAGCTGCTAGTGATGTTTCCATTTTATCTATCTGCATACTTTATCCTGTCATTTGGTTGTTCTTCCTACCTAGAGCCAGTGTGAGCCGATGCAAAGTGATCTGTAGAGACTGACGTCAGGGCAAGGTACGTAGCAGTGGGGCCATAATCATTTTTAAGTAAGATACACATCTGATATCTATTTTACTCATAAGGACAAGTGTAACTAGCCTAAACATGTTAACCAAAAATAAAGTTTGAAAAATAAAGGTTTTACTTAGAACTACATATAATTGGACAATTCTTATTATAATATCTAAACTTATACTTATTACCAATTTATCACGAATACATTGAGGAATAAATAGAACAATGTATATCTCTCCCATTGAATATCTTTGCATATCAAATTGCAGAGGAAGGTACAGAGGCAGACAGAGAAAGACAGCCCACGCTAGTAATTAAAACAATTAATTGAGCTTTTGCCTTTAAGACTATCAAGTTGGCTTTCTAAATGAAGTTTGATAAATTACTTATTTTAGCTGGTTAAATGGTTAAGTGTAGGTATTGGGTTAGACATGGTTAAAGGTATAATATCTAACATTTAAACATTAAATTATGTAAAAACGACTAGACCTATGTAACATACTTTGTAGATCTGTGAGAATATCTCCTCTGGTTGACAGTGCCTGTCTCTTTATGACACCATTTAGATTGTAGACCGCTCCCGGCTCCCAAATACACAAAGAGAAACACATGAATCTGAAAAAGAATAAACATTTTGAATTATTTTGTATTGTTTTTACTTACAGCTATAATATGTAACATTTCTGCATTAAAACATAAACATAGCGAGGCGTCATAACAAGGGGCTCGCTCTGTTCATGTGAAACTCAATTTAAAGATACAACAAGAAAACAGAGTGGAGACACTTGTATGTTCGTTTTCCCTTCATCACACAACAATATACCACACAGAGAGGTTTCCCATGATCCTTCAGGCAACGCGTTGCATGTCTCACACAAAGTCATTTGCAGCTTGCGATGGCTCTCTGCATTGGCGGCGTCCGGTGAGGTCACACAGTAAAACTAGCAATGTCCCGGCCCGGTAGTCAGTGAAGGCCTAAACAAATAATGTTTGCAAATAGCCAACGTCCTTCGAATGTCCCTGTTCAATGGGTGCAGCTGCTAGTGATGTTTCCATTTTATCTGCATACTTTATCCTGTCATTTGGTTGTTCTTCCTGCCTAGAGCCAGTGTGAGCCGATGCAAAGTGATCAGTAGAGACAAACGTCAGGGCAAGGTACGTAGCAGTGGGTCCATAATCATGTTTAAGTAAGAAACACATCTGATATCTCTTTTACTCATGAGGACAAGTGTATTCAGCCTGAACATGTTAACCAAAACTGAAGTTTGAAAAATAAATGTTTTACTTAGAATAACATATAATTGGACAATTCTAATAATAAGATTATTCTTATTAGCCATTTATAATGAATACATGCAGGAAGAAATGCAGGAAGAAACAACCATATATTTCTCTCCCATTGAATATATTTGCATATCAAGTTGTAGAGGAAGGTACAGAGGCAAAGAGAAAGACAAGGCCCTAAATAGCAATGAAAACAACTCATTGACATCCCAACCAATCAAAGGGAAGTATGTTTATTATATTACCAGCATGATAATAGTGCCAGCAGTGTCAAACCACCACCCTAGACAATGTGTTTTAGTGCTACCAATAAAGGGATACACCCTGACGATACCATGTGTATAAGTACAAGCATTTCTAGGACCCTAGGTTTTTATGTGGGTTTTTTACTTTAAGACTATCAAAGTGAGCTACTCACACTTCTGCTTTCTAAATTATGTTTTATAAATTGCTTAGTTTAGCTGGTTAGATGGTTAAGTATAGGTATTAGGTTAGACATGGTTAAAGGTATAATATGTAACATTTCTACATTAAATTAACTAAACACTCATCTAGCCTTGCTTACCGGTTTTCCCCTGTATCTCAAACTAAAATGAGTTTGTTGTAATAAAGAGAGCCATGTTTTTGTTAAATTCACCTCATATCTCTCACCTTTCCTTTCCTGCCGATAACCCCATAGTCACTCTCACAGTGAGGGCTTGAGGATTTGTATTTGCATACAAGAGCCTTTGGATTAATGAATGCAAATCCAAGTTTATATGGTGCTGGTCTTAGATGCAGACGACTCATTTGTAGCAGAAGGACCTACAGACTCTGCCGGTGAGTACCATCTTCAAGTCAGAGAGACTAAACCATTTTAAGATTTTATTGTATCACTCTGTAATGGTAGACTCCTCATTTTTGGACACCTAAGATGAATGTAATTTGTGTATTACTTATGGCTCTATCTCAAACTATCTATTTGTTTTCACTTTTAATAGAATGTAGAATGTATAATTTCAGATATTCTTACAGATGTACAAAATATATAACATGGGTCTCGTCGTATTAAGATAATTCAATGATGATGATGGTTAATTCTAACCATCTAACCAGCTAAAATAATCAATTGATCAAACATAATTTAGAAAGCCAAAGTGTGAGTAGCTCACTTTGAAAGTCTTTGAAAAACCTAGGGTCCTAGAAATGCTTGTACTTATACACATGGTATCGTCAGGTCGTATCCCTTTAATGGTACCACTAAAACACATTGTGTAGGGTGGTGGTTTGACACTGCTGGCACTATTATCATGCTGCAAATGTAATAAACAGACTTCCCTTTGATTGGCTGGGATGTCACTGAGCTGTTTTAATTACTAGCTATGGCCTTATCTTCCTCTGTCTGCCTCTGTACCTTCCTCTTCAATTTGATATGCAAAGATATTCAATGGGAGAGAAATACATGGTGGTATTTCTTCCTCCATGTATTCATTATAAATTGGTAATAAGTACCATTTTAGAAGAAGTAAAACATAAATTTTTCAAGCTCAGATATCAGATGTGTAACTTACTTTAAAATGATTATGGCCCCACTGCTACATACCTTGCCCTGACGTCAGTCTCTACAGATCACTTTGCACCGGCTTGAACAGGGGCATGTGAAGGGCAACGGATATTTGCAAACATTATTTGAATAGACTATTAGGTATGGCACTGAGTATACTGGAGACCGGATCGTGGCATTGCTCATTTTAGTGTCTGAGCCCCGGACGCGTCTGCCTCACACTTTGTTTCTCCCACTTTCTGTGAGACTCGTCAACGCGTTGTAAGAACCCTAATGTTTGCAAAGAAGAGCCTTTGGATTACTTAAGTATTTTCAAGTTTATCTTGTGCTGATCCTAGATTCAGATGCTGCATTCATAGCAGAAGGACCTACAGACTCTGCCGGTGAGTACCATCTTCAAGTCAGAGAGACAAACTATTTTAGGATTATTTTGTTATTGATTTGTAATGGTAGACTCCTCATTTTTGGACTCCTAAGATTAATGTATGTCAATTGCTTATAGATCCATCTCAAATTATCGATTCGTTTTCACTTTTAATAGAATGTTAATATGAAGGAATGTATACCTAGTAGCTAGTATAAGCTATTGTCTGAGCATGTTGTTTCTCCAGAACCATGGGGTCCAGTCGTCTCATCTGCAGTTTCATTGGTAGGTATTCCACACAACACTACAGTATGTATCATTACCCACTTCATTATATTGAATTAATAAAAGTGTATGTGTTATGAATTTTGACAGTTGATCTATTGTGATCATGGGCGTGTGTAAGATTCCCACCAGGAATAGTTTGAATATTTCATTGATACAATAGTTACAGGATAAATGCTTGTTAATATTGGCTGATATTAGCTAAAATATTATTTCATTAAGTAAATGACTTAAGTATTTTCTCATCACCAGGTGTTGTGGTCCTCCTGTGGAAGTCACCTGGATTTTCAGGTATTTCTATGTGCCCCATATAGGGGCCGATGACTAGTTATAATTATTATTATAAGTATTTCAATGTGTTTTGAACACTGGAATGCAACTTGACAAACTATTCTGTGGTTTCTTTCTCCATTAAGCTGCATCCCGCATTAACCTGGCGTTGAGCGGCATGGCTATTCAGTCTACAACTGCCTATGGCGCAGAGGCTGAACGCGCCATCGATGGGAACACCGACCCTTATTTCAATCACAACAGCTGCAGCGCTACCCAGTTCCAGGCCAAACCATGGTTGAGGGTGGAGCTGCCTGGTGTGTACAGGGTGTCAGAGATCCAGGTCACTAATATGAATGCCGTTAGGGAGAGGCTCAACGGTGTGGAAATACTCATCGGGAATTCACTGTTGAACAACGGCAACGACAAGCCAAGGTGAATCACTGGTGTCACCTCCCCTACTTCCACTCAATACTGTTAGACTCCCAGTCAAAACGTTCTGTGTTTGATCCCTAATGACCTCAACCTGCTTTTAAGTTTCTTTGGATAAAAGTGTAAATGACTAAATAGCATATAATATTATATTCCCAGAAAATAAGGGAACACAACCAGTGCTCTGCTCAAGTACACCTGGACACACACCAGCTACTGGAATCTGGTCTCTGATACCTTCACCAGACTACTGTATCTTCTCTCTCTGTCTCTTTTCCTCAGGTGTGCCATCATCAACGATGACCCAAGCTGCTTGACTCAGACTGTCAAGTGTTGGGGAATGGAAGGAAGGTTCATCAACTTCTACAATTCCTCTGTTCAATTAGTCAAGCTGGAGCTTTGTGAGGTCAAAGTGTACGGAGGTAAGAATGCAGTCCATCATTTCATGATCATCAAACACTGGCTGGGTTAGGGGTTTGTTTCCCACTCTGGGCTACCTATTATAACAATGTAAACACGATGATATTGTAAGACACTTAGGGTAAAAGCATCCACCAAAGCACAATCTGCATACAGTGTTTTAAACCTGTGGTACACTGGTGGTACACGAGGGTACTGCAGGTGGCATATGAGGGTACAGCGGGAACTTAGTCTTGAAATAGACAAATTTACAATAATAGAAAAAAGAACATCGATCATTTTAAATAATTATAAATAATCAGTAAATAAAGTATTATGGTTTGCTATTATTAAAAAAAGATTTGCTTTGTGCAGTCATTTAGTTTTGTGTTGCTTTGTGTTTGCTAAATAAACACAAAGGGAGCATAAGCAGTGTTGCTGACTTCTTATTTCCACTGTCTCCCACTGGTCATGGCCTTCTTGCAGTAATACTTGTGTATAAAGGGTGTGCTGGCACTCTTTGGTCAGCCATTGCATTTGTATTTATCTATTTTCTACCGTTTGCATCTGAGGTGGTCCAAGAAAGGTCTTGATGACAATTTAGTGGTCCACCTAAAGTCAAAGGTTGGCACCACTGATCTACATGACTGTTATGTATCATGATATTTCAGAGTGAAGTATCAAAGTTTTCTGTATGCTCCAAGACACCTCATAGCCCTTCACATCAGTTGAGTTTAAGTGTGCTCAGATTAGACTGTAGACTTATTTGAGAGAAAGAACTGCCAAGTGTCTGAAGGTGTTGTTTTGCCCTTAAAATGGATGTGTTTAAAAACATCCCACACTGATTGGAAATTTAGTGTCGCTAATGAAACTTTTGTAAATGTAAAAGCGTCTGCTAAATGTCTTAATAGTGGGTAGGGATTGGGTCTCTGCTCAATGATACATTAAGGGATACTTCCAGGGCTGAGAGTAGAAATCCCTCACCCCCACACTGTCTTTTGGTTCCCCAGAGTTAGGGCCTCCTCCATCCTCCGTCAGCATTCAGGAGATGGGGAGGAACATCACACTGGTGGGGAGGCGGCTGTGCTGGTCAGACGCCCTGCTGTACTGCAGAGACTTTCACTGGGACCTGCTGAGCCTCAGGGACCCAGAAGAGCATGAGATGATTGATGAGCTGGTGGCTCGCGCCCCCTTCCCACTAACCAGCCACCTCTGGGTGGGCCTGCGCAGGTACTGGCCAGACCTTGGTGTCTATCAGGCAATCAAGTCTGTCCTTATGATCATCTGTCCATCCATCACTTTGTCTTATCAAAAATACCATGAAAATAACAAAAGCTAAATATTTGGCCACATTATTCTTCCTTCCACCCAGGTAACTCTTTCATCTCTTTCAATGTTGGTAGGTCTCTTTCAGGAAGCTCCTGGTTTTGGATGTCCGGTGACCCGATGGACTTCAGCCAATGGGACGAAGGCTCGCACCATTCCAGCCCCTGTGGGGGCGTGTCCAGTGTGGAACCTTCCACATGGAGGCCACGCTCTTGTGAAGAACATCTTAACTTCATCTGTTTTACAGGTTGGTGTAGAGCCATTACCAGGTCCTTATAAAGCCAAATATGCTTAACCTTCTGTAAAGGCATACACCAGCTTGCATGTGCTACCTGCACAATGGAGTCTCAGATAAGATCTTCATGAAGAATCTCCTCTTTCAGTCAACTTTTTAAAATTTACAAACAGCTTGAAACAGTAAGAGGTACAAGCTTCTTGTTTGGGAAAATAAAGATCCTCGTTATTATGTAGTTTAGTATGTCATTTAGTATGTTAGTATGTACTACGCTCAACCTAGGAGTGTGAATGAGGGAAAAAAACTCTAGGTCTTTTACGCCACTTTCATTAACCTTCCTATATTTATATTTACGCAGGTCAGACAGAAGGAGTGAACAAGTTGCGCTTCTATACTTCCACAAGAGAGAATCAAATTCGCTGCACCTAATTGGCCTCACTGGGGAACATAGCTGCTGATTCTGAAGAAGACCTGAGTAGTGAAGTTTCTGAATGCTGTAGCTCAGAGTGTGTCTGAGGTAGCTAGCTAGTTCTGCATTCCGTCATTATGGGCATTGTGACAGGCCACATTTTGTGCTAGAATACCATATAGAATACATTTACTTTAGTTTATAATCAGTGAACGTCTTTATGAGCAGATGTAGTTGTGTCATGCATCAGTCCTTTGATCTGAAATGTGGAGATTGTGAGTTCAAGATGGTTTCAACAGACTAAATCAAGTATCTGTTGGCTTTTATATCTCTGTCTAGCTTAGCTGATTTACAAATGATATCCACACAGTGGTGTTTTATCTTAAACTCTGATTGAGTAGGTTGTTTTAATGGAATTGAAGTGGGGGTTATATTTATGTATTGATATTGACGATTCACTTTTTCCTGATGTGAATGTGCTGGTTTGTCTTTATTTTGTATATAAATGTAACATATTTAATGTTTGTTTGCTAGTGTCATCCTAATATCACTGACCAGAAGACCAATAATCTGAATGTATAAATAGATGACATAGTTTGCCCCGCTGTAGTTATCAGAAATGTTAACCGGCTAGCTTTAGTTAACAGAGTAACAAACACAGTTCTGATTCATGGCTCTCTTGGATAAGCTGTTCAATGACCATAAACATATCCACGTAACGTTTTGACAATATCAACGATGAAACGTGATCTCCAACCTAAACGTCAGAATAGGTTGTTTGTAAAGGTCTTTGAAAACGACCCATATGACCGTTTTAGCCCCCTATCGACTGTTTGAAGAAACAGCAAAACGTCACGTATGTCAA